>MU226589.1:758810-796791 GCA_018584345.1 Thuja plicata | reverse complement strand
TATATACATATACATATATGTATATGTATACATATATATACATATACATACATATATGTATAGGTATATATATGTATACATATGTATACATATACATATATGTATATGTATACAAATATATATATGTGTGTGTGTGTGTGTGCACATATAGATATATACATGTACATGTACATATATATATTATATATGTATACATATATAATATATATATGTACATGTATATGTATATATATATATCTGTGTGTGTGTGTATACACATACACATACACATGACACACACACACACACACACACACACACATATATATACTAATTTCTTTCATTATAACTAATGTTGAGACCGTAACTAATCAATATATATGTATATGTATATGTATATAGGCACACACACACACACACGTGTGTGTGTGTGTGTGTGTGTGTGTGTGTAGTTTTGAGTTATGTAGAAAATATATTAGTATAAGTCGGTTGTCCTTAAATAATACACACTAAGGAAAAAAATTGTTGAGAAACATGCGTGTCAACGTTGCAACTTATCTTAGAAATAGTTCCAATATGTAGTTGGCAATTTTCTATATGTTAGTGCATTGGAAAAATGTATATTAGTTGTCAAAATATTCCTTGTCCATAGATACAAGATGTGTGCACTTGAATTTGTGTCTCCTGTACCTTTTACACACACTTTAATGAGTCCTTACATGGCTAATCTATTCGAAACATGAAATCAAAGAAAGGACAACAGATTAAACCAAAATCAACTCATTGCCTTCTAGTAGGCACAAGTTTAGATTTTTCTCTCAGGTCATTGCAAAATCTAGTAAGTACACCCATTCTAGATGAAACATTTGAAATCTATGATGATGTGAAAATGTAAATCTAAATGCATATGTAAATATAGATTTGTTGTAAATCCAAAAGCTAATTAAGATAGATTTTAAACCCAAAATGAGATGTGATTGATAGATTAATTTTAGAACCCAAAACCAAATGTGCTATAGATTATAAATTTGAATGCTTTACAAATAAAACTAATCTAACTAAAAAAATGTATAAGTGATTCAAAATTATATATGCTAGATTTCTTGAATGAGAAAACCTGCGGAATAATGATATCAAAATTTGGATTCTTTGTGAGGAAATGAAGCTCACTTTTATAGAAAAATCTCTCTTGAATCGATGACCGGGATCAAAAGTTAAAGAACGGACATGATTCAAATTGACAAAGTACAACCCATGTGCTCAGAAGATGATTGGTCAAGATGGTTAGTTGACTGAACTGACTGATCAGTCATTTGGGAAACTTTCAAAATCATTTTTTTTGTTAACTGAACTGTTTCCAAAATGATAAATAGACAAGAATAAGGTAACTGAATAAAGCTAATTTGTTTCTATTTTGATATTCAGTTGACTAAAATGATTGATCACTCATTTAGCAAACTTCTGCTAGGAATAAAAATCCACCAACACAACTGAGAGGGTGGGTGAATCAGTTGTGAGACAAATTATCAAACATTAAAATTTATAAACCAAAACTTCACATCAAATGATAACACAATTAATGCCAACACAATAAAAAAATTCTTTGTTTTCTTGGAAACCATGTTAAAGGTAAAACCTTGATGAGAATTAGCACCCACAAATGATGTACTAAGAGTATAGTTTCCCTATTAAAATATTTAGCCCTGTTTGGGTCTTATTACAACATTACAATACATAGTCCCTGTTAAAGGACAGGCCCTGTTAGGAGTCAAGACAAATAGTGGGCTCACTGACCAGGCACACTGTGTAAAGAAGGTTATAGCCACCCTCAAGGATTTACAATCCGAACAAGTGTATATAGAAAATATACAATCCAATGAATTCTCTGATAGCAACTCTTTGCTTGGTCAGTTCCAATGAAGTACAATGAACATATCCTCTGCTCTACATCCAACAGTCAATCAAGATTCACAACTTCCTCACTTTTTCTATCAATCACCTTCTATTCATACACAAACATACATCTTTTCAAAAGAAAAGATCTCTCATATATACCCTATTACAATAATTTATTAGGTCAGCCAAGTAAGCTTTCCTAATATACAAACAAATATTTAAACCCTTGCTAAGATACACATGATATCTAAAACAAGTATACATCAATTACAATATATCACATATAATCCAAGATCCATAATCTGCGCTCACAATCTCCAATACATACTACATCTATGAAGTCGGCCCAAAATAGGTCTCCTCCAAAATATATGCCACAGATAACATCATTAATAATCATATGACTTGCAACCCAACAAAAACATTCCTAAACATGTTTTCTATCATCCCTTAAGCTTGCATAACCTGAATCATCATCGCGTGTAAGATATACTCAAAAAATAGAGACTCGCTACGTCAATCATCATTGTCATAGTCCAGAAACCAGTCTTTACCAAAACATCTGTAACTCATCCAATATGCAATATTAAGCCAAGTGAACTTAGAAATAAGATCATCATATATCCTTCTACATATCCCCATCTTTTCTCGATCGGATTCATCCATATAGTATCCGCACACTTCTGTTAGTCATCATACAATAGTAACAACTAGTCTATTCAACCTCCAGAGAAAACATATGTTGACATCAATGAAAAAACATGAATTGTAACAACATCAGTAGTACCCAATTCAAACAATATCCAAAAATATCCCCCTTTAGCATTGATGGCAACATATGGGAAAATCCATCAACCCAAAAAGTGCTAACTCTCAATACAATCTTCTCAATATCCTCAATAGAATTCTCCCTAAAAAAGTAGGGATTTTCACATAGAATCTCTCCCCCTTTAAAAACAATGGAAAAGGGTGCCATAAACCTTCATCAAACTTCTGCAAGGTGTAGCTTTTTCAAATCTTCATGTCTAACAACCAAGTGCAAAATCACCCAAATATGTTCTATAGTGTTCTTGCAATTACTCCCCCTAAGGAGTAGATTCACACATCGAGTCTAGAAAATTATATAGATCTGAAAGCCAGTGAACTAATGCATACCTACATCAATTAATTACCAAAGGGAGGGCTTCTCACCCCAAGCATGCTTCTGAGACACTCAAAAACATCTTTTGGCAAAGGTTTTTAAAATATATCTAGTATTTGTTCATTTGTGCTAACATACTCCAATCTGATCTCCTTCTCTTCTACATTGTCTCTCAAGAAATGATACTTAATATAAATATGTTTAGTCTTTGAATGCATTAGATGATTCTTCAATATATTGACTGTGCTATTGTTATCACAATGGATAACCACTAGCTCTTCCAAAATTATTCCAATGTCCTTCAACATTTGTTTCATCCAAAGAACTTGTGTATAATTTATAGCAGCAACAACATACTCAGATTCAACAGTAGACTGAGCTATACAATCCTACTTCTTACTTAACTAGGAAACTAGCCTTTTTCCAAGGAAAAATGCTCCTCCACTTGTAGTCTTTCTAGATCATCCACACTACTTGCCCAATCAAGATCAGTATAAGCATGTAAAATAAAGTCATCAGATTTTCATACCATAATCCATATTCTATTGTTTCTTTCAGATATCTGAAATTTCTTTTTACAACAGTAAGGTGTGTCTATTTAGGATATTCTTGATATCTTGCCACAATTCCAACTGCATTAGAAATATCTGGTCTGGTGTGAGTTAGATGTTGTAGACCTCCAATCATTGGTTTGTACTTTGGCTGAAAAACACTCTGAGTTTCATCATTATGAGTAAGTTTATAACCAGTCACCATAGGGTTCCCAACATGTTTATAGTCTTCCATTCCAAATTTCTTCAACATCTCCTTAAGATACTTGGTCTGATATATAAAAATACCATTCTTGTTCTGATTAATTCGCAAACCAATAAAAAATATCATTTTACCAATTATTGACATTTCAAATTCATTTTCCATCTCTTTAGAAAACATTTTACTCATTTCATCATTACCTCCAAAAATGATGTCATCTACAAAAACTTCTATGATTAGAATACCATCTTCATCAGTTCTTAAGTATAAATTACTGTCTGCATTACCTTTTTTGAAACCAAGACAAAGAAGATACTTGTCTAGTATTGCATACCATGCTCTGGGTGCTTGTTTCAGTCCATACAATGCTTTCTTTAGTTTATAGAGCATGTCTTCATCTTCTGTCAGAGGAAATCCATCAGGTTTCTCTATATATACCTCTTCCTCCAAATCTTCATTTAAAAATGTAGATCTCACATCCATCTGATATACCTTAAAGTCTTTATATACAACATAAGAAATAAATAGCCTCACAACTTCCAACCTAGCAACATGAGAAAATGTCTCTTCAAAGTCCATGCCTTCTTTTTACGAGTAGCCTTTAAAAACCATTCTAGCCTTATTTCTTACCACTACTGTTCCTTCCTCATCCATTTTGTTTTTGAAAACCCATTTAGTTCCTATCACATTCTTGTTTTTAGGCCTTGGAACCAATTACCAAGTGTTGTTTTTCTTTATCTATTCTAATTCTTCCTTCATATCTTTAGTCCAAGATTCACCTCTACATGCTTCGTCAGTAGTTTTCGATTCAACTTGAGAAATCAAACAAATTTCATCTCTTAATTTTGATCTAGTCATCATTCATCTATTTGCATCACCAATGATTTGAACTTCAGGATGGTTCTTCTTAACATACCTCAAAGTCTTAGGAGTTGCAGTAAGCTCATTTGATTCATCTTCGATCTTGTTATCAATTTCCAAAGGTTCTCCAAGATTTGCAGTGACCTCCTTAATCTCTGCAATCTGACCATCATACATTATCTCTTGAATCTAAAACCTTTCATCTATCCTCACATTAGCGCTTTCAATCAACTTCCTCAATATTAGATTGAAACATTTATAGGATTTTCTCTTAGTAGAATAACCAAGGAAAATACCTTCATCACTTCTAGCATCAAACTTCCGTATTTCATCATCTCTTTTGATATAGAATCTACTTCTGAATATTCTGAAATATTTTACAATAGGACTATGATTAAACCATAAATCATAAGGAGTCTTACTTGTACCTTCTCTGATTTGAATTCTGTTCAAGGTGTACATAGCAGTACCAATAACTTCTCTCCAATGAACATGTGATACATTTCCTTCCAGCATCATAGTTCTAGCATCATCTAATATTTTTATGTTCCTTCTCTCTTCTATCCCATTTTTTGTGGTGTTTCAGGAGCATATGTATGTCTGTATATCCCATTCTCTTTAGAGTAGGTATTAAACAAGTCTGAAATAAACTCAACACCTCTATTTTATCTCAAACATTTTATCTTCAAGCCTGATTCATTCTCAACTTTTGCTTTGAATATCTTGAACTTATCAAATGCCTCAGATTTCTCTCTTAAGTATGTAACCCACATCACCCTAGAGAAGTCATAAAAAAATAGTATAAAATACCTATCACCATAGTAAGAACTTGTCCTTGTAGGACCAAACAGATCTGTATGTACTAGATCCAACTTTGTTTTTGTACAGTAGGATTTTATTTTAAAACTGCTTCTAGTATACTTCCCCATAACACACTCTCTACACATATCATTAGATGGTTTCGCAGTCTTAGGTAGATCTCTTACTGCATTATTCATACTTTCCTTCACAATATTATCAAAGTTAACATGGAAATATATTCTATGCCATAACGCACTATCATCAAACTTTGCAACAAAATAAGAAGCCTTAGATGTATTTAATTCAAATACATTACCTCTAGATTTAGTACCATATGCGATCAAGTCTCACGCCTTACTTCTGATAGAACAAATCCCATCAATTAATTTCAATTGATAATGCTTTTCCACTAGTTGTCCAATACTCAACAAATTATGCTTAAGTCCATCAACAAGCAATACATTATCAGTATTTGTTTTTCCATCCATAGAAATAGATCCAACTCCAATGATAAGCTTAGGAGTATTGTCACCAAGTCTTACAACACCATCATCATATCTTTTCATACTAACAAACTTATTTTTATCTCTAGTCATATGATGTGAATAACCACTATCAATAACCCATTCATATTTATTTTCAATACGAGATACTAAGGCTATTTATTCATGTAAAGGTTCATCATCCTTTATAGCACTAAATCCAATCTCATCATAGTGAAAAACTTCATCATCAGAAACACCTTCACTAGCATAATAAAATTCCTTGTCTTTTGAATACTTAGATTTATAAAACTTAGTTTTATGCTTTGGAACCCTTGTAGGACATTGAGATTAAAAATGACCTATCTTGTTGCATGAAAAACATTTCAAAGGTAATTTGCCTTCAAATTTACCCTTACCTCTCTTTTGTCTTCTAGCGATCAGGGCCACAAATTCATCTAGCTTTCTTTCTTCTTCTTGTATATGTTCCCATTCATCAACATATTCTCTAAGTTCTTCTCTCAAGTCACTATTGCTAGTGCTTGCAATTCCTGATAAGGTCTTTTTGTTTCTATGCACAGTCACCTTGAATGTTGTCTCAACTTTAGGTAGAGAATCTCCCAGTTCTGCGGCCTCAAAGGTAGTCATTTTCCCAATCAAAATATCTCTATTGAAGTTAGGTGTCAAAGGTATAATCTCTTCTATAGCTTGTACTCTAGTTCTATATATGGGTTTCAGGGATTTGAGAATTTTTGCAATCATTACTTCCTCACTGTAAGTACCTCCAGAGTTCCTGATGCCAATAACAACTTTAATAATTCTCTGTGAATAATCTCTAATGTTCTCATCATCTTTCATTTTCAATGTTTCCATCGTTGCCTTCCAATTCTATAACTTTTCCTTTTTTGTAAACTTGTCTCCTTCATACAGTGCTTCCAATCTTGTCCAAATTTCATGTGTAGAATCTAAGTCTTTTACCTCTGTGAATTCACCTTCAGAAAGTGAACTAATCAATGCTTCCCTTGTGACCATGTTACATGAAAATGTATTCTTTCCATCTTTAGTAGCTTTATCTAATTCATCCTCATCTTTCATGTGTTCCTTTCTTTTAGTAATCATCTAGTAGTCTATTCCCAAGCATAGAAAATGTGTTCTCATCTTGTTCTTTCAACTGTCAAAGTTTTCAGGATCAAGCTTCAGACTATCCTTTCTATAGTAAGTCAGCTTCATGATCACCTCAAGTTGTTAAGCTTTCTCTCTAAGGACCGGTAGCTCTGATACCAATTGTTAGGAATAATAGTCCACCAACACAACTTAGAAGGGGGGTGAATTAGTTGCGAGACAGATTATTAAACATTAAACTTTATAAACCAAAACTTCACATCAAATGATAACACAGTAAATGCCAACACAATAACACAATCCTTTGTTTTTGAGGAAACCCTATTGGAGGTAAAACCTCGGTGCGAATTAGCTCCCACAAATGATATACTGAGAGTATAGTTTCCCTGTTAAAAGATTAAGCCCCATTAGGAGCTTATTAGAACATTAAAGTACATAGCCCCTATTAAAGGACAGACCCTATTAGGATTCAAGAGTAATATTTGGCTCACTGCCTAGGCACATTGTCTAAAGAATTTTAAAGCCACCCTCAATGATTTACAATCTGAACAAGTGTATATAGAAAATATACAATCTAGTGAACTGTCTGATAGAAACTCTTTGCTTGGCCAGTCCCAATGAAGCACAATGAACATATCCTCTACTCTATATCTAGTAGTCAATAAAGCTTCACAAATTCCTCACTTCTCTATCAATTACCTTCTCTTCATACACATACATACATGTTTTCAAAAGAAAAGATCTCGCATATATAACCTATTACAATAATTGATTAGGTCGGACAATTAAGCTTTCGTAATATACAAAAAAATATTTAACCCCTTGCTAAGATACAAACAATATCTAAAACAAGTATACATCAATTACAATATCTTAGATATAATCCAAGATCCATAATCCGTTCTCGCAATCCCCAATACACACTACATCTCCGAAGTCGGCCCCAAATATGTTTCCTCCAGAATATATGCCACAACTGACATCATCAATAATCGTATGAATTGCGACCCAACAACAACATTCTTGAACATGTCTTGTGTCATCCCTTAATGTCGCATAACCTAAATCATCATCGCCTATAAAATGTACTCAAAATACAAAGACTCACTCTGTCAATCATCACTATCATAGTCCAAAAACCAATCTTTAACAAAACATATGTAACTCATCCAATATGCAATATTAAGCCAAGCAAAATTAGAAATAAGATCATCATATATCCTTCCACATATCCCCATCTTCACTCAATCTGATTCATCTGTACAGTATCCATACACTTCTATCAGTCATCATACAATAGTAACAACCAGTCTGTTCAACCTCTACAGAAAACATATATTGACATCAGCGAAAAAACATGAATGCCAACAACATTAGTAGTAACCAATTCCCAAAACATCCAAAAAATTCAAAAATCTAATTTCAGTTAACTATATTTTTTCCAAAATGAGAAATATAAAAGAATTAGTTAACTGGACAAGACAGATTTGTTTCTATTTTGATATTCAGTTAACTGAAGTGATGACATAATATATATTTTTTAAATATTTAAATGATATTAAATGTACATTTTAACTACACTTTATTAATTTAATTCCTTTTTATTTAATTTACAATTAGCATTTAGTTAATCAACATTAATTAAATAAATAACATAAGGTTTATTTGCCAATGTTTTGTGATTTTAGGAATTAATTAATTAATCAAGTGTAATGCTAGATTAGTACCTATCTTGGTTTAGATCAGATCAGAGTGAAGGTGATGGAATCCCTTTGGTTGGGACTTAGGATTTGATAGAGATTAGGATTTCTTTGATGAGAGATCGAGATTGGGGGTCTACGGTTTAGTTGACCATTTTTAGGTCATTACATTTCCCCTCTTTGAATTGATGTGCGATCAACGTATTGATTCAAAGACCTATTAACGATGAGACAAAGAGTAGTTTGATTTGAAGTGATGAAACCATTCTTTTAAAGAAGACTGACTCCAAGGTTGATTAGATGAAGATCGATCAAAAGATATAGAACAAAATGCTCATAATTGATTTGAAGTGATGAAATTGAAGATCTATCAAGAACTCTTGAACCTTTTGATTGGTTTGAATGGATAACCAGTTGGATTTGAAGTGATGAAACCGATTACCATTAAGATATTTGATTAGCATAAATTGACTTAATTTGAAGCAATGAAGCCAATTTGATCAATGTGTTTGGTTTCAGAGATGAACAACACATCTAAGACTGATCTTGTTTGGTTTTGAGTGTATCCATCACTGTATAAGATGATTGACTAGGTTGCTTGTGATTAAAGATAATCTCAACTTGATTTGAAGCAATTAAGCTGAGATATCCCAAGCGATGAGGTCTTAATTGATGATGTGATAATTGAATTGTTCATGTCCTAATCCTTCCCCCATGGGAGAGAAATCAAAATATGGCTAGGTAACCTGGTGACCAGAAGAAAATGGATTGATTAAACTAATGAAGGAAGAAGCTAATCTGATTTAGAATAGGTTGCAAGTAGTTAGGACCCAATCTGCATTTGTTTTGAGGTCTTGTTGACCAAGTTTGACCATAATTTTGACATGTGGATTTCTTGGAAGAAAAGTATGAGAGATTTCCACTAGTTCGAAGTCCAGAAAGACTAATTGCACAAGCGGTCAACTATGTTTGACTGAAAAGGGCAAATGTCAAATTTGACAAGTGAAACGATCTTAGATTTCAATTTCAATCCTAAAAATGGAGTCAAGATAGTCAAATTAGCCAGGGGTGTAATTTTCATGTCAATCAGAGAATTAGCAGATTGAATACTTGGGAAAAGGAAGATTGAGCAATTTAAGCTTCAGATCCCACATTGGAGAGAGAGATAAAGAGATTATGCAGTTTTAACACCATGAAGCTGAAAACACAAAAACTAGCATGAATTAAACCTAGGACTTAGTCACTGGATTTAGGTTTGAAAATTTTCATCATTGAGCATTTGGCACATCAGAGTATATACAACCTTTACTTGTGTCACTATGACCATAAGGATATGAGTATGAATTTTCATCAGATAAAAGGTGGGAAACTGATGTAACCATAAGGCACAAAAGACAAGATGACATGGACATTGTTTCTAGTTGATATTGCAAGGGTACATTAGTATTGAGGCATTCAAAGATGATATAACCATGAGTGCGATCTTGCATAAACAGATAGATAAATAACATTCCAGGAGATAATTCTGACCTCACCTTGGCGTACAAGTAAACAAGATCGAGGGATGTGAGGCTTTTCCACCTTAATGCAGGAGCTCTTATCACATACACCTACTTTAGTTGAAATTGTTAGATCATGGGGACCACACCAACAAGAAGTAGAAAAAGAAAAGATTAATGAAAACCAATGAGAACAGACAACATACAAAGAGAGGTTCAACATACTTCAGCCAGTTTCAAAGTTTTTGGATGTGCACATGTTTGAGGTGTTGAGAAACACCATTGTTCTTGTGAGTGCATTGTGATTGATTATTATCAATCTATTTTTTATGTTTATGTCATGTTATCCAATGTCTGTTAAGAAACATAGATGCGTCCAAATACATAGTGTTGAGAAACACTTTTGGATTGTGGTGTTGACAAATGCCTGATGAGTGAGTAGCAAAGTGTCCTTCAGAAATGACCATATTACTGACTCTGATTTGGTTCAAGAATGCGATCAAAGTGGGGCCTTTTCCCCCTAGTAAAAAATTTCTATAGAGGACTCACTTGACTCATATTGTTAGGACAAAGCCTACTTGATTGCCCCAAGACTATGACTTTGGATCGGTTTCAAGCCAAGCAGGTTCTCAGAAGGACCAAAGTGTCACATAAGTGACTAGAAGTTATGCACAAACTAAAGTAAAATGGAATTTTCCAAGACGGAGCATTGAAAGATGGAGCGCTGAGTACAAGAGGCGCTTGTTTACCAGGTTTTCACCTACATAGAAGAGATTCTTTTATTATTATGATGGGGCTTATTTACTAAGTTTTCACCAAGGCACTTTTTTTCCTTTTTCAATTTTTTTGGTTGATACATCAAGGTGGCTATTGCTAGGTTTTTACCAAGATGATCATTTTTCAAGACTTTTTCCAATTTTTAGATTTTTTAGCAATTAATCGTTCTCAAGGAAGATCACATTGGTTTGCCCCAAATGTCTAACAAGGTGGAGAACATTATAGATGGATTAGAAAGATGATGGATGAGATGAATAGACAATGATGGATGAAGGGGGTGAATGCAACCTTCAAGGACAATCTCTTGAATATTACCCAAGCTAGTAAAAGGGAATATAGCATGTGAAGCATATTTCGGATAAGAAATGGAAACTAATGACATAGTGCCAGATAACATATAGGATAATGACCTGATATCATAAAATCATGTGGTCCAAAAGAGTGACATTTCAATAGAATTCTAAGAACATATTTTGCATTTTTCATTCTTCATCAAAACTAATGGGTTAATAGGATAGTGATAGGATAGCATGATCAGGATAAAGGGTGATGGAGGCTATGAGAGAATGGTTTGGGATTAAGGAAAGGATGGTTATGGATAATGAGTATTGACTTGGGGTAAGAAATATCATGATAGGATACAATGGACGAGAGTAATTGAATAGGCTAATAGAAAGGATAATGAAGTCAGGATACATGTGTGTTCATGGATAGGCTCAACCTTGTCAAGATCATGGAAGGAACATGGATGCTCATGGGATAGTTGGATGTAAGATATGATGGATAAGATGACATGGAAAGAACCTGTCCCCAAGTCAAGATTGCAAGCATGAGGAATTATGCATGATGCCTGTTTGCTAGGTTTTCATCATGGTACTTATCCAAGGCGCCAAAAGAAGTGGTTTTCACAATAGGATTGATTTATTTCTCTTTAGTTTTTCTACAAAGGCACCTATTTACCAAGTTTTCACCAAGGTACTTTTTCTCTTTGTTTGTACTTATAATTTTATGGAAAAAATTTAAGTTTCTTGCCTTTGGATAGTGCTCCTTTGAAGGATATGCTATGATACGCCAAGTCTGCTAAAATTATGCTCAATGATGTTGATAGGGTTATGTCAGGGAATTAAATGGGGGATAAGGGAGATGGTAGAGAAGGATTTATGCAATGGATTGGATAATAGGAATGGAAAGATATGGGATGGATGTGTAGTAGGTAGGTGGAGGATATTGGATAGGGTATTGAAAGGGTTTTGTAGGGGGCATGGAAATGGTGATCAGATCAACATTGACACACACCTTGAAGGGTAGTGGACGGATCGAGGAAAAATATATGGAATAGCATGAGGATTTGATGTATGAGTGGATATGGATCTTGGTACACAAGGACCCAAGATGGATGGAGAAGAGGGTGAAGTATTCAAGGTAATGAATTTTGGGACATGAGGACCCAAAGTAGAGTTAGAAGATGGGAGATGTAAATTCAGATGGAGATGAAGTGGAAGACTTTGGAAGATTGGATGCCAACTCTAATTTTTCCTTTTTGTTCAAGTCTTTTAAGATAGACTTGGAAATCCACAAAAAAAAAATATTTTCCTTTGTTTTTGGATGATTTCAAATGCAATTATTTTTTGATGGATTTAGGAACCCATTTTTTCTTTGATTTTCTTCTTTTCTTAGTGGACTCATGTGGTCTCTTTAATATTTCATTTTTCTTTGTAATCACATGTCGATTAGACTGGACATAGTGATCTTCATATATAAATGGATTCTTGAATTTTTTTTTTCATTGTCACACATAAAAATTCTTCCAAAAGACTTAGGATCTGTGGATGAATAGGCCTTATATGGATGATTCATATGGATTGGCTGATAGGGAGGGTTCACTTTGAGGATTCATGTCTTTGTTGATCTTGATAGGGGGATAGGGTAAGGAGATGACAAACTAGTAGTGATAGGCATGGTGAATGGAGGGATATAAGGACCCAATATAGATGGAAGGTTTGACAGATTCAACTTTGGGATATAAGGACCAAGTATGAATTTGGAGGATGGAGAAGTCTGATGCCTACGTGAAAATGGAGGGAGATAATGTATGGAAGGCATACCAACATCTAGAGAGTGGGCTGCATGACCAAATTCTTCTCTTTAGAGTTCATCTTTATCTAAATAGGACCATGAATAGCTTTGATAAGAGAAATTTTGATAGGAGAAACTGAAGCTTGATGGGATTTATTGTTATGTAAAGGATTTGGAGGAGTGATGGTTTCTAGATATGGAAAAATATGAAAAGGGGATGATGAGATATTCTGATCTTGACAAGGATCTTTAGATGGTGTACAAAGGGTTCTTTTCTCTTGATTTTCAATAGGCTCACTAGAGATGGTGGAAATGATATCTTGATCTTGCTTGGGAGGTGGATAAGATATAGGAGGTATAAGAATGTCTTCTACGAATAAATGGAAGGGGATGATGAAATCATAATGGGACTCTTGAGATATGTAACTTTGGTGAAGCGTTGGATCATGAGGGATGGCATCTTGATCTTGATCCTTACTAATATTTGTTTCTTCGCACTTTGGATTGCCCTCTTCACATGGAGCCACTTCTAAGGATGAGGTGGGATTTTTGATCTGCATGAGGGATTCTTGACGGGCTGAAGGACAATCATTTGGAATATGCCTTCTAGTCATTGAAGCACCTGATATCTTGAGACCTATAATCCTTGAAGAATGGAATAGATTTGTAGGAGAATGTAGATTAGCTTGGGTTTATTTTAGAGATATGCTTTGAGGGTAGACATATATAGTCATCATTAGTCTCTGTCTTTGATAGAGATGGTGTGGCTAGTTGTGAATCTTTAGTAGATGGAGGAATAGATGTGATCTATGTGAACCATTTCTAGACATGGATTCATGATATTGATCATGCTTGATATTAATATATTGTTCTTCTTTAGATAAATCATCAAGATTTTCCACTTCAATTATGCCATCATCCATGAGATCTTGGATTTTATGTTTCAAGTCCATGCAATCTGAATTTTTATGCTCATTGTGTCAATGATATGCACAATAGGTACTCAAAAATTTCAATCCATATAATGTGACTTGAGGCAACATGATGAGATTATGCTCAAGATTTTTTTTCCAATGTTGATTCATAAGATTGTCCCAAAGGAATAAAGATACTCTCTAAGGATAATTAGACTCTTCTTGACTTGTAATGTCTTCCTCTTGCAGATAGAGAAGACTTTCAGCTGAATTTGTCATAGATTCCTCTTCACTCTCTTGATCAAAGATAGTATTTCCATACCAAGATTTATCCATGTTGGTAGGAGGCGGAGATATTTTTGAATCATGATCAAATAGAAAATGACAGATTGATTGTAAGGAATATACTTTTGAGGTTGTATCCATTTCTTTCTTCATTTCTTGGATTTCAGATTACCAAGATTGAATTTGTTTTGATATAGCTACCATAAAAATCTCTTCTTTCTCATTGTTAAGGCCATAAGGTTTAGCTTATTTGTTTTTATCCATTTTAAGATTTTGTTGATGTGTTGAAGTAAAAACTGACGTACTGATTAAGTCCAAGATAGATGATAGTGACAAAAGGTTAGCGTCCAACCGAGAAGGAGAAGTAGAGATTCTAATCTTTAGTCAAGGTTAATGAACCTATACTCACAACTTAGAATAAGGAAAATACACGCAAAAGATGATCAAATTTATAGTGGCAGACCGATAAATGGGCTAGCACAAGAGCTTTAAGATTCATGACAACAAAATTCAGACTAACAACAGATTACAACCGAAGACAAAATTTGAAGAAACTCATTATTTGTGATCAGGGACCTAAAATGCAATATAGAATCTGGACAGATATCCAAGATACAACAAAAACCAAGTCAAATTTTTAAGTTAGATATTCCCTTGTCTATTTTGCAATTTTTCTATTTTTGGATGTTGATGTTTTAGTTTGTCAAACACTTCAAACATAATCTAATAAAACAAAAAATTACAACAAGAAAACTCTTACACATATTTTGCTGGAAAGGATGATACTTGTTTGAATCCTCTTACAGTAAAATAGCCATTTAAATTAGACAGATAGAAGCTTGGAAACATTGTCTCCCCTCGATGACACACATTTCTTGGGCCTATCAAGCTTTGAATTTCTAAAGATCTAAGGATCCTGATAAATTTACTATCTCAAAATAAGGAGTACATGAGAGGTTTCTTAGGCATGCATGTCTCACAACCCCGTATCAACAAGTAGAAGAATTTTTGGTCACTAATATAAAAGTGTCTAGTAAGGATCTCTATTTTAGTGTATCCTCTATGTGTGTGCAAACATGATTGATGTGGCTAACCCCATAGAGCACCTTAGCACAAGTAGTCAGGGTAACATTATTGAGACACATAACCCCTAATTTGTGTTAGATGAGAGACGAGTATAAGCTCAAACTCCATCCATCTTTCAAGACTTTGATCTCAAGGAAGCATTTGATACTAGTGAGTTAGAGTATCTTGGAGTTAGCCTGTTCTCACTTGGGTCGTTCTCCAAGGGTGAGTACTTTTTCCCATTTGGACAGGCCCTCTAAAGGTTAAGCAAACCGCAAATAAATGACAATAATGCTTTTGGATTTTTTATCATCACTAAAACGACGAGAGCATAATCTCCTAACATCATTTCAATTTCAAACATGCAAAGTAGAGTTTCATTTTAATATGTCTTGCATGTGAGGTTCCCATTAAAAAAAAAACAAGAAAAATAAGCACACATAGAGAGTTTGGTTAGTCTAAGAACAAGGCAACTTGCAAGACAATCTATCAATAGTTTTTCATTTTGTCTTCTTTCTCAACGTCCTACAAACCACTGGTAGGCTACAATCAGCAAAATAACCTCCAAAAATAGCAAACCAAGAAACTTGTCAGCGTTAGAAAATCAAGAAAACCTGTTATTACAAAAAAAAATAGACAACAGTAACTCGCACGAGTTACTCAGTATCTCAATACGAGAATCTGTGGGTTCCAATACAAGTTTCTACAGTTACTTGTATAAAATTGGATGGGACAGTATATATGCTCGTACGATAATTTGAGAAAATTTACAAAATAGAAAATGTCCACAATCTGAAAATGGAGAAAGAAAATGAAGAATTTATGCTCCACGGTGGGCACCAAAAATGTGCGTTTGAATTTGTGTCACTTGTACACCTGTTACACACACTTCAATGAGTCCTTACAAGGCTAATCTATTTGAAACATAAAATCAAAGAAAGGACAACAAATTAAACCGAAATTGACTCATTGCCTTCTAGTAGGCAGGAGTTTGGACTTTTCTCTCAGGTCATCACAAAATCCAGTGAATACACCCATTCTAAATGAAGGGTTTGAAAGCTATGATGATGTGCAAATGTCAATCTAAATGCATATGCAAATGCAGATTTTTTGTAAATCGGAAAGCTAATTAAGATAGATTTTAAACCCAAAATGAGATGTGATTGATAGATTAATTTTAGAACCCAAAACTAAATGTGCTATAGATTTGAAGTTTGAATGCTTCGCTAATAAAACTAATCTAAATAACAATAATGCATAAATAATTCAAACTAAATAATTCAAAATACTATATGCTATATTTCTTGAATGTGAAAAACTTGCAGAATAACGATATCAAAATTTGAATCCTTTGTGAGGAAATGAAGATCACTTTTATAGAAAAATCTCTCTCAAATCGATGACTGAGATTGAAACTTAAAGAACATACATGATTTGATTTGAAGAAGCACAATTGATGTAGCACTAGTCTTGCTTCCTCCTAGACCTCCTCTAGGGTCTTCTAGGTCACTCTATTGACCTACTAGGGTTCTTTCACTATCCCTAGGCTCCTTATGATTCTTATCACAAGATCCTAATCCATTCAACTAGTGGACACCATTATGTAGAAAAAAACACTTCCAAACTTCCTTCTAGACCTCAAATGGTCTTTCTTGTCTCATTTTCCTAAAATGCTCCAACTGATCCAATGGGAAATGCTCAATCCACAAAGAGTATTAGGGTTTCCAAGATGTTCATAGGACCCTTTCCATCAACTTCAAGCACACTTTGCATCAGAACCCTAATCGAGTTCCAAGAAACTCCACAATTGCTTCCCAAATAGGGCTACAAGAAATTATCCCTACTTAGTCACCTTTCCTGCATTAACTCACAAAATGTCTTAACAAGTTTAGGATCCAGATACCCTTTTCCACGAGACTAGATATTTTCTAGGTCTAGGGCTTCCAAGCTGTCTGTACAACTCTTCCTATAATCAAGGCTAAAAATCAGGGTTTTGAGGGTTTCAAAACAAGTCTAATAGAAACTCCATTCTTACTATCAAAAAAACTTCACCAAATATTCCCACTCACTTTGGGACCTCATAATACACTACCCTACTCCTCTCCAAGCTTTGATTGAAGCTATGAATGCTTTCAATCCACCAAAATGGCTCTGCAACTACTGGTGATCCCTAGCCATGCCTCACTAGATCACCTAGGGCATCACCTTAATGATGGTTGTCATAACTTCTAAGGCCCCTCTTTCACTGTACACAATGTAAATGGATTCAACCACCATAATGCAAGAGCCTATGCAGGTGCCACGGTGGAAAATGGAGTTATGACCCCATTTGCAGACAATTCTTAAATCAAACCAATGACTGGACTAAACTAAAAAGATTTTGTACAAGCAACTAAAATTATTGAATCAAACAAACTAATGCCACAAGAAGTCTTGACACAACCTACATTACACTAAAAAAATCTTACAGAAGTAAATTCAATCCATTAAACCATTCAATCACTTCAAAACACACAAACAATCACTATTATTGCATTACACAGTCTGTACACAAAGTTACTCCAACTTGCCAACCCTTCCAACTACACGATTTGAGAGATACAAATCTACAGAATGCCAAGAACACCTGCATGTAAATAACCTGTTACATGAGAGAAGCAGAAAGAGGGAAAAAGAAGAGCTCAGAAGTTACTCAAAATGTGAGAGCTAAATTATAATCTGAGTTAATGAAAAAAGAATTACAAGGTTCAACCTATAAAGGTGAACAAAACCCTAAAGCCTAAAAAAGCTAGGTTGCACACTAATAATTAATAAAATAATTAATTATTAATGCACCTAAGAGAAAGATTAAGCACTAAAAAGTAATAACTTAACTAATTAAACCAATATGATTTAATTAATAAGCAAACTAATGATTACTCTAACACCCCTCCCTTAAGCTAAGCGCAAGGGATAAGCTAACCTAGCATAACTATGAAAGCAGGAAATGGGTCCTGACAGTAAGGCCTGATCAGGTACCCAATACAAGGAAATCTCTGTAAACCAGAAACAAAGAAGAAAACCCAGTGGGAAAAACCCGTCTCCAAAAAGGGATAGAAAAATACAGAAAAGAAATGGCTCAAGAGACTCTCTCAAGACCATAAGTACAACCAGCCCCCCATGAGAGAGGGATGAGACACCAAAGTGCCCCCAGAATGAAGAAACTCCTGTCACAATGGTAGATGCCTGATGTAGAATCCAAAAGGAGATCCTGAAGTGGCAAATGATATTCCTTCCCTTGGGAAGAAATGAATCTAAAGGATGATGTCAAAGAAACCCTGTGAAGAGTGATGAACCAATCTGTCTCAGGATGTGTGCCATGATCGTATGTTGAAGAATCTCTCTGTCTAAACTGAAAAAAATGATGCTAAATCTAAATTGATGTGGAGAATCCTAAAATGTAACTGTAGAATGCACGAATAATGGTGGGAAAATAGTGATAACCTGAATGTCAAGGTAGAGGAGATGAATGTCCTCAAAATAGTCCTCCAAATCTGCAGTATAAGACTCAACAAAAAATAAAGATATGTCTGCAACATAAGAGTCCAAAGTATCTATGTCTGGAAGATGTATGATTCCCTACTGCACAGAATCAGGAGCAACAAGAGATGCTGATGAAGTATCAGTCTGAAGAGTGGAAACTATGAGACAAGCCTCTAATCCATCGGAACATGTAAGGGTGTCTAAATACTCAAGCTCCTCTAAAGTATCATGATCAAAGGGTGTATTCTCTCTCCAAGAAATGGGTATGAGACAATGTGAAGCAGGATCCTCTAGGAATGGAGAGAGATTAGGGTCTCCATAGATCTCCCAAAGACGTGTCCAAAGTGGGTGAGGACAATCAATGTTCGATATAGCCAACATGATCAACACTAGACACTATAAGTCCTGCTATGTGATCTCTAATAATATCCCATGCCAATTTTCCCTCTGAAGTGGTTGGTTCAGGTATGAGATCATACAAATAAGGAAAAATATGAAGCCACCTACAATGTGTAAGTATACCCTTTTCCCATGACTCATAATTACCCCGTTCTAGAATAACAACTGAAGGGTGAGAAGAAAAACCCATGATAACTCTTCAGATGAAATAAAATGAGTTCTGAAAAGCACAAGTTCTGAATTTGTCTAAAAAAATAGACATCAAAAATCCAAAACTAGAAAATCAAACCTACATAATTAGATAGATCTGGGAAAGAGCTTTTCGATGATATAAGGAAGTCAAAAATCTGATGTCGTATGCTCAAGATATCAGCAAAATACAAAAACTACTCCAAAAGGGTTTGAGAGTTAACCCTGGCGGTTAGGCTAACTGCTAGAGGTTAACCACTAGCGGTTAACTAACGGCAGTGCCCATTAACACTGTATGCATTATTTTTTAATGCAAAAATCAATAAAAATTGATTTTTTTTATTTTTTATTATTTTTCACCTCGAAATTTGAGTTGTACGGCCTGGGATAGAGGAAATTTCCCAGAGGCTACTATGGCCAAAAATGGAAAAATTTATATGAAAATTGACTCTCCCAGGTCTTTTGAGCACGATGGTGAGGTCCATTTGGGCTCAAAATGCACCAAAACAATGCACTTCTTTCAGATTGAAGAGAAGACCCCAAAAAGCTGCAATTTTCACCCTCAAATCACTGCTTCAAAAACACCAGACCAGGCAGCAATAGTGTGGCTCTGATACCATGTAGGATTTGAGAGATACAAATCCATAGAATGCCAAGAACACCGGCATGCAAATAACCTATTATAGGAGAGAAGCAGAAAGAGGGAAAAAGAAGAACTCAGAAGTTACTCAAAATGTGAGAGCTAAATTATAATCCGAGTTAATGAAAAAAGAATTAAAAGGTTCAACCTATAAAAGTGAAAAAAACCCTAAAGCCTAAAAAATCTAGGTTGCACATTAATAATTAATAAAAGAATTAATTATTAATGCACCTAAGAGAAAGATTAAGCACTAAAGAGTAATAACTTAACTAATTAAATCAACATGATTTAATTAATAAGAAAACTAATGATTACTCTAACACCAACAACTCGAGGATAGTATTAAATAGTTGACCCAAGCACTAAGAAACTAATTTCAGATAGTTAAGGAACTAATTCCTTCGAAATTGCATTCTTGTCATAAAAGTTGTCAATGTTGTCAATGACAACATTGACAAATTTTTGCAACTTCTAGCTATGGTATCCAAACTCGGTCTAACCTTGTCCAAACTTTCCCAAACCCCTAATTAGGATGAAATGACATCAAAAAGGACCCCTAGTACCTTTTTGACTCATTTGGAAACAAAATACCAAATTCATCCTATTGGATCTAAATGGATATAAAGGTCTCTAAGGACCTAACAAGACACATCCTCCTACTTAACACTCTACACACTAGGACTCTTGGTCCCTTTATTCACCTAGTGTTCTGGCTAGAACCACTACAAGCCAAAACATAGAAGAATCCCTAGGTTACATTGTATCAACTAGCCCACCTAGGTGCTCCTACACCATACTCCCCCAAAAGGAAAAGCTATGTCACTCGTGTGGACAATAGATCCTCTGAGATGCCCACCTTCTTGAAATCTGCCTCTGCAATCCATGAGGCCTCTGACTCTAGCCTATCCTTCCATTTGATAAGGTGATCCATATACACCTTGTGTCTAGTTGTCTGCTAAACTCTTGAGTCCAACATTATCTCTGCTACTAGGTGTTGTGGGGTAGATATCACCCCAAGTTCCACATCACTCTGTACCCCTTGATTGTTCTAAGGGATCTCAGTTAATGGCCCTTTAAAGGATCCGAGGGATCTGTAGGTAAGTCTATTTGGTAGGCATTGGCCCCATATTTGGCCAAGAATTTACAAGGTCCCACCCTCTTCATTTTAAGCTTAGTAGGTACTCCCTTCTGCATTTTAGATTTGTTCAAGTGGACCATGACATAGTCACCCACCTCAAACTGAACATCCTTCCTCTTTTCATGAACTTTTGCTTTCACCTTTTATTGACTTTCTTGGATCTACTTTCATACTTGGTCTTGGATCTCCTTCATAGTATGGGTGAAGTCCTCTGCATGACTACTTCTATACTCCATACCTCCAAGATCTCTGAGCTCACAAACACCCCTAGGGTGCATGCCATAAACAACCTCAAATGGACTCTTTCCTATCATCCTATTCTTACAGGTATTGTAAGCATATTTTTCTTGGGGAATGACCACATCCCAAGTCTTCCCATAATCCTTAGTGAGGCACCTCAATAGGTTACCCAACACCCTATTTACCACCTCAGTTTGGCCACCAGTCTGAGGGTGGTAAGTTGAACCAAAAGATAGGTTAGTTCCCAATCTTGACCACAATGTCTACCAAAAATGGCTCATAAATTTCACATCCCTATCAGAGACAATGCTCAAAGGAAGACCATGAATCCTCACAATCTATTTAAAAAACAAATAGGCAATGTGGCTAGCATCATTAGTGGTCTTGCATGGGATGAAATGCCCCAGTTTACTGAATCTATCAATAACTACATAAATGCTATCATAACCCTGTTTAGTTTTGGGTAAGCCTACAATAAAATCCAAACTCACACTCCCATGGCCTATTAGGGACTGGTAGAGGCTGATACAAACCTACATTACTCATTCCTCCTTTTTCCTTCATGCAAACAACACACTTCTCTACATACTTGGTGACATCTTTCACCAACTTTGGCCAATAGTAGAACCTTTGGACTAGTTCCAAGGTTTTGTCCTTACCAAAATGACCACTTAGAGAACTATTATGTTTCTCTTGTATGAGGTTCATCCTCATTGACCCTTTAGGTACAGACAATTGATTTCCCTTGAATAACAATCCATTTTGTAAAGTAAAATCAGAGAACTTTCTATGAAAATGATTTTCAAAATCAACACATACATTATAGGCCTCACCAAAATCCTCATCTTCTTTGTAGACATCTCTAAAATTTTCAATCCCAATGATATTCAATTGGACTTCTTGTACTATCAACAATCTCCTACTTAAGACATTTGTCACCTTATTAAGTTGACCCTTCTTGTGCTTTATAGTGAAAGTGAACGCCTCAAGTACTCCATCCACTTCAAATGTCTATTGCTTAGCTTCTCTTGTGTGTTAATGTAACTAAGAGCCTAATTGTCAATAAATACCACAAATTCCTTAGGCAATAGATAATGCCTCCACTTTCTCAAAGATTGAACTAGAGCATATAGTTAATCAGAAGAAGAGTATTTATTCTTAGCCTCATTCAGTTTCTCACTAAAGAAGGAAATTAGTTTTCCCTCTTGACTCAATACACCCCCTACTGCCATTCCACTAGCATCACATTCAATGGTAAACAAATTCTCAAAGCTTGGCAATTGTAGGACTGGTTGAGTAGCCACTTGTTTCTTCAACAACTCAAAGGCTTTCCCTGCTTTGACTGTCCATCTGAACTTAGTTTTGACCCCACCCTTTATTGTATCCATCAATGGTGCACATATCCCATTGAAATTCCTAATAAACTTCCTATAAAATTTGGCAATCCCATGAAAACTCCTTACCTTAGTGGCTGTGGTAGGTGGAGGCCAGTTTAGGATGGAAGCAACTTTGTCTTTGTCCACCTTCAAAGACCGCTTGGACACTACAAAGCCCAAGTAGACTAGTTCTTGTTTGAAGAACTCACACTTCTCAAGGTTAATAGCCAATTTCTCCTCATGCAACCTTTTCAATACTACCTCTACATGTCTGATATTCTCCTCTCTTGTCTTACTAAATATGTGTATGTCATCAAGATATACCACCACAAACCTCCTTGTGAAGTCCTTGAGCACCTCATTCATGAGCCTCATGAATGTGCTCAGAGCATTAAAGAGGCCTAATGGCATAACAAGCCATTCATATACTCCATCAGTAGTCTTGAATGCCATTTTCTATTCATCACCCTCCTTCACCCTGATCTGGTAATAACCACTCTTCAAATCCAACTTTGTAAAGTACATTGCCCCTCCTAGGCAATCCATAAGATCCTCTATCCTAGGTATAGGGAATCTATACCTTATTGTGATTCTATTTATTTCCCTTGAATCTGTGCAAAGCCTCCATTTTCCTCCCTTCTTGGATACCAAAACAACCGGAACTACACAAGGGCTAATACACTTCTTGATCAAGCCTTGATCCAAGAGTTCTTGTACCTATCTAGCTACTTCCAAGTTCTAATCTAGAGTAAGATTGTATGCTTCTTTATTGGGAAGAGATGCCCATGGAATAAATTCTACTTGATGACTTATAACCCTCTTAGGTGGTAGGGTTGCAAGAGTACCATCACTCATAATGTCCTTGTACTTCTCAAGCAATTCTTGCACCTCTATTGGTAATGGCTACATCACTCACAATGTTTTCTCATTAACCAGGACACTTTGGCCTTTGTTGAGACATGTCACCTTATAGGGATTCATATGGGGTATATTGGCTAGCTTAAGTTTCACCACTGCCTCTTCTGAAATGATAATGTCAGTTGAACCAGAGTCCACTATCACTTTGCAGACTTTGCCTAAGATGTTACATCTTATTCTAAATAGTTCTCTCCTATTCTTCGGCTCATCTTTGATTGGTTGCCTTATCAACACTCTTCTGAACATTAAATTATCACCCATCTTTGAATCCAGATGGTCTATTTTAGGGGTTTTGACACTTGAAGTGTCTTCATGTGTATATGCTATCCTCTTGTCACTATTTTCTACAAAAGGTTTGTCTAGACATCTATAGGCTAGATGGCCTAATTACCCATAGTAATAACATTTCATGGTTGCAAAATAAGAACTACTCCTACCTCCTCTTCCTCTGTTAGGACAACCATGATTACCTCTGCCCCTATTATAGCATCCTCTTGAAATTCTTTCAGTCTGGTGCTCTGTCAACTTATTCTCTCCTTATGACCTTTGTTCACTACCCCTTCCTTGGTAGCCTCCTCTTTGACCTCTTTGGTCTCTCCCTCTGCCTCTATTGTTATTCTTATTCTTGAAGCTAGAATCCCCTTTCTTCTTATTCTTTTCTTCCACTCTTATAGCCAATTGATGACACTTTTGAATTGTAGTAGGTGTCCATAGGCTAATCTCCTCTTGGAAGTTCCACTTCAATCCACCCAAGTATCTAGCTACTTTGATTGACCCGTCCTCCTGCAATTTAGACCTTAGACACAATCTCTAGAATTCCTCAGTATATGAGGCCACATCTAGGTCTTTATGTTTCAAATTTTGTCTCTTCCTATGAAGTTGGATCTTGTAATCCTCTAGAAGATAGTTCTCCTTCAATTTATTTATGGTCATGGCATTCCAATTTTCTATTGGTTGCTTTTCCATGCTCACCCTCTCATCCTAAAGGTATTTCCACCAAGTCAAGGCTGACCCTCTGAGTCTGGACTTGGCCACTTTGATCTTTTGGGTTTCAGATATACCCTCACAATCAAAGTGATTCTCCATTGCTTCAATCCAGTCAATGACTATTTCAATCTCCATCTTTCCTCTAAACAAGGGTATCCCTTCCAAAGCCTTGCCACTTAATTCTTTTATGGATTTTAAGAAAGGTTCCTCATTCAATACTGGGTCTGGTTCAGGGATGAAGTCTTCCTCTTCAATATTTTTCTTACCCCTACCACTGGTTTCACCTCCAAAGTCCTTTTTAGCAGCATTTTCTAGCTCTTCCATCTTCAACCTCATTGCTTCCAAGGTACCTTCAAGGAGACTATTTTTCTCCTTTTTCTCTTCCATGTCCTTGGCCAGCTCTTCATTTGTCACCGTCTTTGTAGAACCACTAGATTCCACTTCTGACATATACCAATTTTCCCAAGCTTCTCAACTTGCTCTGATACCACTCTGATGTAGCACTAGTCTTGATTCCTCCTAGACCTCCTCTAGGGTCTTCTAGGTCACTCTATTGACCTACTAGGGTTCTTTCACTATCCCTAGGCTCCTTAGGATTCTTATCACAAGATCCTAATCCATTCAACTAGTGGACACCATTATGTAGAACAAAACACTTCCAAACTTCCTTCTAGACGTCAAATGGTCTTTCTTGTCTCATTTGCCTAAAATGCTCCAACTGGTCCAAATTGGGAAATGCTCAATCCACAGAGAGGATTAAGGTTTGCAAGATTTTCATAGGACCCTTTCCATCACCTACAAGCACACTTTGCATTAGAACCCTAATTGAGTTCCAAGAAACTCCACAATTGCTTCCCAAATAAGGCTACAAGAAATTAGCCCTACTTAGTCACCTTTCCTGCATTAAATCATGAAATTTATTAACAAGTGTCCAAACAAGTTTAGGATCTAGATACCCTTTTCCATGACACTAGACATTTTCTAGGTCTAGGGTTTCCAAGTTGTCCATACAGCTCTGCCTATAATTGAGGCTAAAAATCAGGGTTTTGAGGGTTTCAAAACCAGTCTGATAGAAACTCCATTCTTACTATAAAAAATATTCACCAAATCTTCCCACTCACTTTGGAAACTCATAACAAACCACCCTACTCCTCTCCAAGCTTTTATTTAAGCTATGAATTCTTTCAATCCACCAAAATAGCTCTGAAACTACTGGTGATCCCTAGCCATGCCTCACTGTATCGCCTAGGGCATCACCTTAAAAATGGCTGTCGTAACTTCCAGGGCCCCTCCATCACTATATATAATGTACATGGAGTCAACCACCATAATCCAAGAGCCTGTGCAAGTGCCACTGTGGAAAATGGAGTTATGACCCCATTTGCAGACAATGCTCAAATCAAACCAGTGACTAGACCAAACTTAAAAGATTTTGTACAAGCAACTAAAACTATTGAATAAACAAAAATAATACCACAAGAAGTATTGAAACAACCTACATTAGACTAAACAAAGCTTACAAAAGTAAATTCAATCCATTAAACCATCTGATCACTTCAAAACACACAAACAGTCACTGTTATTGCATTACACAGTCCGTACACAAAGTTACTCCAACTTTCCAACCCTTCCAACAACTCAAGTATGGTCTTATATAGTTGACCCAAGCACTAAGAAACCAATTTCAAACAGTTAAGGAACTAATTCCTTCGAAATTGCATTCTTGTCATAAAAGTTGTCAATGTTGTCAATGACAACATTGACAACTTTTTGCAACTTCTAGCTATGGTATCGAAACTTGGTCTAACCTTGTCCAAACTTGCCCAAACCCCTAATTAGGATGAAATAAAATTAAATAGGATGTCTAGTCCCTTGTTTGACTCATTTGGAAACAAAATACCAAATTCCCCCTATTGGACCTAAATGGACACAAAGGTCTCTAAGGACCTAACAAGACACATCCTCCTACTTAACACTCTACGCACTAGGACTCTTGGTCCCTTTATTCACCTAGTGGTCTGGTTAGAACCACTACAAGCCAAAACATAAAAGAAACCCTAGGTTACATTGTATGAACTAGCCCACCTAGGTGCTCCTGCACCAGCAATCCATGTGCTCGGAAGATGATTGGTCGACAGGGTCAATTGACTGAATTGACTAATCAGTCATTTGGGAAACTTGCAGAATCAGTTTTTAGTTAACTAAACTGTTTCCCAAATGATAAATAGACAAGAATAAGTTAACTGAATATAACTGATTTGTTTCTATTTTGATATTCACTTGACTCAAATGATTGATCAATCATTTAGGAAATTTTCAAAATCCAATTTTAGTTAACTAGATTGTTTCCAAAATGAGAAATAGACAAGAATTAGTTAACTGAACAAGACAAATTTGTTTCTATTTTGATGTTCTGTTAACTGAAATGATGACATAATATACATTTTTTAAATATTTAAATGATATTAAATGTATTTTAACTCAACTTTATTAATTTTATTTTTATTTTATTTTAATTGACAATTAGTCATTTATTTAATCAATATTAGTTAAATAAATAACATAAGATTTATTTGCCCATGTTTTGTGATTTTAGGAATTAATTAATTGATCAAGTGCCATGATAGATTAGGACCTATTCTAGTTTATGTCAGATCAGATTGAAGGTGATGGATTGCCCTGGATTAGGACTTAGGATTTGATCAAGATTAGGGTTTCTTTGATGAGAGATTGAGATTGGGGGTCTAGGGTTTAGATGACCATATTTAGGTCATTACAGGAGGGTCATTTTTAGAGATTGTATGACACATTTGATGACAACTATAAGGGTCAAAAATATGGGAGAAGACTTTGGACGTGAGAGACTATTTTTAAACTGTTTCGTGCTTATATTGGGAAACACATGTCAAGGATGGGCAACACGTGTCAATGAGGTTTTGCTCATGGTTTTGTAAACCACAAGTGGTTTCCAGCTTGTGAGAAGCCTATAAAATGAGGGCTTGAGGAGGAGCTTGAGTATTGAGTTTTGTTTGCAAGATTGGGTGCTAGAAGGACCCTAGTGAAGTTCTTCCAAACTTGAGTTGATATGATGCTCTTGTAAGAACTTGCATTGCAAGTGTGGTGTAATCTCTTGTTGATTTGATAATATATTATACAGATTTTAGTGTGTAGGGTTTTTCTGCCATAAGGGTTTTCCCCATGATAACTACTGTGTTTTAATTGTCCTTTCGAAATTAGCGTAGGAAGCATTTCCGCACACCTTTTCTTCCTTACAAAATTAAGTCTAGAAAAAATTAGTCAATTTTGACTATTTAACACTTTTAGTTTAGAAATAAGTCTTTAATATGTATTGTTTAAGCTATCCAATTCTATGTAGGATCTATTAAAAACATAGCGTAAACTACAGTTTATAAATGGAAAAACAATTATAGACTATCAAATTCCAAGCCTAGATAAGAGTGAATAAATAGTATTGGAGTGAGTAAATAGTATTGAGCTTAGGTAGCCTGACCATGGCGACAAAAGTGGGGAGTCATTATTATAGTGACTGATCTTCACTCCTACTCATATTTTTCTGGGCTTTTCCGATGTCTGAATCAAAAGCACCTGCAATGGAATATGTCGTTTTCTATCCCTGCAACTGCATGAAACAAAATTTGATACAGTTGAAGGACAGAAAAGAGATAAACACAAACTCCACTAATGCCCAACACAAATATCTCCACACACTTGCAGACACGCAAAATGGTACTTATGACACGGTATTCATTCATTCCAATGTCCGGATGAACGCACATTGGATACCAGTTATTTTATATAACTTAGTTACTTACCCTGCATTAAACTGTAGATGATGATTATTTTTTTACATAAGACAAACTTTACGTAGAAACAAACTCTGTTATTAATGTGCTTCCTAAGGTGATGCATTTTAACAGTAAGTGTCTTTTAAGGGCACCAAATTTTTATAGTTTATAGTATTTTTAAGATTTAGTCGGATAGATTTTTTTATTAATGCTTTGGATTACATTGTATGATTTGTTAGCATATGAAAGTGGATCTGTTAGATGATAGAGTATGATCAAAAATATTGATAGAAAAGTAATTATATAATTAAATATGGAAGGATGCAAAAAATCATAGTTAATGTTTCGTCTTCATATATTTGTAACACTGATTTAAAGAGGTAGATCACTGTGCTTGCTTATGCTATCCATCATTTTCTTTTCATGCTAATTTTGTCTTAGTGATAGATCATGAAGTGTCATCCAAAGCATTGATGAAACTTGTCTCATTATTTTTCATCTTATAGATAGATCATAAAATACTATCTAAAATCATGTGGATGAAACTTGTCTTATTTTTTTCACCTTAATAATAGATCATGGAGTGTCATCCAAAATGTTGATTAAACTTGTCTCATTATTTTTTTTTATCTTAATAATAAATCGTGGAATATTATCCAAAACATTAATGAAACTTTTCTTATTACTTTCATCCAAATGATGAATCATAACATGTAATCCTAAATGATAATAAAAAGGAAAAATACATAATCATACCAAGAGACATATTGAAAATGACAGTAAAAAGAAATATATTTTCATCATAAATTCATGACACCAATTTTAAGAGGTAAGACTACTCGGCTTGCTTAAGCTAGATATTCAATTTCACTATCATTGCGTGGTTTTAGCATGGTACAATTCGTTTGGACATTCATCTATCTTTTCATTGAAGGATGCCAGCCATAGATAAAGGTAAATAATTCAGATGAGGGCCTTTTGTCTACAATCTACACCAAAGCAAAATTAGTGAAGCTTAATGAATGTTTTGATTAATTTGGGATTCAATGTGTAACACGATCGAGGGCAAGAAATGGGATTTCACTATATACTTATGAAGTAGAACCAAAAGCATTAAATTTGTGTCCCCTTTATTTTAAAGCAGTTTGACTGTTTACTGAGCAACATTCTGTACTAAAATGGTGCATTCAATTTTTGTTTCCTTTTAGAAAACCTTTTAGTAAAAAGAATTGTTAAAGGAGGAGGTTGTGATCAGGGGTAATAGGGAAAATAAATCACAGTCCATCCATGAGCGAGGGAAATCACTTTATGTCATTTGCATTCATGTCTAGTCATACAATACTGTCATTTTTCCGTTCTTTACCACCTGTCCCTCTGGACAAGCAATTCAGAGTAAACATTATCCATAAAGGCCACTCTAAAGTGACTTTAAGCTGAGTGTATTCAGAAACGATTCATTGCTAAAAATGCGTATATAGATTGATATTACTTAAAGAAGATTATTGTCAATCTAGGACACTATCCCTCAGGGAGTAATCTTTGGGTAACAGTAGTCTGAGAATCGTTCTCAGTTCTTGTGTTCATTTAGTGCATGCACCACTTCTGAATTTGTAATCTGATATTTGCAATATATTTTAAGCTTAAACCAATATAGAGAAAATAGTAATGTTCTGAATGCAGTAATTCTATGATGAGTTATTGTAATTTTCACTTTAAACAAATATGGATATCTTCTTAAAGCCCAAGAATATGTGTTACTTCTATTACTACATACATGGTTTGTACATGCTTCGTCCTGGTCAAGTATCTCGACTAAATGCCACCATTTCTTCTAAGTCGCTGTATTTTTCTTCAAATGATTGACATGTCTTGATTTGATAGCGGGACCTATATAAGAAGTGAATGACCGGAGCAGTCAAAAAGAATCTTGGTAGATTATGATGATCATTCGGAGTTCTTAGAAATACAGTTTCCCTGAAAAGGTGTGTACTGAATGCCCACTATTTTGAGTTAGATTATCATAGGCTGAGTAAGTATATGTTTATATTGGAAGTTTCTTTCTTTGAATAAATCTATATATACTAAAAGTGATCTTGAGGTACCTTATTCTATTCTATCAAAGTTACTTATATATTAACAGTTTCTGTAGACTAAACTGTCACAAGCTAATTATAATATATTGGGTGAGCATATATCTATGTCAATAATTTTTTTTTAACAAGGGTTGTATAATTAATACTTTGAGCAAGTCTATACAATTATTGGAAGTCTTTTTAGATTAGATTGTGATGATTTGAGATTCAATTTTATCAAAGTTATTTATTTATTCGAAGAATTTGTAGATTAAGCATGTGGATATGTCTATGGTTCCTAATGAAAAGAAGTTGAGGCTTTGAAGCCACATAATGCATGACAAAAGTAAAAGAACAAAAATAATTCAAATGATCAAGTTATATATTTTAATAATTTAAAATCTATGATTTATGTCAATTTACAATAGTTATATTTAGGGTACGCACGTAGACTCTTGATGTTATGGATCTAACAAAAATTGTCATAATTCTATTTCCTTTTTAAAATTTATATAGTTTTTCTTGGGCACAAAAACTACACTTATTGCATTAAAATTGTAACCTACTCTTAATTAAACAACTACCAAGGCACCCTTGTTGAATGCTTATATAAAAAACATTCCACCAACTTCCTTGATAACTATCTTGGTGATATTTTGTTGCTTATGCATGTAATTCATGTCATCTTTATTTCTCCTCACCTTATTTTTTATTTTCTAAAACTCTAAGTTTTATGCTCTTTGCTGCTGAATCCTTATGTCATTGTCTACAGGTAATAAAAAAATGATCATGAGCTCCTACTCCTATGTTACCTATGATGATTCTCCATTACCAATTTTATACTAAGTGAACTTTAACGCACTAATCCTAGTTGCATCTTCTACTTGGCCAAATACTCCTTACAATAAATATCTACTTAATTATAGTGTCTAACATCTACTTCACATCTTAATACATTCTTATAGTATTCCATGCCTTCTATCTATAATAAATGTTGCAAATCTCAAGCTACGCTCGAAGGACTAAAATAAGATTGAAGAGAACCTAAAAGATATCATCAAACATAAAGTGGAAGAAAACATGAAGCTAGACCAATAGCTGAAGAAGCTAAAATCAGAAACAAAGGTATGTGAGAGCAACATAATTCTGGAACAACTATCGGCTATGTAGAAAAGTTACAAGGATAAATAAGGGCTTCGGTTCTTTGGAGAGAACTTGGATCAAAACATCAAGGGTGAAGGAAAAATGGTTGAAGCTTAAGAAAGATATTAAGTTATAAGCAAGGTCCAGTACGTTGATGCACTGACAGAGTTGTCTCTGGTCAGGAAACCAAATGCTCAAAGGTATTTATGATTTAATGCTTACTATTTTCAATGCAAACATTTTGAACATAAGGTTGTAGTGTGTAGAAGCAAGATGGAACATAATATTCAATGAAAATGAAAAATTTGGTTATCTAATCGAATTAAGATAAATAGAATGAGTAGCCTTTTTCATGGTCAGTACTATTTATGTAATGGATATGGTCTCAAAGCTAATCAGTGTAGATCTAGAGTTTAGTCAGTCAATTTGGGTCAAAGGAATATTAGATGTTTCAAATGGAGTAAGACTAGAAACTATGCTAATACATGCAAATATTTAGCCACTCTAGTAAGATCTAAAAGTGAGAAGAAAATTACAGAATTAGAAGAATCCAAGAAAAAAATAGTTATGGTATGGAAGAAGACCAAACAAGTGAACGAAGTTCGTATGTTACATCAGATCCTGGTGCAATTTCTTTTGGTAACTATAATCCAACCACTTTGTCTTAGGGGGAGTTTTATAAAGCATATTCTATCGATTCTCTCTAAAATACGATATGATGTATTTTTAAAGTAACTAAGCTTGATGTGATTGATTGAAATTTGATGTACGCTTGCAACATCATCGACACACTTTTCAGCAGGAAAATTTCATGATTTATTAAGGATGAATTTGGTAGAATTTTCAAATCATTTTTACATCTTGCAAAGGATGTAATAAAGCATTCTAGATAGAGAAGAGTTGAAGGAAGAAGTATATCAGAAGAGAAATCATAGAATCTAGTTTGATAGTCAGAGAATCAAGTGACATTAATCCAAAGAAGCTAATAGGAGTAGAAATGGATATCAAGGGTTAAAGGGAAATTGAACAAGGGTTAACTGTGGAGGAATTATAGGATGTCAAAACCTTGGGTATGGATTTGTGGGGAGAATTACCCTAGTTTTAATACAAATAATATATCATATTTCTGTTAAGTCAAGTTAAGGATAGCAGTATTATTTTGGACAAACCCTATTTGATCACAAAGGAATCCACTAAGGTAATTAACAGTTTGTGCAATTTTGGTGTTCTCCCTAGAAAGAAGAAGATAAAATATGAAGATGTGGAGGAGCTTATTGGTATTAATAAAGATCCTCAAGCTTTACTATTTAACATAATTGATTATTCGATTGTCAGGTATGTTGTGTGTAGTCTTACAAAATCTAATTTTTAAATTTTGAAGGCTCTACGTGTTGGAGATTTACTTCTAGCAGCTAGTTGATTGTATGTTTGTCATTGATGAAAACATATAATATACAACAGTGTTTTGTATGTACTTATCAGAATGATGATATCAAGCATTGCGTGGTTATATTCATGTTGTAGACATGTTTTTTATGTTTTGTTCATACACGCAGACTCAGATATGAAGTTTCAGTTGTGTTGTGTAATTCTGTTAGTGGCAGTTTCTAGAGTTTGTCTGTATAGAGCCGACGTATTGCATTGGTTCTTGAGTTGTGCCTATTTTTGGGATATGCCTGTGTATATTCAAGTTTAATTATGAGTTGAAGACAGTTATCTAAAGGCGTCTAACGTGTTTCAACAAGATTACAAAGATAGAATAAATTTGGTAAGGTCAACTTAGTGAAGCGTCGCGTCTATTTAGTTTATATTGCGCGGTTGTAATTATTCTTGCATGATTAGTAAAGCCGACAAGGATGTTATGAATAGCTATCTAACAAGTCCCTTGATCTTATACTTTGAGGAAGATACTTATAGAAAGTCATTTGTGGAATGCTAAGTGTGAATGATAAGAAAAGATATAGGAAAAGTGCAGAGCACAATATCAGTTGAGTTTCATTCATCAATGATCTATGTGAAGAAGAAGTGAAAGATTACAATACATTGGAACTGATCAAGACAGCATGTCTACTCTATAGTTCATCATAAGATATAGTGCATATATGTTCTACATAAGGTTGTAGCCTTCACCATTAAAGCAGTGAGCTTTTGGATAGTGAGTCCTCACCCTTAACCAGGTTGTTTGTAAAAGACTCCTAACAGGGTCAGACCCTTAACCAGGTCACTATACTTATTGTATTGTAAAGAACAACTCCTAACAGGGTTGCAAGATCTTCTAAAAGGGATTATTATAAACAAGTATAGTTCATTGTGGGTGTTAATTCCCACTGGGGTTTTTACCATTTGGTTTCCCCATAACCAAATTGTGGTGTTGTCTATTGTGTTATCTGAATGTGCATTTAATTTATTGTATTCTGGAGTTAATAAAAGAAAAGAATTAAATTAGCTGATAACTGATTCACCCCCCTCTTAGTTATCCTTTGGGACTATTCTAACAATTGGTATCAGATCCAAGTGCCTTGAAGAGAAAGCCTAACAACATAATGTAGATCATATGGCATACTTCAGAAAAGAGAGTCCTAAGTTCAATGGGGAAAATTATCTGGATTGGAAAAACAAAATGATAACACATCTAAAGTGGGTTGGTTTTGACATCTTTGAGATAGCCACACAAGAAGTTGTTATTCCCTCTCTAAAAGACCTATCAAGAGATGATGCTACTAATAAACAAAAGGATACATTCAAAGCTAATGCAGTTTCCAAAGAAGCCCTTATAAGTGCACTATCTGATAGTGAATTTTCTGAGATCAAGAAAGTAGACAAGGCATACACAATATGGAAGTATTTAGAAGACATGTTTGAAGGAGATGTTCAAGAAAAGAATGCGCGCAGGAAGACATGGAAAAATAAATACAACAGTCTTCAGATCTTACCTGAAGAGAACATTAGAGCCTACAATCAGAGGATAAATGAAGCCGTTTCTGGAATCAGAAACAATGGTGGAGAAATATCAAGATTGAAGACTGAACCTAAAAGTGAAACAACCTTCAAAGCTTCAGTCCATGGTAAGAAATCTCACATCTCTAGAAATAATGTGAAAGAAAAAGTTGATGAAGAACTAGAAGAAATCATAGCCATGATTGCTAAAAGAGAAAAGAAAGGAAAAGGGAAATATGAAGGACAACTACCATTAAAAAAAAATTCATGCCACAAGATCAGTCACTTTGCATCAAAGTGTCCAACAAGAGTAAATAAATTTAGATATGATTATAAACCTAAATATAGAAAGGAATGCTATCATGCTGAAGAAGGTGTAACTGATGAAGATTCAGGAGAAGATGAAATCGGATTCGTTTCCCTTAAAGACATGGAAAATTTTCTTGAGGAAATGGACATTGAAGATGAAAAGGAAGAATAGGAGTCAGCCCTAATTTCTAAAGCAGACATCAGAACTGATTGGATCATTGACAGCGGATGCTCTCATCACATGATAGTTGATAAAGACATATTTGTTCATTTGGACAAGTACAAAGGTGGTATGGTTAGATTTGGAGATAACACTCCTAAACCTATCATAGGAAAAGGATCCATCACCCTGGATGGAAAGAACAAGATAGATGATGTTATATATTTTGATGGATTACATCACAATTTACTAAGTGTTGGACAACTACTTGACAAAGGTTATCATCTAGAATTCAAAGACAACAAATGCATTATTAGAAACAAAGAAGAAGACATGATTTCATCAGGATCCAAAACAAAAGGTAATTTTTTTCAACTCAATTCAGATGTAATTTGTTTTGTTGCAAAAGTGGATGAGAGTTGGTTATGGCACAAGAGACTCTATCATATTAATTTTGATAATATAGTAAAGATAAGCAATGTCAAGGCAATTAGAGGATCTTCCAAGAATTGCAAGACCAGTTGACACAATGTGCAGGGAATAAATTATGGGAAAGCATGTAAGGAGTTCTTTTAGAAGCAAGAAGAACTCAGCTGAAAACAAGTTAGACCTAGTGCATACAGATTTATGTGGTCCTACTCAAACCAGATCATATTATAGAGAAAGGTATTTCATTTTTTTTGTTGATGATTTTTCAAGGATGATGTGGGTTGCATTATTAAAGGAGAAGTCTGAAGCCTTTGAGAAGCTCAAAATATTCAAAGCCAAAGTGGAAAATGAATCTAGATTAAAACTAAAGTGTCTGAGATCAGATAGAGGAGGAGAATTCACCTCCGATCAGTTTTATGACTACTGTGAAGAACATGGAATTAAAAGACAGTTGAGTGCGCCTAGAACCCCATAGCAGAATGGAATAGCAGAAAGAAGGAACAAGATCATACTTGATACAGTGCGCACTATGATGATTGAAGGAAAAGTTGCACACACCTATTAGAGAGATGCAGCCAATACAACAGTCTATACTATCAACAAAACACAACTAGGTCCAGGCGTGGACAAGACACCTTATGAACTTTGGTATGGTAATGTACCTACAGTAAAATACTTCAGAATATTTGGCAGCAAGTGCTACATCAAGAGAGATGATGGTGTTGGTAAGTTTGATGCTCAAAGCGATGAAGGTATTTTCCTTGGTTACTCTACTAAAAGCAAAGCATACAGATGTTTTAATTTGAGATTAAAGAAGATAATTGAAAGTACTCATGTAAAGATTGATGAGAAGTTCATGGTCCAAGAAAGGTACTAAATGAATATGCACCTATGATTGAGGATGAACCTAGGCCTAACAGTAAAGACACTATTATTGAAGAAATGTTTGATTGCATTGATGTTTCATGTAATGAACCGGAATCAAGCAATGAAGTATCACAGATTACAGATGGGGATGTTACACCAAAAGTTTCAAAGTTCACATCTAGGTATCATTCAAAAGATGATATCATTGGAGGTCAGAGTAGTAGTGTTTTGACTAGTTCAAAAGCAAAATGGTTAATAGTGGATGAAGAGGTATGTTTACTTTCATAGATTGAACCTTTAAATTTTGAAGATGCTTGCAAGGATTCTGATTAGCAGAAAGAAATGGAATAAGAATTAGATCAAATAATAAAAAATGATACATGGGAATTGGTCCCTAGACCTAGTGACAAAAATGTGATTGGAACAAAGTGGGTATTCAGGAACAAGATGAATGAAGATATTACAATGGTCAGAAACAAAGAAAGACTAGTGTGTAAAGGATATGCTCAGAGGGAAGGGATAGATTAAACTGACACATTTGCCCCTGTGAGCAGACTGGAAGCCATAAATTTATTCTTGGCTTATGTAACATTCAAGGAATTTAAAGTATATCAAATGGATGTCAAATCAGCTTTTCTGAATGGCGACTTGAAGGAAGAAGTCTACATAGAACAACATGAAGGATTTAATCTATCAGATAAGCCAGACATGGTATGAAGATTGAAGAAAGCACTCTATGGACTTAAACAGGCCCCAAGAGATTGGTATGAGAGACTAGATGGTTATCTTACCAAGATTGGATTTAAGAAAGGAGCAGCAAATTGTAACTTTAGACGTCCAAAAATATTAATATTATTATTAATATCTTTCTCCCTCTTATTTCTTCTAACTATTTAATTCAACCAATTATATAGCTTCATTTGCTAGTATTTATCAATACTGTAAATACTATTCTAATGTATTTTATTTAAATACATTTGTCTCATGAAATTCCCTTTTCTAATAAATTTACATTTATTAAATCCTCCATTTTCCTAATTCTTCTAAACCATAATTTATTCAAATTTGATTTGAATAATACCCTAAAACCTTAGCTAGGAACCTATTAATCCTACCCTAAGCCTACCCTATTCCTACCCTACTCCCATCACCTCATTTCCTAAGTATGCTTCCCCACCTAACTGTCCTCTAACTATGCTTAATGGGTGATTTCTAACCTTTTTAAGGCTAATGGAATGCTCACCCACATGGGGAATTTCTCTCCAAAATGGGTACCCATTCCTCTTTAATTCCCTCTTACAATTTTGTCTCCTCTTTTGAAATATTGAGCTACTCAATATTAATGCCAATTTTGAATCAAAATTGGCCATGTTTTCAAGTCCATGTGTCTCCTATGTGGCTCTTATGTGGATGCCACATAGGTGCCACTTCATCCAAGCCTCTTCCTCTCTCCAAAAACTCTATAAATAGAGGCCTTCTCCTCTCATATTTTCATCTC
>MU226589.1:745213-758760 GCA_018584345.1 Thuja plicata | reverse complement strand
AAGCCTCTTCCTCTCTCCAAAAACTCTATAAATAGAGGCCTTCTCCTCTCATATTTTCATCTCTCATTGTGCATTGTTATTATGCTAGAATTGCTTTAGAATTCATAGTTATTTTCATGCTAATGTTTTTAGTTATCTAGTTTTTATACTTTCCATGTTTACATCATTTAGAAATCACATGCTAGGTTTCTTTTTGGCTAAAATCAATCATAGTTTCTTGCATTGTCTTGCATTCCAATCATAGCAGTTTAATCATTGGGAGAGGTTTGAAACTAGTCACTCCATACTAGTTCTTGAATCCTTCTCTCTTCATCTAATCTTGCATTGATCATAATCAATCCACTTGGAGATCCATTGCATTTGTGTTTGAGAGAGCACATATACATTCCCATAAGAGATCAAATCAAACAAGCCTCTTGGATGCAACTTGTTTCTGCTCTATCTGATGATATGAGGATACTTTATGTTTTCTTGCTTGCTTTCATTTCACTTGAATATTCATGTGCTAACCCGCTAAGGATTTCATGTTTGTGAGTGATTGCAGGTTGAAGATTTTCCTCATACCACATTCTGGCATGCCCGGTGGGACCCACGTCCCTAAAATTTCTAACTTCTTATCTTAATTCTCTTCAAATTTCACCCAGAACATGAATCAACATGTGCGTTTCATGCAGAGGAGTCTGCGCAAACACCGGTTCTACCTGAACTGTCGTTCGGTGTCTGTGTTGAACCAGTGTCTGTGACCTGAACTGTCATTTTCGCCTGGCTTTGTTAATTTTAGATTTTCCAAACTATACTTTCTAGTTTTTGAGATTCACTGTATTTTTCGCAGCTTTTAAGGTTTTAGCATTATGTTTTTCATCAGAGAATCATTTTCACAAGGTGTCGTAATGCTAAAATTTCATTAAAAGTGAACAAATCTTGAAGGTTTCTCAAAAACACACTTGGTTTTAATATTTGGAAAGTCTAAAATGGCTAAATTTGAACTAACCAAAGACTAAGAAAGAAGAAAAGTGACTTTATTTGCTGTCTGTTTGTGTTTGTAGGTACATTAACGTCTGCGTAAATGCCAATTCATGAACCGGCGTCTGTGATTCACAAATCAGTGTCTGCGCCCTGCATCGGTGTCTGCAATCTATAAACTAGCGTCTCTGAATGGTATAGCCTTTTTCTAGTTTTTCTGTGTTTTTGGAGAATTTTATGCTTTCTGTCTTTTTTTGAAAAAAACCAAAACTAGTGTCTCCACCCTGAACCGGCATCTGCGCTCTGTCTAAGTTGTATTTATCATGTACTAACAATTTTTAAGTGGTTCTTGTGCTAAATACACTTATCAAAGATTAATATTCATAGAACTACTAACTAATTGTTTTGTAGCACCGCTTGTCAAAGACACAAACTCAAAACTACTCACGTTTGTCTTACAAGTTGCCTCAGATCTACATCAACCAAATGATCGTGTTTGCATTAATCTTTTTTTTAGGCACCTAGACTAATTAGTTAGATTTTTTTGTCTAATCCTAAGTGAGTGTTAGGGGACTATTCTCTCTTCCCTTTTGGGAAGATTAAAAACCTAGACACACTTACATAGTGTTAAATGATCGAATCTTTTGGAAAGAACAAAGCGTGTCTTGCGTGCTTGTGGAGAAAATGATATTGGATAGGAGATTATGCTCTTTTCCCCTTGTGGGAACATTAGAAGTCCAGACACCTTTTTTTTGCCAATCCAGGTTACTATGAATCCTTTAGATGGGCCTGTCGGTTGAGGAAAAAATATCCTAGGAACGGCCCACGTGAGAACGAGGTGTAAGCCACACCACTCTAACTCACGTTAATCAAATTTAATCCTTGGGGTAAATCCTCGGGAGTCAGTTGGCATTTGAGCTTATACTCGGCTCTCGTCTAACTTAAGTGCGGCATCGCAGTCTCAATCACATTTACGTGACCACTTTTGTCAAGACGCTCTATGGGGCTATACACCTGAATCGTGCTTGCGTGGACATAGAGGATATAATCAAATGGAGAACCATACTAAAGACTCTAGGCTTAGAAGCTACCCAGAACACCCCCAAAAGGTGGTAATGCTTGTGCAAGGAAGATAGTAACTTCCCCAAGATCACTCATACATTCGTGCCACCCTGAGCATTTGGAACCAGATAATATGACGTCATGACTAGAGCCGTTGTGTGCTTGGTGACGGCCATATTTTGATTATCTCTTGTGTGTGTGCCTAAGCTTACGAGCAAGTATTTTCATGCTACGCCAAATTCCTTAGGTAGATTTTGTGCTTGAAGTGCTTGAAGAACATTTGCAAAATCCAAAACACAAACGGAATATCCAACATTCAAATTTGTCATGTGCTTGTATCCTTCAAGGTTACTTTGTCCCTTATCAGATTGTTTTCAGACACATGCTTGTTAGTTTTTGGTTTGACTATGTTGAAATTGGTTCTTGCCATGGAACAAATCTATTGAGAAATCAGAACACGATCAACCTTTTTTGCTAGATTATCAAGACAACATCCTTTTGCAAAAAATTCAGTCTTTTATGAGATATGTCCTAAAAACCTCCAAATATTCATCCAAGATCAAATTTACTTATAGGACATGACTGATTCCAAGAAGCATAAGAAGGTGAAAAATTCGTTACCACCCGTGCAAAGAGAACAGAAAAACACAACCCAAGAGGCTACCAAGTACCAACACATTATCGATTCCATCAAGCAATAAATCCATAAATGAGAACAATTTGAAAAAGTGATCTACAACAACAAGGTTCCTCGTTTCATGGGAAAATATCATCTAAACTCTGCTTTTGTTGGAGTTGAACAATATGACTAGTCAGTTAACCACAACAAACACAAGTCCCTCCTCTTCTTAAGCTCACTTAGCTTGCATTTTAGGACCTCACTTTGGTTGTCATCTTTAGGAACACACCACACACTCATCCTAGCATGATCTTGCATTAATCAGCTCAATCCTAATCATCCTAGCATCATCCTAATCATCATCCAAAGCATCCTCGATCACACACCTCACTTGGTATTGCATACCGTTATGAGTTTCTAAAAACCTACATCTTAATCAAACCCCATCCTTGAATGTCCTTAAACTAAGCATTGTTTAGGATAATCCCCTTTGTCTTTCTCAACCTCATCACCTTGATCAAAAGGTTGCTTTGCATTAACAAAGAATCTCATCCGCCGAAGACCACAAGTCTGTCTTAGGTAGACAATCATATCCACTTGATCTTACACTAGGGAAAGAAACCCTTGATCCTTGCATACACCAAGTCATCCTTAAGTCCATAGAAGCACATCCATCATCTTAAGCACATCATAATCCTAGTACCATCATCCTTAGTTTCCTAGGTGCATCCTTGCATACATCTTGCATCTCATATCCTCTTAGGATAGTCATTTCATGCCACCTATCACACGAGCCACTAAGAAGAGGAAGAACATGGATCCTAATCTTGCTACTAGCTCGTCTAATCCTATGATTGACAACACCAACACCATGGTCACTTATGCGCCTTAGCCCAATGATCAAATTGAACATATCTGGGTAGACACTAATGAAACTCCCACTCTAAGTACCGTGGAAACATTTATCAACCATCCAGTGCTTGTCCACATGGTAAACACCATGAGTGGATGTAACAGCAACCAGGTACTCTTGGACATCCAACAACAAGGACTTCAACTTCCACCTTGGATTATACCCACACTTGTCACATGACCTATGACACTTCTAGGTGAATGTCCTTATCCCACTAGAAACAAAGTTTTTGATCCACTTCAATGAGACCTACAAGTGGGAACTCTTCCTACGCAAGTAGTTCATCCCTCCATTCCACCTTCCATCATACACACAACACCCACACCTACCTCGGGAGCCCTACCTCCTGATGCCACATCACCAGCACAAGCAATACTCCCTATCACTATGCAAGGACCTCCGCAAACCACAATTGCTCCTCTTTCACAAGCAATCCCAACATTCGTTGCAAACTTTCCACCACCACTAGTTAGCACACAGCAAACCACCATTCCACCAATTCCCACTCAGCCCAGTTAGAGTGTAACAACCAATTCACAGCATCAAAGCACCCAAGTCTCCATGCCTATTCCACCTTTCTTCACCACAGGCATGCTGCCTACCAACACCTATAACCAACCCTTATTTTTGCAAGGGTCCACTTTACCCGCTCCACCAGCAACGCAATCATAATGAGTGCCAGCAGTTCCACCTCAAACATTGTTCAACCCAAATCCCCCCATAGTGCAACCATCCACAAATCCCTTCGTCGTACCCCAAATTCCCATCCAACCTATCCAATAGAAGCAACAACAACCTATCCAACAGCAGCAACAACCTATCCAACAGCAACAACAACAACCTATCCAATAGAAGCAAATCACCAATCCATTCACATCCCAAGCGCAAAAACAACCAATCAACCCCTCTATAGCTGCACAGCCCACTATCCAAACTACACAGTAGCCACAACCACAAATGCAGGGGGAAAATCCCTTCATGGCACAACCACTACAATAGTTTGCTAATCCTTTTATCCAACCCGTGCAACAATAGCAAACTCATTCCACCAATTACATAGCTATGCCATGTTCCACTATATCACAAACAATTCCCCCTCCATAATAAGTTCTCACTGGGGGCATTCAACCGAAAACATCTATCCTCCATCCTATACATGTGCACAACAAACTCATCCTGCCTATCCAATGCCGCAACAAATACAAGCATATTTCCAACAGTTGCAACAATCTTATCAAGCACCGACACCTCCTCCACTGCAGTATTCCACTCAACCACCGCTTCCACCACAGAAAACCATGTATGTTGACCAAAAACCACCCTACCAAAAACCACAATATCCCCCACAGAATCCTCCATACTCACCATTTGATCCATATCAAGTTCAAGGAAATCCTACAATCACGATCAACAATCCTCCCCCACAAATCAATCATGAATGGGAGGAAATGAAGAATGCTCTCAAAGAGCTAAAAGCTGGGACAAAACCTAAAACATTCAAGTTTGAGGAGGTATGTCCTTATCCATTTGATCGATCTATTACTGCTTTACCCTTCCCCAAGCACTTTGAGACCCCAAAATTTGATAAATATCGAGAGAAGGGCGATCATGTGAGTCATGTGAAAGAGTTATACATGGCCTGTCAAGAAGTGGCCTATAGCGATAACTTCCTCATGAGACTATTTCCCAAAATCTTGGGAGGTACTACTCTTGAATAGTTCTACAAAATCCCTTATGGCACAATCTCTACTTTCACAGAATTATCTGAAAAGTTTGTGGCCCAATACGCACATAATGTCAAAAATGAACTCTCACTCCTTGACCTATGCAATTCCAAACAAAAGGGAGGAGAAAGCCTGGTTGATTATCTTCAGTGTTGGCAAGGGCTTACGAAAAGGTTTCTTACCAACCCCCAGAGCAACATCTTATCAAAATCTTCATTAACAACCTTCATCCTAAGCTTGCCTATCACATGCACATGAACTATATACAAACTTATCACGACATCAGATTCAAGGGCATGGACCTTGAACAAGGTCACGTAGAAGGTACCATTAAGCACTACAAAGAATCCTAGCCTGACAAACATAATAATGATCGATCATGATACTGGAACAAGAACAAAAATGCGGTAACAGATGGAGCCACTGATACCAAACACATTCAAGTTGTGGTAGCTAGTCCTAATGCACCTACCCAGACTTATCAGCAAGCACCACCAATGTACCCTCAACCTCCTCCCATGTATCAACAGCCCAATCCCACATATCCTCAACCAACATATTAGCAAAACATGCACCCTCAAGGTGCGCCTATCCATCCACCTCTAGGCACATTGTATAAACACAACTATCAGGGTCCTATGAATCAGACAAATGCTATATCAGTCCCGCACGGATAATAAAGACCTCGCACTTTGAATATGCCACAACACACGTTTACCCCTTTGAGTGAACCTATAGATGTCATCTTTCGCAAGCTGGTCCAAGCTAACCAAGTCGTGTATCCTAAAACACAGCCATTTGATGACTCAACTCCTAAGCCAGCTTGGTATAAAGACAACGAGTACTGTGAATACCATCGTGTTAAGGGACACGCCACTCTCAAATGCATGAATTTGAAACACTATATTCAGGATCTCATTGACCGCAAGGAGATTGAAGTGGAATCTCTTACCCAATCATCGCCAAACGCAGGCCTAAAGAATTATCAAAATGCATTCCCTAAACACACTTCTGGTATAGGCCCAGGCAATCCTACTCAGTCCTCTGATCAAGGGAAGGGTAAATAAGAAAAAAACACCAAAAAAAAAGATTATACCAATGCCTATATCAACTACGATAATCTCATTGGCTGCATATCCCAAGTCCAGTCCTCCGTCAATGTCATCCATGTCAAGGGTGTCGATAACCAATGCTCAATCACCACTTGTAGAGGTAGGATAATAGTCGCAGGTGCTAGCCTCGCCCCATCTCCTGAGACCCAATACAACATTTTGGAACACCTAGGGAATACCCCAGCTCAAATTTCCATCCTGGATCTTCTCCACACATCACCCACTTATCAAGAGATCCTCAATAAAGCCTTGCAAGAATCTTGTATTCCTAGCAACATCAACCTCACTAAATTCCAAAACCTTATCAGACACCTGTCTGCATCTTGTGGGGTCTCCTTTAGACCAACAAATGTACCCTCCGAAGAAACCGATCATAATCTCCCACTCTGTATCGCTGTCATGGTTAAAGATATTGCCATCAAATGGGTCATGATAGATAATGGATCGGCCCTACATTTGTGCACTCTAAAATTCATAAAACAATTGGGTTGCACTGAGGCTGATATAACAAATGATGTCATCACAATAAAAGCATATGACAATCTGGAGCGTACTTCTGAAAGCACCATATCATTGCCCATTCAAGTAGGCCCAGTTATCCAGGATACATTATGTCATGTTGTTGATCTTGACCTCCCCTTCAACATTCTCCTTGGATGCCCATGGATTCATTCTATGCAAGCCATCCCATCCACCTACCATTAGTGCATCAAATTCCCATATAAAGGCACTGAGATCACCATTCGCACAGATCCCAAGCCCTTCGCATACTGCAATACATTGGAGATGTCCTTTCCACATTCTAATCACTATCCCAAGATTGATATTGGCACCTCTATCGCCAGCTCATCTCGAACCCATTTGGACCCAGAAAGAATCCTCTCCTCCACCTTGTCCACGGTCAAGATCAACAACAAAGGTTGTGGTGAGTACACTTTATCTGATGCCTTCGCAGTTGGAGCACTGCCAATTGATCCTCACCCTCAAGGCTACCAGCCTAATCTAAGCAAAATAGAATCAGAGACAACAAAGGCACTATAATTTGGTTCTACCAATTTTATATCAAAAGGTACTTTGACTGGCCAAGAAATGGCACCAAACATCAACCAATGGCTCTATAAAGATCCACCACCTAAGGACACAAATCACCTTAATTACTTCAAAGATAAGTACCCCACAACACACAAACTGGTGACAGAAAAATGGAACTACCAAGGAGGTGGCCTTGGTTATGAAGAGCAAGGAATGAAAGATCCTATTGTACCCACCCGACTAGAAAATCACCTGGGCCTTCGTATGGGCTCTGACACGAATGGGGGCACCAATGAGTTCATTGACTATTCCTCTTTTCCATCCCTGGGTGAAATCGTTGACATAGAAGATATCCCAGAGGAGAAAGTTGTGAGAGCTTATGATGATGTTTTCGACGATGAAACCTTCCTAGGTAATGTTGTCCTACAACAAATTTCCATCCTCTTCATTGACCTTCCCCTCCACCATCCTGAACTCATAGACTGGGACCAACCAAGTGTCATACACATTGACGAGTTCCAAAGTGAGGACGCGCTCCTAAGCTTTATGGGAGTGATTTAGCAAAGCAGTGACTGGGGGAAAGACTCAGCATATGTCTACAAACTGGACCCAAAGGCATACTTTGGGGAAGAGGAGAACTTTAGCCACAGAAATGACTCAGAAAAAAAAAAAAAAAAAGAGAAAAATCAATCTCCTAGTGAAAACCCCTCTGGGGTGCTATCTGATCATAAAAAAGTAAAAACAAAGGGCGTATCCCCTGGTGAAAACCTCTCTAAGGTGCCAAAGGATGAAGATTCTCCTCTTCCTCTTATCTGAGATTACAGGTTTGATCAGTCATCAATTCTCATTGAAGAAGCAAAACCTATCAATCTGGGTACCAAAGAAAATCCTACCATCATATACATAGCAGCATCTCTAACTGAAGCAGAAGAAAGTGATCTTGTCACTTTATTAAAGGAATCCATCAACAAGTTTGCATGGTCTTACTCCCACATGCTGGGGTTAGATCCCAACTTGGTGGTTCACCATCTAGAAGTGGACCCGAACATCAAACCTGTTAAGCAAAAGCTCAGAAAGATGCACCCTAAAGTGGCATTACTTGTCAAAGTGGAGCTAGAAAAATTACTCCACGCCAAGATCATCTGCTCCATTGACTATTCTGACTGGATTTCTAATATGGTGCCCGTCTCTAAGCCTGATAAATCAATTAGGATATGTATAGATTCCATAGATCTCAATAAGGCATGCCCTAAGGATGATTCCCCTTGCCAAACATAGACATGATTGTGGATCTCATAGCAGGACATGAGATGTTTTCACTCATGGACGGCTCTTTTGACTATAATTAGATCCGCATTGCACAAGAAGATCAGCATAAGAAAGCATTCACAACCCCTTGGGGCACCTTCGGCTATAACATGATGCCTTTTGGCTTAAAGAACGCTAGAGCAACCTATCAAAGAGCAATGACTGTCATTTTTCATGACATGATTCACAAGATCCTTGAAGACTATGTGGACGATATCTTGGCAAAATCAATAAAAAGGGAAGATCACCTAGATGTTCTAGAATGTGTCTTTGACAGAATTGGGCACTACTTCTTAATGCCCAACCCTAAGAAATGTGTCTGTGGGGTCACAGCAGGGAAACTCCTAGGGTTTATTGTATCCAAACAAGGCAATGAAATTGATCCAAAGAAAGTACAAGCTATCATAGAGATGCCTCCACCAAAAACACTCTGATGACTATGCAGCCTCCAAGGGAAATTACAATCAGTGCATCATTTCATCTCTCAACTAGCAGACAAGTGCCAACCATTCACTCATCTTTTGCACAAAGACAACACATTCTAGTGGGATCCTTAGTGTCAGAAGAGTTTTGACAAAATCAAAGAATACTTGGTTAATCCACCCATCTTGGTACCACCTGTACCTGGTCAACCACTCATCCTATACATTTCTGCTACTACTAGAGCACTGGGGGCACTCCTTGCTCAATTGAATGATGAAGGAAAAGAAAGAGCTATATATTATATCAGTCGAACCCTAGTGGGTTATGAGCTCAATTACTCTCCTATGGAAAAAGCATGTCTGGCAGTGGTCTTTACCACTCAAAAGATTCACCACTACATGCTTAGTCACACAACCAAGCTCATTTCAAAGGTGGATCCTCTCAAGTACCTACTCTCTAGGACTAGACTTACAAGTCGAATGGCAAAATGGGTTATGTTGCTAAGTGAATTTAATATTCAATATGTTGACAGAAAAGCCATTAAAGGGCAAGTCATTGCCAATCAGGTAGCTGAAGCACCATTGGTAGATGCATATCCTTTGGTCATAGAATTTCCAAATGAGAATTTGTACATGATATAAGAACAACCAACATGACAACTCTACCTTGATGGGTCCTACACAACTCATGGCGCTGGGGCAAGAATATTTTTTGTCACACCTCGAGGTGACTACATCCCTATGTCATTCAAATTGGGATTTCCCTACACAAACAACATTGCAGAATATGAAGCACTAATTGTAGGACTCTACATGGCCATAGAATGGAACATCATAGATATTTGGGTCTTTGGCAACTCCCAAATCATCATCAAACAAGTCTTGGATGAGTATCAAACCAAAGATGACAAATTGATGCCATATAAGCAGATGGTTGGCAAGCTAAAAGAACACTTCCTCCACTTGCAAATAACATAAGTACCACATTTATAGAACAAAGCTGCTAATGTAATGGCCACAATTAGATCCCTTCTCGAGATTCCCCACAAGCCTATTCAATACGAATTCTTAGTTGAGAAACTACATGCTCCCACTTATGAGAATGATGAATCGAATCACGTATGTATCTTGGTTGGTCCCTAGTCCCCGTGGTACCATGATATCCAAGCTTACCTACAAAATGGTATCATATCTCCTCATCTCACTACAAACCAACACCAAAACTTCATCCGTAGAGCATCCCGTTACACCCTCGTAGCCAATACCCTTTATCGTCGAGGTTATCACAACGTGCTCTCTAGATGTCTAAATGAAAAGGAATCTACCCAGGCTTTACAAGAGGTACATGCTAGAATCTGTGATGCCCACATGAGTGGCATGGTCCTAGCCAAGAAACTTCTATGTACAAGGTACTATTGGACTACAATGGAACATAATGCTTGTGAGTTCATCAAAAAGTTCCTACCTTGTCAACAACATGCTAATTTGATCCATACTCCTGTTCAGGACCTCAGACCTATTGTGCCTCCTTGGCCCTTCTCTTGTTGGGGTTTTGACCTCATTGGTATGATTACTCCCCTCTCTTTTGAAGGCCACAAGTACATAATCATAGCTACAAAGTACTTTACAAAGTGGGTCTAAGAAATTCCGCTCACACTCACTACTAGTGTCCATATATCCAAATTCATCCTCTATCACATTGTTTTCCACTTTAGCATACCCTCCACTATCTTCACAGATCAGGGAACACCATTTTAAAATTAACACGTCAGTGATCTGTGTGTGCGCCTCCATATCCATCACCATTTCTCCAGTCCATATTTCTCGAAAGGTAACAACAAAGCTGAGGCAACTAATAAAACCATCCTCAAAATCCTCAAGAAAGTTGTCAATGATAATGGTCATGACTGGTATCTCCATATCAATCCTACCCTCTAGGCATATCTCACTTCCTACCATACTCCTACTGGCACTAATCCCTACTCCCTAGTCTACGGTGCTGAAGCAGTCTTACCAATTGAGGTCAAACTACCTTCCCTCCGAGTATCACTAAGAGGCCTGATTAATGATGAAGATTACTGGGTAGCAGGACTCACACAATTGGATCTCCTAGATGAGAAGTGCCAACAATCTTATGATCACCATATTGTTTACCAAAATAGACTCAAGTGGAACTATAACAAGAAGGTCCACCCAAGCCAGTTCTAGGTAGGGGACCTTGTGCTAAAAGAAAATCAGAAAGTGGGTATTGATTGGGAAAAGAAAGGCAAGTTTGAAGTCACCTGGCAAGGTCCATATGTTGTCACTGCATGCTTCGGTTCTGGGTCATATCAAATCTCTACCCCATAAGGAGAACCATTGAATGATCCTATCAACATCATTCATCTCAGGCACTTCTATGCCTAACAGCTAGTTGTTCATTCCAGTTATCTGAGAAAATCCATAAAAAGTATAAAAAGTCTTGAAGAAAACACAAAAACAATGAAAAATAGTCTTGAAAAAATGGTTGTCCCAGTGAAAACCTGGTAAATAGGCACTTGGGCAACATCAAAAAAATAAAAAAAAATAAAAAAATTAAAATAAAGAGAAAAACTTTCGTCCAGTGGTGAAAACTTGGCAATCAGGCACCTTGGACAAGTATGTGTGATGAAAACCTAGAAATAGGTGTCACACATAATGGACCATTCCATTATCTATCAAAATCTCATCTCCCTCCATCACCAGCACCACATCTCCACTAATCTCCACATTCCATATATTCCCTGGGTGTTCGCATATCATACACACTAGTCCACAATGATCTCCCTATCTCATAGCCTGAGATTTTTGTACATATAATCTTGTATATTACTATCCATATTTTGTATTGTCCCAAACCCTGAGCGTCAGTCCTGTATATTTCTTGTGTCTTGAGTTTCTCCTTATCCTATGTTGGTTCTATAATTTGCTGATAGTGCACATTTGATCAATCAACTTGGTAAGTCCCATCTTTCTGGAAATGAGTCTTGAGGATGTATCCTTCCTCTCGTCAACTTAAATCTAGATTATTATCATCTTTGGGTTCTTGTAGGATGTATCTCTCCTCTTGAACAAATCAATCAACATGAAACTATCACGCGCATCGAGACAAGTAACATGATCCAATCAAATATCGGTAGCAACCTTTGTACGTAATCGCTGTAACTAAGCGCTTGTAATTAATCACTTAGTTTGATCCTTGTACATTCGTGACACTTTCCATCCTCCCACCATCATGCTAACATCCTGAGTCATTGTCCTACTAACATTTCCCACACAATCCTCCATAGTCCACCCATCTGGTCTATCAGTTGATTGTGACACACAAAAAAAAAAAGAATATAGGTGAGTCCCAGTTGCACCCATTGCATCCATTTCATCTGTTGCCTCTAGTATCATTATTGCCTCTATCATTAAGATTTAGTTACATTATTCATCATTTTAGATTCATTAGACTCATTAGATTCATCATTAGATTGCATTTAGATCTATCATTCAGGTCGCGTTGTTCATTATTAAATTGCATTAATCAATATTTTAGATTCATTGTTAATTCATTTTAGATTCATTTTATCATCTTGCATTGTTAAATTCATTTTAGGTTCATCTTGCATTGTTAAGTTCATTTTAGGTTCATTTTATCATCTTGCATTGTTAAGTTCATTTTAGATTCATTTTAGTCTTGCATTGTTAAAAACATGTACATCTTGCATAATTAATTCATTTTACTTTTTAGATTCATTTTAGTATTGCAATGTTAAAAACATGTACATCTTGCATAATTAATTCATTTTACTCTTTAGATTCATTTAGATTACATTGTTAAATTCATCTTGCATTGTTAATACATCTTGCATAGTTCATCCATTTAGGTTCATCTAACATTATTACAACATTTAGATTCATATACCATTTGCATACTTAAGTCATTTAGATTCATTTTAGTCTTGCATTGTTAAAACATCATTTAGATTAATTTGGCATCCATATATATATACATAAAACATTAGCATATATATTGCATACATCATAAAAAAACACATCACATCTTGCATCCACACACGTCAGTACATTATATACATATAAGCATCATCCATCCTACATAAGCCATACATCATATATACATAATCAAGTCATCCATATACATCACATCCTGCAAGCATCAAATGCTAGTAATCATATAGTATGCATCAACACATCATATAGATTGTAGAATCTGATGAAAGATCAGATTCACGCCAAGATCCAGCTGCATGCAAAAACCTGTCACAAGAAATGAAGTGAAAGAGGAAAAAGAGAAACTCAGTTTTTACTCAAAAGGTGAGAGCAAAAGTATTAACTGAATTAATGTAGAGCAAATACAAAGTTCGACCT
>MU226589.1:709558-723806 GCA_018584345.1 Thuja plicata | reverse complement strand
TGTTTAAATGGTATAAGGCTATGGTAGAAAAACAAAGTGGTAAGGATTTGAAATGTTTGAGATCAGATAGAGGAGGAGAATTTATATCAGATGAATTCACTAATTTTTGTAATGAGCATGGTATAAATAGACAGGTTTCTGCACCAAGAACTCCACAACAAAAATGGGATTGCTGAGAGAAGGAATAGATAAATAGTTGATTGTGCAAGAATACTGATGATAGAGAAAGACATCACCCAAATCTTCTAGAGGGTAGCTGTCGGCACTGTTGTCTATGCACTTAACATAGTACAATTAAAGAAGGACACAAAGAAGACACCTTATGAGCTATGGTATGGTAAAACACCCAATGTAAGTTACTTCAAGATCTTTGGTAGTTAATGTTATGTCTTAAAGGATGATAGAAATGGAAAGTTTGACGCCAAAAGTGATGAAGGTATTTTTCTGGGGTATTCTACCAAAAGAAAAGCTTTTAAATTTCTTATCAAGGCCTCTAACAAAATAGTTGAAAGTGAAAATGTAAAGATTGATGAATTTGCAGAAAAGAATGATCTGGAAAGCACAAAAGAACCAGAGGACTACAACAAGTTTGTATATTGTGAAGAACCCAACACTTTTCCCGAGCAACAGTGCTTAATCCCATAACAACAGAATGTTGCAAGTAACGGTTAGACTTCTGTTACCGACGGTCAGAATAATAATCAAGATAATGTGCAAGGTAATGAAGAATAGAATGAAGATCAAAATAATGATCAAGTTGATACATAAAGAGTTGTACCTGTACTTGCAAGATATGTAAGAAGAAACCATCCAAAGATCCAGATCATAGGAGATAAGAAAGTTGGTACAAGAACAAGAAGTAAGTCTTAAACCTCAAATTGTTTAATTTGTGAGTTTGAGGCAAAATCTATCAATGTTGCACTAGATAATGAAGAATGGATAAGTGCTATGAATGATGAGATTGAGTAGATTGAGAAGAAAAAACCATGGTCACTTGTGCTAAGACCAGATGACAAGAATGTCATCGGTACAAAATAGATATTTAGGAATAAGCTGAACGAGAATGGAGAAGTCACAAGGAACAAAGCAAGGCTAGCATGCAAGGGGTATGCAGAAGAATAAGGTATAGACTATGGAGAAACCTTTGCACCCGTTGCTAGGATAGAAGGAGTAAGAATACTACTTGCTTTTGCTGAATAAAAATGATTCAAAGTATATCAAATGGATGTCAAGTCAGCATTCCTAAATGGAATACTTGAAGAAGAGGTATACATTGAGCAACCAGAAGGGTTTGTAGATCCAGACAAGAGGAACATGGTATGTAGACTTCACAAAGCCTTGTATGGATTAAAAAAATCTCCTAGAGTCTGGTATAAATGACTTCATTCCTATCTAATAAGTATTGGATTCATAAGGACTAATAAAAATAGTAATCTTTATTTGAAAGAAGATACTAATGCTAACACTTTGATTGTTGAAATATTTGTTGATGACATCATATTTGGATGCAATGATATGCTATGCAAATCATTTGCTGATGATATGAGAAAATAATTTGAGATGTCTATGTTTGGAGAGATCAAGTTCTTTCTTGGTCTACAGATCATTCAACAAAGTGAAGGTATTTTTATTACACAGTCCAAATACATCAAAGAGGTCCTAAAAATATGCAAGATGGAAGATTCCAAACTAGTTGGAACACCAATGGCTACTAGATGTAATTTAACAAAGGAAGACAAGACAACAGAGGTAAATCAGACTTTGTACAGATCAATGATTGGAAAACTCATGTATGTTGTACACACTAGACCAGATATTGCACATGCAGTAGGAATTGTTGCTAGACTTTCTGCTAACCCTAGGGAATCACATATGACTGCTATAAAAAGAGTTTTAAGATATCTGAAGAATACTGAGGAATTTATCTTATGGTATAGAAGAGAAGGAAAATTTGAACTTAAAGTGTTTATCGATGATGATTGGGCTGGAAATCTTGATGACTAGAAGAGCACAACTGGAGGAGCATTCTTTATTGGTGATAGACTTGTCACATGGATTAGCAAGAAGCAAGGATGCATCTCTCAGTCTACTGCAGAAGCAGAATATGTTGTTGTTGCTGCAAACATCTCAAATATTGCATGGATCAAACAGTTGTTGGAAAGTATGCATATGAAGATCTTAGAACCAGTGATTATCTATTGTGATAACACCAGTGTAATAAAAATTTCCAAGAATCCATTCATGCATTCCATGACTAAACACATTGCAATCAAGTATCATTACTTAAGAGAACAAGTTCAAGAAAAAGAAGTGATACTTGAGTATGTGCAATCAAAAGAACAATTAGCTGATATCTTCACCAAGCCACTGCCCAAAGATACATTTGAGTACTTGAGAAAGAGACTAGGGGTCAAACCCTTGTCTACCAGTCAGTAAAATACTAAAGGCTGCATCAGCCTATATATTATCATAATATCATTCATGTTGATGCAAGCAAAAAGATGAGCTTCAAAGCTACATCTATATACAGAAAGGTATATATCAGAACCGAACACCAGACATATTAATGTATTGCTGATGGATAAGGGAAATTCAAGGAATATATTATGGATAGAAGAAAATGATTATTTGATATGAATGTCAGATATTTGTAAAATACTTATTTGGCATTGTTGTCAAAGGGAGAGAAAGTATCCATATTATCACATTCTTCTAAGAGAAAAGAATTATCCAGTATCAGATTACTCCAACAAGGAGAAAGTATATCCTAAGGGAAAGATAGTATACAAAGGGAGAGTTGCTGACAAGAGACAAAGACATCAAAGAAGAAGAACAGTCAAAAGAGATAAATTGACACAAGAAGGAAACACAACAAATAAGAATTAGAAAGTAAGAGAACTGTAAGAATTGAATCTAAGCTAGCACAGAGCTTACCGGTAGACAGACATTTTTATCAGTTATCAGAAACAAAATGATTGGTAGTTTGATGAATCTCAACTATTATATTTCATATTGTATTAGAAATAATATAGTATTTTTTCATCAATGCCAAAGGGAGATATTGATGACATGTAACTGATTGAATGTTTGATAATGTTAAGCTAAAGATAATGCAAGACATTAAATCAGTTAATGGTTTATATTGTCATTCATGTCAACTTGATTTCATCTATACGGTCATGTATATAATGCCAAAGACTTCAGAGAATCAATGGAACAAAGATTACACTTTCAGCAATGCATTAAAGTCAAGTATTCACTAAAGTGACAGATAACACTGACAGAGTGCACACCATCGGTAAAAGAATAGAACCAAAGTCACAGTGATACCCAACAAGCAGAAGACAGTGTTTCTCAATGAAGCAATATCACAAGATGACCGACAAGGTGAAAATAGAGTTTCCCGATAAGTAAGATCCAATGATGCCCGACGGACGGAGATCCCGAAGCTGACTGGAGTCACACCGACGGAACTGGCAGTTGTGACCGACGACTAACTGCAGAATTGACTGACAGAATAAAGAGTTCAGAAAATGACAAAATATCTAGCTGGAAAGAGCTAAAGATAGACTTAACTGGTTGGTTTCATTATTTTATTCGACCAGAGTCAAGTGATTGATTTAAAGAAGATTTGTACAGTTGGCAAGAAAATAACTACGAGATAAATTAAGAGTCAAGCTTTAAATTAGATTGGCTGGATTATTTTTCACGCCAAGAATCAAGAATAAAGAATCAAGTATTTCATGGCATGCATCTTGTAGGGACTTAATAATCTAAGATTTACTAATTTGTGGTTAAGTTTAAGGATAAGTTTTTGAAGCTACTGATTCACCCCCCTCTCCTCCCTCTCAGTTATTACTAACAGAAGGAAGCTACTAAACAAGGAGAATCCTCTTCTCCCCAAAAGGACAAGGTAAGAATGAGATCAGATGAACAAACTACTACTAACAAGGGAAAGAAAGGTAAGAGAAAAAATGACATATTTTCTAAATTGCCTGCATTTGATATGAGGCATGCTCTTACAAAAATGAAAGTATCAGTTCCCCTAATGGAAATGTTGAAAATAAAAGAGCATATGGAAGTTGCAATGTCACTTTTTAAAAGGATATAGGATATGCCTATTGCAAAACAGGAGTGTAAGAAGAAGAGGGTTGCATTTGAGCCAGAGACCCCTATACTATATATGGGTAATATGATTACCCAAGAACCACCTCAAGTGGATCTCTTCTATGTCACTTTGTTGGTAGAAAACAAACTTGTAAAAAATTACATGATTGACTCTGTTGCTTCCGTAAAGGTCATGCAATATGAAGTGATGAAAGAATTAGGGATGAGTGGGTATGTGCAAGATCATAAGGGGCCAAAAAGTGGCGACATGAAAAAAATCCACTTTTCACTCGTCCAAAAGCGCATGAAAATGTTTGTTGACTTTTTAGTAGGCTTGGGTGTCACTACACCTGGGAAAACATGACACCAAAGCACAAGCCTAATCATGTACCTAAAAATATCTGGTACCCAAAAATATCAGATCCCAATTTTTTCAGGTACCCAAAACTTGTGGCATAAATTAAAACCAGCGAGCCATTTTCCTCATTTCTCTCATCATTTTGGGATTGAAAAATGACTCTAGATATCCTATAAATGATATTTTTGGGTACCTGATTTATCTAACAATAAATTTGACTCCGCAGTATATACGGTAAGTAAATTCTTGGTTTATTTTGATTAATTTATTTCATTTTGATGTTAAAAGTAGTTATTTTGGTTGAAATAGGGTTTTGTATTGATTTTTTTAATAATATATGAAATCAATTTGAATTTTATATTTATTTTTTATTTAATCAGGCATGGCTAACAAAAATGAAGAAAATAACCCTCCCCACCCGATAATGATCCCCAAAACAATCAAGAACCACTTTAAAACCCTAGATCTTTAGAGGATTTGATACAAGAGAATTTGAAAACTATATAGGGCTTCCAAAACACATATCAAAATATACCTACATTAGGTCCAATGCTTTCCACTCTAAATACTATTGTTGAAAACATTGACACACTTACACAACAACATAATGTTGCTCTTCATTGGCGAGATGATATGCATGCCCAATTTGATGACAAGCTTGACCATGATCAGGTTGCGGCCTTTAATATAACTAAAGAAGATATAGCTTCCCATTTTGTGAATCCTAAAACCAGATTAAAAGTTGAACCCAAAAAGCCCAAATTATCAATTAAATGGTGCACAAACGATGTAACGCGTACACAATTTTGGGATCGCTGGTGGATGGTTTTTTATAAACCACCCCATAGCAATTTGGAGCTCCCTTTCTATTTCATAAAAAAATTGTATGTTGAGTTTGTGCTTGGTCACAATGTTAATTATTGGAGCATGAGGCCCAACATGGGCGTAGGCAAAGGAGCTCCTCAAACTAGGCCATTTTTTTAGCACAAAAATGCCACTACCTTTGTCCTCCCCATTGATGTCTCACCCCATCATCCAGTGCAGCATCCCAATATCATTGTAGAGGATTCCTCATAGAGTATTAGGGCCATTCACATGTTGAGTGATCAGTTGATCGTGTAGACTAGGGCATTGTTGCCTTCTGGTGTGGATGATGTTGGTGCATCAACATCTGGCAGTAGTTCACATGTATGCATGCCCCATACTTGCATTATGTGCAAGAATTTGTGCGTCAGACCGCTTACTGATGCTGATACATATCAGTATGCTATTTATGAGGAGGATGCATGAGATGTAGCTACAAGGGCTGCAACACCTCATGGAGCATCTACATCTCATGAGAGTGCTGAGGAGGGATACGCAAAGCCATGGAGTCATGTTGATACAGTAAGAGTAAACATTATAAATAAATTTTTCACATGCCTTATTTAATTTTAAAATAATTTATTTATTTAGATTAGTTTTAATGATTGCATGTACTTATGTATATATATTTGGTCTATTTATGTTCATTCGATGATAGAGGAGGAGTTGAGATAGGTGGATGACTCCACACTTTCAGCCATTTCATTTGGCCTTGACACCTATACGGTATATTAAATAAATTATGTAAACATTAGTTTTTTAATATCATTTCGTGTACATGCTTAAATATCTATCAATTAGAGAAATACAATTCATACATTTACTAATATATTGTCATCTTATTTTACTCTTGCAGGTATCAACTAATGTCAGTGGGGGGCATGAGGGGGTTCCTTCTTCATGTGTCGACAAACGAAAGGTAATTAATTGTTTAAGATTAATTATGCATGCATATGTATGCCACTTGTGTGTAGTAACAAATATTTTAAATCACTTTATTGTATAGGGTGTGGCTCTTGACGATGTCCCGACACAGGTTCGAGATCCTATACTGATAGGCATCTCCATTCGGAGTGATAGCCTGATTGTATGTAGATTTACATATCATTATTTGTATTTTGTAACCAGGGTTGTTATGATGAAGTACATTTATATATAATTGACTATTTTCTACTCTCATAGGTTACTCCCAATGTGAGGGAGGCCCCACGAGAATCTTTCATATCTTTTTTCACCCAACCCACTTTTCCAGAGGAGGGATCAACAGACGTAAACTTTAATTTTAGTTCAATCCATTTGTAATTTTATTACGCTGTCATCCTATTTTGTAGATTTATTACTCTATGTTGCACCACTCTACTAATCTCATTATTGCAAATATATATTTATAGGTTGGAGTTGGTATCGATGGCATTGTCCCTTCGCTACCAAAGGCTTATGTTAGGACACCTGATCGTGGTAGGCGACTGAGAGGCCACGTACAAATGTTTGTATTAAGTTATAATTTTAATTAAATTAGTGTTTGAATTATGAATTATATATATGTGTGTGTGTGTGTGTACAAATCATATAAACTAAGCAATCTAACTTGGGTTTGAACTAATTTTTGATACAGGATCAATTAGAGCCAAATAGTTCTTCAAAGAGGCTACATTTTGATGATCCCCCTATGACATAGGATGTAGTTTTAGTTGTGGTCATGTAGAGATGTCACTTGGCACTTTTTGAGATGGCATATATGCCACATTGTACACCTTGAAACATTGATTTTGTAGACATTTTGAAATGGCATGTGCCATATTTATATAGGGAGATACTTTTGATACTTTCTATATATAGAACATTTACATTTTTATGTTATATTTATGTCATCTTATGTATACACATTTAGTATTCATATTTATGGAATTGAATGGTGAAGTTATATCTTGACTATGATTATCATTATGATTTAAATTATATCTTGTTGAATTTATATGTCAATTTGTTTGAATTTGTTATAATAGATGTAATAAATTACCCAGATGTAATAAATTGATAAATGTAATGAATTTTTTGTCCCCAATCACATACCTTGGGGTCACTTGGGTCAAGCATGGTCCCGAGAATTCCAATGACTCTGTGGGCGGAATGGGGTTTTCACTGGCGTTTACTCGGCCAACCAGAGTTGAAGGAGCAGACGGTTTGATGCCAGGATGAATGGTTTGAAAGATAGACAACAGAGATAATTTTAATTGACCCTCACTATAAGTTTTGGCATCAACTAAGATTGCCTTTCCAAATACAAATGAATTCAAATTTGTTAGAATACTTCAGAGATAACTGAAAGGGGAGGGGGTGAATCAGTTATCTGCACTTTTAAATCTTTTGTACTTATTAATCCAGATTGATACAAAGTAAATAAACATTCAGATGACACATTACAGAACACATCAATTTGGTTACGGGGAAACCAAATGGTAGAAACCCCGGTGGGAATTAGTACCCACAAAGAACTATACTATTTATAGTAATCCCTGTTAAAAGATTCTTCAACCCTGTTAGGAGTTGTACAATACAATGCAGTAGTACAGTTGACTTGGTTAAGGGTTAGACCCTGTTAGGAGTCTTTTACAATAACCCTGTTAGGGGTGGAGGACTCACTATCCAAGGACTCACTGTCCAAATGGTGAAGGCTACAACCTTCTGAATATTTGATACACATTGTATCAACATGATGAACTGTTGTATGTGACACTGCTTGTTTGATCAGTTCCTTTTATGCACCGATGCTTTAACCTCTTGTAAATATATATAAAAATCTAATTTTTATTCTTAATTCTTCAACATAAACATCTATATTATCAACATATGATAAATATAGCTCTGTTGTATCAACACTTTTCTCTGCTTGTCAATCTCTGGCTTTCACAACTCTTCTTATCACAAATGACCTTCTATAAATACATACACCAAGTATGAGATCATGGGACTTGTAGGATAACTCTTTTTAACATCCCTGTTGGCTCTACTAAGCACGCAAGCATAATTACAATTGCGCAAGTCAATGTTGAATAGACGCGTCGCTTCACTAAGTCGGCTTCACCAATTTGACCATAACATTGTAATCTTCTTGAAACATGTTTAGCGCGTTTAGATTAATATCAAAAACTCATAAATTATCATGAATATACACACGCATATGGAGGGGATACATGAAACTCAATTAACACGTTACATACGTTGGCCTTAAACTGTTAATCCTCTAGAACTTTAATTGTCAATAACAAAATTACATATCTTTACTGAAACATCATATCTGAGTCTGCGTGTATGAACATAGAATAGTAAACATGTCAAAAACATGTATCTATCCATGCTGGTCTTCATGTCTTTGTATGAATAAGTACATACAGAAGTACTGTTGTGTATTATATGTTGTCATCAATGACAAACATACAATCAATCAACTATTCCGAATCAAATCTCCAACAAAATCACCCTAAGCCGCTAGAGGTTATTGTAGACCTCAACAACATTATGTTGTATCCCTCAACGATTTTTGGATACCTCTCATGAGGTCCAAGATACGATCCTTGGAAGATTGCTACGCAATTGTGCTTAGTGCACCTTGGGGTCACTTGGGTCGAACGTGGTCATGAGCGTTCCAGTGAATTTATGGATGGAATGGGGTTGTCACTAGTGTTTACCTAGCCAACTGGAGCCAATGGACTAGATGGTTTGATGCTAGGATGGATGGTTTGAAAGATACACTATGGAGCTACTTTCAACTGACCCTCACTACAAGTTTTGGCATTGACTGAGATTGCCTTGCCAAATGCAAAGGAATTTGAATCGCCAAAAAATGAGAGAGGTTATTGTAGACCTCTATAACATGATCTCGTAGCCCTTGATGGTTTTTTGATGCCTCTCATGAGGTCCAAGATACAAGCCTTGGAATATCACTTCCCAATCATGCTTAGTGCACCTTGGGGTCACTTGGGTCGAATGTGGTCGCGAGCATTCCAGTGACTCCGTGGATGGAACAGGATTGTCACTAGCATTTACCTGGCCAAATGGAGCTGATGGAGTAGACGGTTTGATGCCTGGATGGATGGTTTAAAAGATACACTATGAAACTACTTTCAACTTACCCACACTACAAGTTTTGGCATCGACTGAGGTTGCCTTTCCAAATGAAAATGAATTCAAATCACCCAAAAAAAGAGAGGTTATTATATAGCTCTACAACACAATCACGTAGCCTTTGACGGTTTGTCGATACCTCTCATGAGGTCTGAGATACGAGCCTTGGAAGATCACTGCCCAATCATTCTTAGCACACCTTGGGGTCACTTTGGTCGAACGTGGTCACGAGCGTTCTAGTGACTCCGTGGATAGAACAGTGTTGTCACTAGAGTTTAACCGACCAACAGGAGCCGATGGAGTAGACGGTTCGATGCCAGGACAGACGGTTTGAAAGATACACTATAGAGCTACATTCAACTAACCCTCACTACAAGTTTTAGCATCGGCTCAGATTACCTTTCTAAATACAAATGAATTTGAATCACCCAAAACCAAGAGAGGTTATTGTATACCTCTGCATCACAATCCTGTATCCCTTGATAGTTTCTCGATACCTCTCATGAGGTCTGAGATATGAGCCATGGAATATTTCTGCCTAATCGTTCTTAGTGCACCTTGGGGTCACTTGGGTCGAGTGTGGTCATGAGTGTTCTAGTGACTCCATGGGTGGAATGGGGTTGTCACTAGTATTTATCCGTCCAATTGTAGCCGATGGAGCAGACGGTTCAATGCTAGGATAGATGGTTGGAAAGATAAACTATGGAGCTACTTTCAACTGAACCTTACTACAAGCTTTGGCATCAATCGAGATTGCCTTTCCAAATGAAAACAAATTCAAATCGCCCAAAATTGAGAGAGGTTATTGTAGAGATCTGCAACAAAATTGTGTATCCCTTGACAGTTTGTCAATACCTCTAACAAGGTCTGAGATACGAGCCTTGGAAGATCACTACCTAATCGTGCTTAGTGCACCTTGGGGTCACTTGGGTCAAACATAGTTGCGAGTGTTCTAGTGACTCTGTGGATGGAACAGGATTGTCACTGGCGTTTACCTAGCAAACTAGAGCCCATGGAGAAAATGGTTCGATTCCAAGATAGACGGTTTGAAAGATACACTATGAAGCTACTTTCAACTAACCCTCACTACATAGTGAATCATTTACATCTATCATGTATGTATCCATCTGATTCAAATGAACTTTCAAAGCATGAAAGATTGTTTGAAATGATAAAAAATAATATCCTTAAAGCATTACAAACAAAAATCAAACACGTAGAATTCAAACCATGCAAGTAAAATATGTAAATAATTAAAAAATTATGAGTTTTCATTGCCTATTTCTGAGAAAATCTATACTTAGATCCCTTGTTGGAACTATTGGCCACCAATACATGATTTTTTTCCCAAGTCCTTATCAATACTTTTAGGACATTTAACTTTTAAATCAAATTGATTGTTACAAATTGCCATTATAGGCTTCAAAAAATCTCAATTAACCATTAAGGATTCTTTTGTCCTTCTATCTCTGGTTGGATCCATGGTGACCCTAGGTGTCTTCATAGGTGCGCCTGCACAAGTTACAAACCACATACAAAACCAAGTTTATTGACTCAAAATAGAATCTAAGAAAGGTGAAATTAATGTATTGAATTTAAGCTTAATGAATTTAGAAAATCTTGCACTGAGTTAACTTATTACCTAGTCAAGTGTTCTTGAAGGGTCATCTCTTTGCTTCAGGGTCTCCAATAGTGCTTCATGATCAACAATACTAATAGTCCAAAGTTCTTTTGTCTTTGGTCTTCCTTGATGCTTTGACAACTTGACATTTTTTGCACCTATAACAAGGTGTGAATACATGAGAATAGTTTTCTGCTTCTCATAGTCTTCAAATGTAGGAATTCCATTATTTCTAATCATTTATGTTCACAACCATGTTCCCACAACAAAAACTAAACCAGTAGGATACGTGAACCCATCACCATCTGTTATCAGTTGTACAAGCTTTTGTTTACCTCGTACATAATGTGTTAACCAATAATCTGACCTCTCATCATCCCCCTGCGGCACAACCAATGCAAAAACATCTCATGGCTGCAGAAGATCTGAAAGATGGTCATACTCAACTGAAGTGTACATGTCATCATTTCTGATAGAGGGTGTAAAAGATAAAGGAGTTAGATACTATGGAACCCATGTATCCACCCACTCACTTGACTCACAATGATCCCAATAATAATGAAAACACATGGGGCAAAAAAAAGCCAACTCTCATGTCCAAATGGTCCATGTACTACTATTGGAGCTTCGGAATGAATGCATTTTTGAAGAGTCTTTCACTGTTTGAGAATCCAATCTATCTCCTATAGTTCCCTTCCCAACCAACCAAAATAATCTAAGCACTGTTGAATCAAGAGTCCCCCCTGTGACAATGCTAAAGTACACCAATCAACAATAGAATGAGCATCAAGAAGTACAACACCTAAAATCCTCAATTCCTACTTAACTAGAGCTCTCTTCACACACGCACATGCTCCATCATGCTCCCCTTTCCCATGCCCTAACTCAAAAAAACTCCAAATATGAGGTACAACTCTCTCCACATGCATTCTACACAACCAATAAAACATTCTGGCATTCTTAAATTGACTGGTACAATTATCTGACCAAATGAAATGCCTATCCATAGCAATACCATTTTCCTGCAAGAAGTCAAAATAGTTCTAGAAACAATGTTGAAAAAACTCATGAGAGTGAGACCAATTGTCACTCATATAAAAATGGTACTCTCTGATTATCTTCTGCTCATCTTTTGTGCTTTCAGGGGAATGTCTATATGTGATGTGTACAAAAATAGCAACTTGAATGGAATTGTAATATTGAGCTTGAGTCTCATTTTGGGGCTGCAATGTATAGTTCTCCACAAAGTCTACAACGGATATAATAGTTCCAATGGGGAAAGTGTCATTACACATCCTAAATTGTTAATCCAACCATTGAGACCTATGACTATGCCTTGCATACTTGTAAAATAGATTTCTCTTGAAATCTGAAATAAAATCAGCAACATTGTATTCTTTTGAAACTAACTCACATCTAGAGCCTTCACCTCCACTCTTCAATGTATATTTCATTGTTCCATATACCCTTTTTTGGATGAGTGTATTTCCAAAATCGTGTTCCAAACCCTCATGAAAACATGTCCTAAAATTGGACAAGACACCACATTCTGAGCACTTGGATTTTAAGAAATCTTTTTTTATAAAATAAACAACCATCATCTCTACGACATAAAAATTGATCTAGCAAGTCTCTTGATGATTTGGGAAGACCACTTGCACCACAATCCTCTAGCATTTCTTTAGTATGCAAAGTATAATGAATGGACCGTAATAGTTCATGATGCATTGAAAAATCAACATGATATTTGCAACAACATGTATTCTAAATCTTAAGGGGTACACAATAAAATAGCTTCACAGATTCAAAATACCTTTGTGATATTTTCAATGTTTTATGTGTCTCACAAAATTTTTTATACAACATTGTTTGACTTACCTCCACATAATGTTTAGGATGTGGAGTGCGGTCTCGATTGTCAACTCTCAACTTCAAGACATCCTTCACATTTGGTGACACTCTTGAGTTAGCATGCCAAAATTGTTGAATTTCATCCTTGAAAACATTTGTTAGCTTCTTATCAAAATGTGTAAGTCTCCCACCATAAGCCCATGTATCAATTTGAAGCGGATCATCAAGTCTTTCTCTTCTTGCAAGTGTTTTATCCAAATTTTTACGGTCTATATTGAATTCAACGCAAGTTTGTCTCATCAAACGAGCCTTTCTCAACTAATGACTTACTAAGGAGGTTGTAATAACCCTCTGAGAAACTCTCTTGTATTTTTCTCTTCTTTTCTTCCCAGTGCTTTTGAGAGCATTGAAAATATTGTTCACAACAATGACGTTTCTCTCCATTTTCTTGTTCACACCAATCTTCAATTTCACAAGCACAGGTCTCATCTTTTGCATCTTTAACAACTGCACAAAAATTTGACATTGCTAAACCAATGTCTTGTTTCCAAAAAAATGATCATAAAGTCTTGAATCCCACAACCTAATGGTTCTATGTGATCTCTTTCCTTCCCAATTATTTATAATGTTCTCCTCAATTTCAATTAACCATTTAGGTGTTTTGGAAAGCCCCAAATTTGAAGATTGATTATCTTTACTGCAAGGGACTTCATTTCACATATTTTGGAGATGTGTAACGTTCAGGTGGTTCTTGTTCAACATTTTCATTCCCCAAGTCTACATTTTCAATCTCCATCTGTACATTTTCATCTTCATTCCATTTATTGTCATTCCCCAAATCTACGTTTTCATTCTCCAACTCTACATTTTCATTCTCCATCTCTACATTTTCATCTTCACTCCATACATTGTTATTCACAAAATTAATTTCCACATTATTTTCAAATTTAACATCCTTTCACTTGCAACTACATTGACGGGGTCACCTTGATTACTGTTTAACATACCTCCTCTCTTTCTTCAGTGATTTTCTCTTCTTTTTCCCTATATGCTGGAATTTCTTCATCCATCACATTCCTCTTCCATTTACACTTTCAACGACTGCTTCTTCCCATGTTGAGACCACAAGTTGACAAAAAACAACTTAAATTAACTAACTTTGAAAAAATGGGACCCAAATCACTTTTTTTTTTGCAACACGTCTGAAACCCATGAAAAAGTTTGAAATTGCGTGATTCTCTGGTCTATGGGGACAAGAAATATTTTCGTCAAAATTACAACAGTCCATAATCGAGTACCCGATATTATCAGGTACACGATAT
>MU226589.1:695517-706938 GCA_018584345.1 Thuja plicata | reverse complement strand
CCCCTAGGAAGACCCCATGACCCCTTTCGACACATTGGAATGCTCAAGTTTGTCCTAAGGGGTTGTATGACACCTTGGGACACACTTGAGCATTCCAATCTGTCAAAAGGGGTCATGGGGACTTCTTAGGGGTCCTAACATGTGATAAGACATACTAGGACCTCTAGGAAGACCCCATTACCCCTTTCAACACATTAGAATATTCAAGTGTGTCCTAAGGGGTCGTATGACCCCTTGGGACAGAATTGAGCATTCCAATGTGTCAAAAGGGGTCATGGGGTCTTGCTAAGTGTCCTAACACATGATAAGGCATACTAGGACCCCTAGGAAGTCCTCGTGACCCCTTTTGACATAGTAGAATAGTCAAGTGTTTCCTAAGGGGTTGTAGGAACTGTTTCGATACACTTGAGCATTCTATTGTCTCTAAAGGCATCCTGGGGAATTCTTAGGAGTTCTAATGCGTGATAAGGCATACTAGGACCCATAGGAATTCCTCATGACCCCTTTCAACACATTAGAACACTCAAGTGTGTCTGAAGGGGTTGTAGGACCCCTTGGGACACACTTGAGCATTTCAATGTGTCAAAGGGTCATGTAGACTTCCTAGGGGTCCTAGTATGCCTTATCACATGTTAGGACCCATAAGAAGTCCCCATGATCACTTTTGACACATTGAAATGCTCAAGTGTGTTTCAAGGGGTCCAACAAACCCTTAGGACACACTTGAGTGTTCTAATATGTCAAAAGGGGTCATGGGGTATTCCAAGGGGTCCTAGTATGCCTTATCACGTGTTAGGACCCCTAGGAAGTCCCCATGACCGCTTTTGACACATTGGAATACTCAAGTGTGTCCCAAGGTGTCCTACGACCACTAAGGACACATTTGAGCATTCTAATGTGTTGAAAGGGTCATGGGGACTTCCTAGGGGTCCTAAGGCATGATAAGGCCTACTAGAACCTCTAAGAACTCCCCATGACCCCTTTCAACACATTGGAATGCTAAAGTGTGTCCTAAGGGGTCTTAGGACACACTTGAGTGTTCCATTGTGTCAAAAGGGGTCATAAGGACTTCCTAGATGTCCTAGTATTCCTTATCATGCATTAGGACCCCTAGGAAGTCCCCACAACCCCTTTTGACACATTAGAATGCTCAAGTGTATCGAAAGGATTCCTACGACTCCTTAGGACACACTTGAGCATTCCAATGTGTTGAAAGGGATCATGGGGACTTCCTAGGGGTCCTAGTGAGTGATAAGGCATACTAGAACCCCTAGGAAGACCCCATGACCCATTTTGACACATTGGAATGATCAAGTGAGTCCTAAGGGGTTGTATGACACCTTGGGACACACTTGAGCATTCCAATGTGTCAAGATGGATCATGGGGACTTTCGAGGGGTCCTAACGCGTGATAAGGGGTACTAGGACCCCTAGGAAGACCCCATGACCCCTTTGGACACATTAGCACACTCAAGTGTGTACTAAAGGGTTGTAGGACCCCCTGGGACACACTTGAGCATTCCAATGTGTCAAAAGGGGTCATGGGGACTTTCTATGGGTCCTAAAGTGTGATAAGGCATACTAGGACCCTTAGGAAGTCACCATGACCCCTTTTGACACATTGAAAATCTCAAGTGTGTCCTAAGGGATCGTAGGACCCCTTGGGATACACTTTAGTTTTCTAATGTGTCGAAATGGGTCATGAGGACTTCCTTTAAGTCCTAACGTGTGATAAGGCATACTAGGACCCATAGGAAGTCCTCACGATCCCTTTCAACACATTAGAACACTAAAGTGTATCCTAAGGGATTCTATGACCCCTTAGAACACACTTGAGCATTCCAATGTGTCAAAAGGGGTCATGGGGATTTCCTAGGGGACCTAGTATTCCTTATCACACGTTAGGACCCATAGGAAGTCCCCATGACCCCTTTCGACACATTTGAATCCTAAAGTGTGTCCTAAGGGGTCCTATAACCCATTAGGACACACTTGAGTGTTCTAATGTGTCGAAAGGGGTCATGGGGTCTTCCTAGGGGTCCTAGTATGCCTTATTATGTGTTAGGACCCTTAGGAAGCCGCCATGACCCCTTTCAACACATTGGATTTCTCAAGTGTGTCCCAAGGTTTCCTACGACCCCTTAGGACACACTTGATCATTCCAATGTGTTGAAAGGGGTCATGGGGTCTTCCTAAGGGTCCTAGTATGCCTTATCACGCATTAGGACCCCTTGGAAGTCCCCATGAGCACTTTTGACATATTGGAATGCTCAAGTGTGTCCCAAAGTGTGTTACAACCCCTTAGGACACATTTGAGTTTTCTAATGTGTCAAAAGGGGTCATGGGGACTTCCTAGTGTTCCTAATGCATGATAAGGCATACTAGGACCCCTAGGAAGACCCCATGACCCCTTTCAACACATTAGAACACTAAAGTGTGTCCTAAGGGGTCATAGGACCTCTTTTGACACAATTGAGAATTCCAATGTGTCGAAAGGGGTCGTGGGGACTTCCTAGGGGTCCACTAATGCCTTATCACGCATTAGAACCCTTAGGAATGTTAAAAATAGGGAAAAATAAAAAGATCGCTCACGAGAATGAGGGAATGCACTTGAAATGTTGAACCATCAGAAGCACAAAGCGTGACATCTGGATTAGCTAATGCTTCACTTGATATTTTCTGAAGAAACCCAATCTCCTCTTATGCACTCTCACTTTGTTTCACTTCCTCTGCATGTAAGATTTCAATCTCTTTTTTCATTCTTTGACGCATTCCCAATTGCTTCTCGCTTTCTACATGCAATGATGAAATTTTTTGTCTCATGTCTTTTATAATTTGATCCAGTTGATTTTCCCCCTCTTCTCGCAATAATCTCGTCTCTTCTCACAAATTTTCAGTAATTCCAAACTGTTTCTCACCTTCTGCGCTAAGTATTTCATTTTCTTCCTTCACCCTGCAGAGTTCATATAAAAGACATGTACATGGTAATCTCCACAGTATTTAGGAGGCACAAATTGGTAACAATTGGAGAATTAGAAATCATAAAATGCACACCCTTCTTCACCAAACTATATGGATGGGAAACATGAAATACATTTGCAAGTAGAGTTTCTCCCTTCGCTTCGGGCCAACTAGTACGCCTTATCATGCGTTAGGACCTCTAGGAATTCCCCATGACCCCTTTTGACACATTAGAACACTAAAGTGTTTCTTAAGTGGTTGTAGGACCCCTATGGACACACTTGAGTGTTCTAATGTGTTTAAAGGGGTCATGAGGACTTCCTAGGGGTCCTAGTTTACCTTATCACGCGTTAGGACCCGTAGGAAGTCCCCATGACCCCTTTCAACAGATTGGAATGCTCAAGTGTATCCTAAGGGGTTGTATGAGCCCTTAAGACACACTTGAGTATTGTAATGTGTCGAAAGGGGGTCAGGAGGATTTCCTAGGGGTCCTAGTACACCTTATCATGAGTTAGGACCCCTAGGAATTCCCCATGACCCCTTTCGACACATTGGAATGCTCAAGTGTGTCCCAAAGTGTCCTATAACCCCTTAGGACACACTTGAGTGTTCTAATGTGTTGAAATGGGTCATGGGGACTTCCTAGGGGTCCTAACACATGATAAGGCATACTAGGACCCCTAGGAAGACCCCATGACCCCTTTTGACACATTAGAACACTAAAGTGTCTCCTAAGGGGTCAGAGGACCCCTTTCTTCACAATTGAGTATTCCAAAGTGTTGAAAGGGGTCATGGGGACTTCCTAGGGGTCCACTAATGACTAATCACATGTTAGGACCCTTAGGAATATTAAAACTAGGGAAAAATGAAAAGAGCACTCACGAGAATGAGAGAATGTGCTTGAAATATTGAACCATCAGAAGCACAGAGCATGACATCTGGATTAGACAATGCTTCGCTTGAGATTTTCTAAAGAAACCCAATCTCCTCTTCTGCACTCTCACTTTGTTTCGTTTCCTCTGCATGCAAGATATCAATCTCTTTTTGCATTCTTTGAGGCATTCCCAATTTCTTCTCTCTCTCTACACGCAATGATGAAATTTGCTGTCTTAGGGCTTGTATAATTTAACCCAGTTGATTTTCCCCCTCTTCTCGCAATAATCTCATCTCTTCTCACATATTTTTAGTAATTCCAAATTTTTTCTCACCCTCTACCCTAAGTATTTTGTATTCTTCCTTCACCCCGCGAAGTTCATATAAAAGACATGTACATGGTAATCTTCATAGTATTTAGGAGGCACAAATTGGTAACAATTAGAGCAGTAGGAATCATAAAATGCATACCCTTCTTCACCAAACTGTATAGATGGGCAACTTGAAATGCATCTGGAAATAGAGTTGCTCCCTTCACTTCGGGAAATTACAAATTAGCGAAAGTTTTCTTCTCTTCCCTCTAGAAAAATAGCTTATTTTAATGGCCGCCCATGAATTTTTTTAAATGGCCAATTGGTTGCCTTTGCTTCTTTCAATGGTCATCCATGATTTTTTCTACAATCTTCCAGCCTTTTGTACATATTTATTACAATTTAATACCCTCCTAGTACATAGGTGTTTCAAGTGAGTGAAATAGAACAAGACATTAATAAAAGATTGGAAGGTGCACCTTATCATGCGTTAGGGCCCCTAGGAAGTCCCCGTGACCCCTTTTGACACATTGGAATGCTCAAGTGTGTCCCAAGAGGTCATAGGACCTATTGGGACATACTTGATTGTTCCAATGTGTCAAAAGGGGTAATGGGGACTTCCTAGGGGTCCTAACATGTGATAATGCATACTAGGACCCTTAGGAAGTCCCCATGACCCATTTCAACACATCAGAAAACTCAAGTGTGTCCTAAGGCATCCTACGAGCTCTTAAAACACACTTGAGTGTTGAAATTTGTTGAAAGGGTTCATGGGGACTTCCTAGGGGTCCTAACGCATGATAAGGCATACTAGGACCCCTAGAAAGTCCCCATGACCACTTTTGACACACTAGAACACTTAAGTGTGTCCTAAGGGGTCCTATGACCCCTTCGGACACACTTGATCATTCCAATGTGTCGAAAAGGGTCATAGGAAGTTGCATGACAAACCTTCCTACAGACATGTCTAAAAAATTCAAACTTCTTCATACATCGGGCCTTGCAAATCCAATTCTCACATGTCCTCCATGATGACATTTCCTGGGACAAAGATGACCATAAATTAATTTTTCTTTGCATTTCCTGGTACAAAAGCTCATACTTCCATCACCATACCTCCTTAAATCATGAGACTTGGTAACAACATGTCCAACATCATCTGGATGTTTAGGATAGTATAGTGGTATTCCATTACTAGCATACCCATTATCCATAAAATGCACTTTATGATATCACTCCACACTGGAGAATTGTCTGAGACTAGCTTGGCATTTCCAAATATATACTGACCAATTCTAGCCCTGGAAAGGGCAACACAAAGTTCTGTTTGGAATGTTAAGAAATCCTAAATTTTCTGATGTTTTTAGATTCAAATTAGGAATTGAATGTTTCTTGCACCAAAGAAAACAATATGATATCAATTCTCTTTTCCCTAGTCAAGAGTACATTTGCTAAGAATTGAGCTCTGAGTTCTAGATCCTAACCTTGCTAGACTTTTCTCATATTCATATATTCCCTCCAAAAAATGATCCAAAGCTCTGTTAGTAAAGCACACTATGAGAATGGGACCAGAGGAATTTGAAATCTTATGAAGAAAATATTTTACAATTTGCAACTTGGTAAATGTTTTTACAGTGCCAAGAGGGCCCTGAATAATGGCTAATTTTTCAGTGAGCCCATGATTAATGACCGCCTCCTGACTATCATCAAAAGAATCACATTTGTAGACTTGTTTCCAATCAAAATTGCATTCAAGCTAAGTTTTTTTGGCTTCCAGATAAACTAACTAATCTATAAACAAAATATTGAATGAAAGACCAAATTCTACACCATCTTTACCTCCTCTCATGCCCACATATTCAACAGAGTTATAAACCTAGAAATCAGAGGACGCTTTCTTCTCAACAAACCCTCATTTTTTCTTGTAACTCCCTCTAATTTTCTTCACACACTCCCTATAAGCTTCAAGAAAATATTCTCTTATAACCCTAAAATGAGTGTGTAAATAATTACATATACATTTTGATATGGCTCTGTAGTTCTCTATTTATAGGAATAAAAGACTCTCCATCTGCGCCATCATTTTGCAAGAGTTCCATGGTAGGAGGTAATATATGGGTTTCTTTGAAACATTTCCCTTGCATAAAAAATAAAATTGTTGGCCCCAATTCATTATCTCTACATTTACAAACATAAATAAAAATTATATGCCAAAAACAAGTTTCAAATTTTATGGTATTCACATGACAACTAATATTACTCATTACCATGGACTAAATGCAAATTCTATGTCAATGTGTCGAAAGGGGTCATGGGGAGTTCCTAGGGGTCCTAATGCATGATAAGGTATAATAGGACCCCTAGGTAGTCCCTGTGACCCCTTTCGACACATTGAAACACTCAAGAGTGTCCCAAGGGGTCCTACCACCTCTTGGGACACACTTGAATGATCCAATGTGTCAAAAGGGATCATGGGGACTTCCTAGGGGTCCTAATGCGTGATAATGTGTACTAGGACCCCTTCGGTCCCACTTTGACCCCTAAGAACACATTGGAACACTCAATTGTGTCCTTGGGCGTCACAGAGGGGCCTAAGCGATCCTAGTACACTTTCTTATGCGTTAGGACCCCTAGGAAGTCCCTATGACCCCTTTTGACACATTTCAACACTAAAGTGTGACCCAAGGGGTCGTACGACCCCTTCAGACACACTTGAGTGTTCTAATGTGTTTCAGGGGGTTACAGAGGGACCTAAGGGGTCCTAGGACACTTTCTCAAGCATTAGGACCCCTAGGAACCCTCTATGACCCCTTTGGAAACCTTTTGGATGCCTTATACTGGTGTAATTAACCTATATATTAATATCTCCTATATAATAGATATTATATATATACTATACCTGATTTTATTCTATATACAACAATATTTTATATATAATATATAATACATATGATATTGAATATATATTTTTTACTATATATATTATATCGTATCACTCACACACACACACACACACATAAAATATAAAATATAAAATATATATTACATACAATTTAAATATGAAGATATTATGTGATATATTATAATATACATATTAATATATATTATATAATATTTAATATATAATAGATATTATATAATATTTAATATATATAATATATAATCTAATATATTTTTTGATATATAATATATCATATGAAGGATGGAGAAATGGGAGGGAGAAAGGAGTTGGAAAAAAATTAAGAGGGAGAAAAGGGAGGGAAAATTTAAAAATCAAAATTCTGCCAGAATTTTTGGGAACCAAAAAATATTGGGTACCCGATTAGGCTCGGTATTTCTTTGTGAACCAAACCTACATAGTCAACTATATAAATGTCATAAAAATGTGTTTTTCCCTTATTTCTCTGACTTTCAGACTTCGACCACATAGCTGACGAGTTATTTTTCACCCAAATTTGATGAAACAAAAAGGGTATCTTAAGGAGATTACCAACATTCTATCGATATAATTGATGTCAAATTTTAAATTCAGTAAGTAATTATTAGTTATTTTCTAATTGAGTTACCTGTAAAGTGCTGATTTATATATTGATTGAAAAATGACTAAATTTCAGATGGTATAACATTTTTGAGATCCAAAAAATATGTCACATTTTATGCTTCGCCTACTATAAGGGATATTTTTTTTAAAAAAATTGTAAATTTTTCAATGAGTTAAGGTGCTCTGACACGCCCGAGTTTTTTTTAATTCTGAAAATGTTGTAGCAGAAAATTCATAATTAATTATTTTTTTGGAATAAAATTATAAAAAAATATGCGTCAAATTTGGGCATGAGTCTACTAATTATATATAAAATCTTATAATAATATATTATCATTTGATTATGATTAAGGTGTTCATACATACACCTACTTCTTATTTTTTTCCTAAAATTTTTGTACTTTTGCATTGAAATCTATACTTTTCACCAATCATATTAACTTTTTTTCAAAAAAGGCCTAGTAGTTTAGAAACTACATTCAATTTTCTATAGATTCTATTCTTACAACTTTTTGATATTATGTTGATAGCTAGTTGAAATTTTCATGTCAAGTTGAGTAACCCTGATTTTGCTGATTTTTCATTGCCACTTAAGGGCATAGTTTGGCCCCTCATGATCTTGCACATACCCGAGCATAGATACTTGTTATGGGAGATGTTATTCCATGGATAAAAGAGAGGTCCCTATAGTGGGAACTCTGAAGGGAGTTGAAGTAAAGATAGTTGTCTTTCCTGAAGCCACATACAAGATGGACGTAATTGTTGTGGATACTCAACCCCATTATGGTATGATGTTTTTAAGACAATGGGCAATAGCAGTAGGAGGTCATGTATAGTTAGATTTATTCTATGCAACAATCCCTATAAATGGGACTGAAGTCAAGTTGTATAGAGAGCCACAAGAACTTGTGACTGTTGAGAATCTTCCAAGTGACATGCTTAATTATTGTGTGGAGGTGGACATGGAAAACTTTAGAGTTGAGAAAATCCTTCCAGAATGCAAAAACATTGATCCACTGGTGGAGGAATTGTACACACAAAAAAGTGGCTTGTGGCAGATATACTTTTAGGGAGCTTGTTCCAAGGAAGGATCAGGAGATGGTGTCCTATTCATTTCTCCATCAAGTATAACTTTCAAATGTTCATTCTTTTATCTTTTTCTATGTACAACCAATACTGCTGAATATGAAGCCCTATGCCTGGCGTTAGACATTGCAACAAGGCATGGTATTAGATGCTTAAAGGTTTTTGGGGATTCTAAGTTGGTTGTAGCACAAGTAAGATCAAATATGATGTAAAAAATGATAGGTTAAAATTGTATAAACATGCAGTATGGGATCAGATAGAATTGTTTGATGCTTTCAACATTAACTGGGTAGAGAGATTGAAAAATATTATAGCTGATTTTCTGGCAAATGTTGCTTTGAAAAATGATGATTCGACCTTGAATAGAGTATTTGTTCTGGAAGTCAAGAGTAGGCATGTGGTGCCAGATAATGTATACAATTGGAAAGTTTTTGAAGATGACCAAGATATCCTTAGGTCCATCCGGTGTCTTGACCATTTTGAAGGCCAACATGTAGATTGTAATGCCTTACTAGAGGTGGTTGATGGTAGGGACATGGTCTTTTGAGATGAGGTTGTTCAACTAAGTTCTAATGAAATCCCCAAGGGACTGGTGGAATTAGAAACATTTTTTAGTGAACAAGATAATTACATGTCTCGAAGGAGCAATGCTAAAATTGAAGACCTAGAAGAGGTGAATTTGGGATCTGAAATAACACCCCAAAATGTATATATTAGAAAACAAATGTGGACTCTCATGTTAGGAAAATTTTGATAAAATTATTGAGAAAACATAAGCGGGTGTTTGCATGGTCATATGAGGATTTGAAATCTTATAGAGAGGACCCTTTTCAGCATGTGATCCCACTGAAGCCATATATTAAACCTTTTAGACAAAAACAAAGACCAATTAACTTATTATTAGCTCCCAAGATGCAACAGGAATTAATAAGGTTAAGATATGAAGGAATAACACAACCTATAAGAAATTCAACCTGGGTTTCCAACTTGGTCCTAGTAACGAAGAAAAAGGGTGATATAAGGTTGTGTGTTGATTTCATAAATTTAAACCTTGCATATTTGAAAGACAACTATTCTCTTCCCAACATGGAAGAAATGTTGCAGAAGGTTACTAGTTGTGACCTATTGTCAATGATGGATGATTTCTTAGGGTACAACCAAGTATTGGTCAAAGAGTCAGAGCAGTTTAAAACTGCATTTACTACTCCTTGGGGGACTCATGCATATATTAGGATGCCATTTGGTCTTATGAATGCAGGAGCAACATTCTAGCGAGCTATGGATGTTTCTTTTAAAGATTTTATTGACCTACTTATGGTAAATTATCAGGATGAACTAACAACATATTATATGGAAGCAAATGATTATTATGATCATCTTGAGAAGGTGTTCAATAAAGCCTTTGAATATAGTTTTGCATTGAACCCTAAAAGGTGTCAATTTGTAGTCACAGAAGAAAAGTTGTTGGGGCATATTGTTTCAAAAGAAGAAGTATTGACCTAGAAAAAATAGAGACTATCCAAAATGTCCTTTCTCCAAAGAATGTCAAAGGAGTGAAGTCTTTCTTAGGAAAGATAAATTTTGTTAGAAGGTTCATTGAAAATTTTGCAGAGATTGTGAAACCTATAATAAAGTTTTTAAAAAAATATGCTAAGTTTCAGTGGGATGAGGAGGCACAGTCTTGCTTTGAGAAAATCAAGAAAAAAATTCAGGAAGCCCCTATTTTAAGGTCTCCTAATTATAGTAAACCATTCTCACTTTTTTATTTTGCATCTTTTCATACAATTGATGTTGTTTTATCGCAAAAGGATGAGGAAGGGCATGAGCATCCTATTGCATTTTTCTACAGGTTTCTCTAGGCTGCAGAATTAAATTATGAGGTAATGGAGAAACAATAATATGCATTGGTGAAGGTTGTCAAGTCATTTAGGCCTTATCTGGTTCATTCAAAAGTAATAGCATATGTACCTCATGCAGTGGTTAAGGACATTCTCACCTCTGTGTGTGTAAATGGGTACCTGTCAGAATCAACACAAACACTCAATAGGTCATTGCATTAGCTTGAAAGGTTAGTCAAAACGTTCAAAATTACTAATATCAGCCTATTGCCTTCTAACTAGAAAGAGTGTAATGAATAACATATTTAGCCCTCAGAATATGCTATAAATCAGTGACCAATACTATTCTAGCATGAAGGATTTAAGATGAAAACAAACTAAAAAGAAGGTAAAACATGTATTTTAGCTCTAAAGAATGAAACTAAAACAATGCAAAAGCATGGAATGTGAGATGAAATGTAGTTCTAAGATTATTTCAACAGCATAACAATGTGTTTTTGATCTCAAGTGAAGGCTTATTTGCTCTCAAAACAGGCTTCTATTTATAGAAGAATGGGAGAGAGAGAGAGGGGGGACAAGGTTCATTTATGAATTTGGAGACTCATAAATGAATATGTAAGAGCCTTTAATGCCCAAGGCATTAATAAGGCATGGGAGAGACATGGGCTTAAGGTCTTCATATTGATGAAGGAATTAATGAAGGCCTTAAAGAGGGAAGGGAGGATGTAAGAGAATATGGACTTTAAGAAAGTCCAGCTTGAGAAAGTGGACTTTCTCAAGTGGGTGGAGTTGCTAAGTATTCCTTAATGGA
>MU226589.1:658152-679872 GCA_018584345.1 Thuja plicata | reverse complement strand
TCTTGTGATGGCTAGAAAGGAGGGCCTTATTCTGAAGTTGGATATGTCTAAAGCTTATGACAGGGTGGATTGGGAGTTTCTGATGCAAGTTTTGGAGGCCTTTGGGTTTAAAAGAAAATGTACTGACCTCATTTTCCAACTTATTTCCTCGGCCACATTTTCTATCATGGTCAATGGATCTCCTACTTCGTTCTTTAAATCTTCTCGGGGCTTAAGACAAGGAGACCCCCTATCTCCTATCATTTTTGTCCTCATGGCAGAATGCCTTGGCAGGTACATGGAGTTTCAGGTAAGGAATGGAGACATCAAAGGGCTTAACCCTTCATCAGACAATCAGGTTTGCTCTCACCAGCAGTTTGTTGATGATTTGGTGATCAAGGGGGAAGCTTCAGTTAAAAATGCTAGCAGTATAAAGAAAGCTCTGAACAACTATGGGAAAGCTTCTGGTCAGATAATTAACTAGGGGAAGAGTTCAGTGTTTCTTTTCAATGTTCCTGAGAGAAGAAAAATGATAATTTTAAGGATTTTAGGCTGTGATCAGGGGATTATGTCGGGAACCTATTTAGGTCTCCCTCTTTGTTTGGAGCCTCCTGAAACCTTTTGGAGTGCCCTTGTGGATAAATTTCATAGAAAATTGGCTAGATGGAAAGGGATGCTTCTCAGTCAAGCTGGAAAAATTCAGATTCTCAGAGCTACTCTTCAAGGACTCCCCCTTTACGCTCTAAGCATATTTAAAATTCCTAGAAAGTATAGTGAAGCTATTGAAAAAATTCAAAAAAAATTCTTATGGACAGGGATGGAGAAGAAGAAAAGGATAGCTTTAATTGCCTGGGACAAAGTTTGTTGTCTGATCAAGAAAGGTGGCCTTGGATTAAGAAGAATAAAGAATCTAAATGAGAATCTCCTAACCAAACTCATCTGGAGATACTACAATTCTATAAGTGAATGGAATTTGATATGGGATAAAAAGTACAATAAGGAAAGACCTAATTTTGAGGTTTTCTTAAATGAGGACGATGAAGGGATTGGCTCCTTTATTTGGAAAAATGTTATGAAAAATAAGTACAGAATCAAAAATGGTATCAAGTGGAAAGTGGGAAATGGTAAAAAGGTACTCTTCTAGGAGGATAAGTGGCTTCTTCACTCTCCCCTTAAAGATAGCCCAGAATGGTGTATCTATGAGAATCAGTGTAAAGCAATTTTAGGTAGGAAAGTTGAAGATTATTGGGAGAAAGATCACTGGAAGGATTTAACAACTATTGATAAGAGATTGGGGTATCTTAATACTATTCTCAATTTGATAAATATTATTGAGGAAGAGGACACTATTGTTTGGAAACACAGTCCGGATGGGAAACTAACTGTCTCTTCTCTGTATCAGATTATGATGAACTTATTGAGCCTTTCTGGGCTAAAGTGTGGGATAAAAACCTTATCCCTAAAATCAATGTTTTTTTTTGGATTATGATGCAGAATAAAATTTTAACCACTGATAATCTTAGGAAAAGAGGCATGGCTATTGTCAACAGATGTTATCTATGCAAGAAAGAGGAAGAGAGTGTTGAGCATATCTTCATCCACTACTCCTTTATCAGAAAAATTTGGGATCTCTTTTTTCAGATCTTTAATATTGAGTGGGTTTTCCCTAACAATTTAGAGAGTCTTTTCAAATCTTGGACATATCCCTCTAAGCATAAAAATATCATTTAGATTTGGAAGTTTGTCCTTCCACATGTCTGCTGGGGGGTTTGGAGGGAAAGAAATGATAGATTTTTCACGGACAAAAGTACTAAGGAGAAGGAAGTCTTCTATAAGATTAAAAGAGGTATAAGAGAGAATGTAATGCTTCAGGAAGAAGTTGCAGAATCCAAACAAGAGAATGATTTATCTTTGCTTAAAAATTGGAATTTTTTTGGAAAACCTAACAATAAGATTAATAAGGGAAAAAGAGAGGATGCTAGGTGGGACTGTCCCCCTAAGGATTGGCAGAAAGTTAATTTTGATTGGGCCTCTGAGGGAAACCCAGGGGTAGCTGGTTGTGGTATTGTCATCAGAAATGAAAATGGTGTGTGTATTGGCATGAAAGCTATTCCTATTGGTCATCACACTAATCATAATGCTGAAGCCTGTGCGGCTATCCAAGGAATTATTTTTGCTAAAGAGAAAGGTTGTACTAAAGTTTGGATTGAAGGGGACTCTCTCAATATTATCAACTGCTTAAATAATGATATTCCCACGTCATGGACTATATACAACATAATTCAAAAAGCCAGGGAGATAATTAAATTTTTTGAGTTATGTATTATAACTCATAATTATCGTGAAGCTAATGGCGTTGCTGACTGGGTGGAAAATCATGCTTGCAAAAGTGATGAGTTGGATCAGCGGAATGATGGATATGACATGCCAATTGAATTGAAAGTAATGCTCGAGGATGAGCGTCTGAGGAGTTGTCAGAAAATCATCATTAATGGTAAGTTATTTTAATATCATTTATAATCAGGTGATGTGTCATAATGGCCTTCAGAGGCGGAAGTGTAATGCAATGATTATGAGTTGGATGCGGCACACTTTCTGGGTCTATTTTGGCTCTCAAAAAGCTCATTTTGGCATTATCTATAGCGCTAAGAAAAAAACTTACAGAAATTACAGAGAAGAGATGGGAGGAAATAAGAAGAGAATTGAACCAATTAGTTGCAGTCACTGGAAAAAATGTAATGAGGTGTGGAAGATTGTGAAGGAGGGAGGCCTTGCTGTTTATTTGGAGCGGCTTCATGGTGGGAATCCTAATATTACCAAGATTTTTGAGAAAAATTGGAAGGAGGGAAAAATCTTAGTTGGTGATGAGTATATGGAAGTAAAGGAGGAAGTCATTGCTGAAGCTACAGGTATGGGGATGGAGGGCATTAAGTTTTATCGTGACAGGCTGATTTCAGACAAAGCCTGGGAGTCCTTTCTGGATAACAAGAAAGAGAGGAACAAATTGGTTAAGATTGATACTACTTACCATAACCCTAAGCGCATATCTAGACCATGGAGGTATGTTCTTTATGTTATCATTAGCTATATTACTCTAGATGGTAGGTTTACTAGAGCGACTGGGCACCATTTTATGTTGTTAAACCATTTTAGACACAAGGTTAAAATTAGTTTACCCTACTATTTGCTTAGTTCGTTAGATTCCATAATTACTAGTTATCAGAAAGACCCTAAGGGGGACCATGCCTCTCATCAAGGGATTATGTTGCTTGTTTTTGAGGTTCTAAAATCTAAGAAAATGGAAAGGTCTGTGGAGAAGAAGAATTTGAAGGATGTTGAAGAAACTGAAGGTGATGAGGAGTATAGTATGTACAAAGATAACACTCAAAGTGAAGAGGAGGCTAGAGGTTTCGTTACTCCTAAAAATAACAAAAAGGGTACTTCTAAAAAGAAGAAGAAACCTAGCAATGAAGGGTCAGAGACTAAGAATAGTGATGAGGAATGTGAGGAGGGCAGCAGAAAGAAAAAAGGTAAAATGAAAATTAAGAAGAAAACCCAGATTGGGGATTCAGAGACTGAGACTGAAATTAAAGTTGTTAGAAAGAAGAAGAACAAGAAAAAAACCTAGATTGGGGATTCAGACACTGAGACTGACATCGAGGCTATCAAAAAGGAGGGCAAAAAAAGGAAAAGAGTTGAGGGCAAGGGTAATATTAATCGTAGAAATAAAAATTCTAGCATGAAAATAATTGTTCTCACCTCAGATGAGGAAGATTTAGGCCCTGAGTATAAGTGGGAGACTAAGGAAAAAGATGAAAAAGATAGTGAAAAAGATAGGGAAAAAGATGAAAAAGATAGGGAAAAATATGAAAAAGATAGTGAAAAAGATTGATAGTCAACAGGGGGATGGTAATTTGGATCAGAATACTAAAAATGTTAATGATTCTAGGTTCACTGGCTATTAGGACAATCTAGAAATAGGGGACCATAATAGTAATGACAACAAAGGTATTATCGAGGGTTTCTCTAGGCTGGTTAATAACATGTTTAACGACCATATTATTCTGAAAAACCAAGTTGATAAAATACAGGTGGATATTAAAATTCTCAACAGAATGGGGATTGGGGAAAAAACTGTGGCCGATTGTTTGAAGGAAATGAAAGAAGCTGTTGGTAATTCTGAAGCTCAAGCTGAGTATGCTAATAAGGTGGGAATCATGGAGAGACAAATTAAAGAAATTAAAGATAGAGCGGAAAAGGATAACAGTGTGGAACAAATTAAGATTCTGAAGAATAAAGTGAAAAGACTGGAGGCCTCGGTTAAAAAAATAGGGGAACAATGCCTCATCAGCCTCAAAGTGTATTGTGGTCATGCGCAAATTTTAATGGATAAACTGGACAGGATTAACAAGGACAAGGATAGTAGTATAGTGGAGACTATGGGCTCAGGATCGCGCACTAGAGCTAGTTCCAAGAAAAAGAGTCCTAAGGAGGATAAAGAAATGAAGGAGCTCAAGACATCGGTCAACAATATGCAGATTATGGTCCTTGAAGCTGAGGAACTGGTGAAGGAGATGTAGCTGTTTCTTCTGCTATCTTGTTCAGGTTCTTTTTGCTATCCCTGCTATATTTTGCTGTATCTTTGGGACTTTTTTTGTTCGGGGTGTTGCTTTGTTGTTCCTTTCTTCTCTGGTGCTTTGGCACAGATGTTTCTACTTTTTATTGTATATCTCTCTTTTAACTCTAGGTTGCAGGTCCTTGTAAAACCTGTTGAACTCTTTTTTTTGTAAAGGTTTCAGGTCCTTGTAAAACCTAATTTTACTTCATCAGAACATCTTTTATGTTTGAATACCATGTGTCATGAATATTCATCCATGACTAATGTTTAATTAATTGTTTTTATTAATTTGGCACTACCTTGCTTTTCTGAAAAACATTTCTAAAGCTACTAAGAACTAAGTCCCTTTAATTCAGATCTATGGTTTGTAAAACAACAATTATTTGCATAATACAAGATGATAATCGTAGATAGTAAAAGGTTTCATAGAGATATGTCCCTTTGATACTACTATTCAGTTAGTGTAAATGCATAATTCTACCTTGCATTTATATTATTGGCAAATGTGCAATTCTGAAAGTATGATTATTGTATGATGCTTTTAGGTTTTCATGCATTTCTTAGATCCTATTTGGACCTAACCCCTCCTTTTCCATGATGCAGGACACATGACCTAAAGACCTAGGATAATGTAGGACACATTAACATGAGATAAGGATATGAAGACCCAAGAAGATGCAGACAACCAACTGCAGAATGCAGAAGATACCTAAACGCAATGCATGGACTCCTATTCCCGATATGTCTATCATGATTTCTTTTCTGCATATGTTCCTCTAATTTTCAATGAGAAAGATGTAACATGAAAAAAAAATTCTTTATTACATTCATTTTGAATGCACAATGTAATGATCAAGTATGATTTGTAAACTTAAGAAATGATCAATACTTAGAGTACAATGTATGCGATGATATGAATGTAATGAAAATGTATCTTATCTATATTAGTTGAATACTAGTATTTAAACAATGTAACTTTATGTAATCTTCTGGTGTTTTTGGATATTATCCTGCATGTACAAAATTATGATAACAATTCTGGTGACCTCTGAACTGGATGTCTGCCTGCTAGACATTCGGACTAGTAGCCTAAAAAAGCCCATTGGTCATTGAGTCTATTAACCACATGATTGAACCTGAAACATATACTGTGGATACAAGATAACCCTTTCTCACTAATTGCGTGTATGTTTATGATTTGTGATACTGAAGCAAAGAACTTCATTATCCCAAATTATAGATGTATTCCTGATCATTAAACAAGGATTTTCTTTTGTTTGCAGATATTGACAAAAAATTTAAAACATGAATTTCCCTCATTTTTTTAACTTCTCATAGCCACCCTTAATTCAATGAAACTCTTCCTTTGCAACCCAAACATACCTTGAACCTTGAAAAATTATTGAAAATTGGGAAAGATGAAACTAAAACCGACCTAACTATGCTTGACAACATTTAGGAAAACATTGAAAAAATAACCTACCCTAGCCTAACCAGCAACAAAACATGCTAAATAGAACCATTTATTGGCTTACTAAAATATATGCCTTTTCTCCTCAAATTGCAATGATGCAAATTCTTATAGGAAAATACAGGAAGATTGAAAAATGAAACACATTTAACAAGCTCATGCAACATTTCTTGAAGAAAGAAAGTATTTGACTTACTTCACTCTACTGATTAAAGAAATTTGCATTTGGGAATGAATCAACGTGCTTCACTTGGTCCTCCTTATCAACATATTCATAATTAGATGTTGATATAAATGAGGCCTTATCACTTATCTCCAATAGGGTCAGATACCTGATTGGACAACCTCTTGAGAGTATGAGCTTGGAGCTTTCTTTGTTGATTTCTTTACTTTCCTTTATTGTCTCTGAATCCTCATGGTTGTCTTGCATTATTAGCAGCCATGTCAACTCCTCCTTCATGGTTAGGGGACCATCATCTTCTGTTAAGTCAACTAGGAGCTCATTAAAACTATTGACCCACTGAAGATCCTTGGCACTTGGTTCCATCTTGTGTTCATGCACACAATATTTAAGAATAATGTTTCCCAAAACAAGGTTCCCCTCAATAGGCACATGCTCTAATATTTAAACATCAAGATTATCACAGACCACCCTGATTATGTTGTCAAAAGGCCCTCCTTTATGGTTTGGTCAGCTTCCCTACCATGAACATTTTGTTTTTGTATTAATGTGATTGGAATCACATCTTCCTCATATTGATCAACAAAAGGGGTTAACTAATTAAAGAAGAGAATAACCGTTTCTTCTTTCTCAAGATAGTCTTCTCCATCCAATGAGGTTTGTTCACTATCTTGCTCAAAATATGTAGGTAGCTCTGCAAATAAATTTGGTACCTCCTGTCTCAACTAGCTGTGCTCTTGAGCCTTTGCTATGTGTTCAATTAGATTTGAAACAATAATATCAACCTCCTTTTTAGCTCCCTAACTTTGGACTGGATCACATGGGGTCACCTTGACAAGATCTGGCATCTAAAAGTCAGGATGTTGAGTCCATGAAGGTTTCCATGGAAGCTTGGTATCTTTCTCATTTGGCTTAGTTACATAACATAACTCATATTGAAGATCAATAAAGTGGGGTGGTTGAGTATTCTCACTCAAGGGATCTTGTAGGGGATTTCCTATTTCTTTTGCATGCTTATAACCCTTAAAACTTGGGATCTCAAGCTTGGAAACCTCTTGAATTGTAGGTTGATCTGGGGTATAAGAATCTTCTTAAAATTCTAGCTCTTGTAATCTTGCAATTAACCGCCTCATTTTCTCCTCTTTATCTGCAACTTGTTTGGAGAATAGCTCCTTCTCATACCTTTGAGCTTCCATCTCTTGTCAGTGCATGATAGATTAATAAGATAGGTCCCCTTGATGTATGCCATATTTATGTTATTATTCAACACACCTCAATTCTTATTGACATTTCGTTAGAAGATCATCAAGGCTCATGTTTACAACATGTTGGGGATAATTTTGGGAATCATTAAAAAACTCTCTTGTGGTTGCTAGTAGGCATGCTGCCAAGAAACTTTATGTTGGGTGGGAGGGTGATAAGCATGAGATGGTTGTTGTCCTTCAAATTCTGGCATGAAAACAACAACACAATTATTTTGATATGACTGATATTTACAAAATGGAGGAACACTTTCACAAAATGGAGGATAGCAAATCTATTTTAGGCACTAAATCTGCCTAAAACCAGTAGATATGAAGCCAGAGTTGCTAGATATGAAAAAAAATGACCTCTCAAAGGTTTGCATGCTTCTAGATGCATATAAAAACTAGCAAGAACTATGAAAATTATGAGCTTTGAGTCCCACCAGGCGTGCCAAAAATGGTTAAGTACATGAAATATCACCCTAACTCAGGCATTAGGGCACAATGACATTTCATGGAAATAATGGAAACCTTCCTGAGTTGTGGGTGCCGCTGATTAGGTAGGAATCTCTAGATTTTAGGCCAGTTCCTAATGGATTTGGTTTATCACCTAAAACTGATTCTTTGGTTGGGAAAAGGGTAAAAGGATAACTTGAAAACTGAATAAATTTTAAATTGGGGTGATACACCAAACTGATTTCAGACTAATCAGAACTTCAAACAGGGATCAACATGACATATACTACTGAGACATGAAATAGACATTCACTGTTCAATGTATAGGTTGACATAAGTATCTCACTATTAGGGTTTACAACTCAAACAATGACCTGCCAATAGACATACAATCTCTACAAATAGGCTATATTTTAATAGTTGAAGAAGGAATTAGATAAATTCACTAACTCTACTATAAAACACCTCACACTAAATGCAAAAATGGAGAATAGGATTGACTATCAAAACTCAGAAAAATATGTGAATGATAAGAAAACTTGCTTTATTTCCTTAAAAATATGTAATGGTTACATATCAAGATGCAAAAACATGCCAAGGAACAAATATATTCACTTGAACACTATAATGCACCAAAACTGAACCTTTGGTTACAAAATGTGTGCAAAAAATGCAAAGAGACTGGTATGTCCACTAAAAAAATTCTCCAAAAAATTCTGAACCCCTTCCCATTGATAAGAAATCCAGATATATACTAAAATGTGGCCCCTCCAAGAAAATCCAAAAATGGACTCATCCCCTAAAATCCCTCCTAAAATCAGGGTAAAAAACCCTAAATACTAGGCATAACATATCCCTTGGTACATGCCTCTAATGTTGATGTTTAAAACACATCTTTCTTTTAGCTTTCCTAAATCAACACATATGAAATCCCCTAAACAAAAACCTAACCACAAAACCATATACAAAACCCATGTCTCTCAGCCTCCCTAGGGTCAACATGACTGACACTATGCACATGAAGTTACAACTCTTCTCCAAAGAGAAAAGCATCTCCTAATCATGGCATCACCTTGGTAATTATGACCTGCTATCGTACCACTTGGAATGTGGATTCCAAAGCTCTTCTTTGTCGAATACTGTAGTCTTCAATGGCATTAACTTCTCCACTATACTCGGTGGACTTCAAAACTTATCAAGTTTTACTTTTGTCTTGTCTTGGTTATTGAAACATTCACATAGCTTGGTAAAAGATAAGGGTTTGAAACCCTAACAGCATGGTGATGCTCATGCTGTGATTGAGGCAGTGATTTTGGGTTTCTTTTGGTCCATTGGGCTTGAGCTATTTAAACTGGAGCTTATCATCAAGATCTAAAACTTGGGTTATCGATCTTCATGAGCACTTCTATTTAACTCTTATATCTCAAGCTTTGAACTCCAGATAAGTGACTCTTTGTCTTTTCTTTCCACTTCTAGTTGTTGATCTTTTTGTTGAACTTGTTGTTGATTTACATAGCTTGAAAGGTTGAGCTGTGCTGTTTAGTTTTGATGCTTCTCCATAATTCATGGCAATGACTTGGGTTTCTTTTCTATTTTTTATATGCAACTTCAAATTGAACTATTTCTTAGCTTTGAAAGATCAAGTGATTAAATGTATATTTTTTGTTACTCGACCTTACACTTGTATGCAATAAGCATTTAGGAAGTAATACTTGCACTATCGGTTCTTTTATTCTGCAACACCTTCACTAATCTGCCTATTGTTGTTGAACTTGGGGTTTTTCCCTATTTTGTCTATTGTCGAAAGTGACCATGCTATTTTCTTTCAATCTCCCTTTTACTTTCATGTGGCTTTAACTATGGCTTGACATTATTAAGACATGTCTGAAATTGTTATCGTCTAGTCTTTTCTCTCCACTTCCACAGTGGAAAATATATATCACTATTTTAAATGGTCGCTTTGATTCCAGTAAGAAATTGTGACTTCACTTCAAACCCATAAACATGACTATTCTTAGTTGCCTGATAACTAAAATGCATCTTTTCTACCTTTGAACAACACTATCATTCTCTTTATTTTGTATACGCATATCAGCATTGCATTTGATGATTTATATTGTTTTGGTATCAACACTATAACAAGATCACTATTATTTTGCTTTTAGCAAACATTGTTATTCATCTTTTCTTTGTTATATGCATATGAGTTTTTTCTCTTAGATACCACTGTTATTCATCACTGGCATCAACATCTCTTATGAACTCTCACTTTCATTTACCTCTGAACACACTTTTATGAACTACATCTGCATATGTATAACTTAGAAAAATAGAATGAAGCTCACAATTATATGCATCTTGTCTTACTGCTTTTCTTCCTCTTGAATAGCGCCATCATTTTCTCTCCTCTGCACATACATAACTTTCTTTGCTTTTGATCATTCTGTATTTATCACTACATCAATACAATTTCTGTAGCTAATTGTCATGAACTGCATTTATTTTTCTTTTGCATGTGATGCTCTTTTTTCATGAATTCATAACATTCTTCTTTTTTAGATAATGCATCTTGTGAGGTTCAAGCATGGGCTCGTAATACTCAATACACTTTTCTTTTCTCTCTTCTATTAGTGAATTCATAATTCCCCAGTCTTTGCACTTGACTGTACTTCTATTTCCTCTATTTGATAATGTCACCAAAAAACTCAAAGGTTAGGTTAGTAAACATAACCAATTTAACATCTTTTATGTCTGAATACCATGTGTCATCAATATTCATGCATGACTATTTTTAAATTGATTGTGTTTATTAATTTTGCACTACCTTGCTTTTCTGAAAAAGGTTTCTAAAGCTACAAAGAACTAAGTCCCTTTAATCCAGATCTCTAGTTTGTAAAACATAAATTATTTGCATAATGCAGGATGGTAATCATAGATAGTCAAAGGTTTCATAGATATATGTCCCTTTTATACTACTATTCATTTAGTGTAGATGCATATTTTTACCTTGCATTCATGTTATTGGAAAATGTGCAATTATAAAAGTATGATTGTTGTATGATGATTTTATGTTTTCATGAATTGCTTAGATCCAATTTGGATCTAACCCCTCATTTTCCATCATGCAGGACACAGGACCTAAAGACCTAGGATGATGCAAGACACATTGACATGAGCTAAGGATATGAAGACCCAAGAAGATGCAGATAACCAGCTCCAGGATGTAGAAGATACCTAAAGGCAATGCATGGACTCCTATTCCACATATGTCTATCATGCTTTCTTTTGTGCATATGTTCCTCTAAGTTCCAATGCAAAAAATGTAACATGAAAAGAATATTTTTTATTGTATTCAGGTTGAATGCACAATGTAATGATCAAGTATGATTTGTAAACTTAAGAAATGATCAATACTTAGAGTACAATGTATATGATGATATGAATGTAATGAAAATGTATCTTATCTATATTAGCTGAGTACTAGTATTTAAAGGATGTACCTTTGTGCAATCTTCTATTGTTTTTGGTTATTAGCCTGGATGTACAAAATTAGGATAATAGTAACAGTAAAAAAGGCTACTGGGAAGTCACATTCTCAGCTAGTATATGGATTGCAAACTAGGTTACCTGTGAATAATTTACTTCGTGTATATAAATTTATCATGGATTAGGAGCTAGAAATAAATGATGCTCTACATGATAGAATGGTTAAATTGATTGAGCTTAATGAGGTCAGAAGGGAAGGACAACATAAGAATATAAGAAGTCAACAAAAGATGAAATATCTATTTGATAAAAGGGCCATTAGTAAAAAAATTCAGCCAAATGACATGGTATTGCAATGGATTGCTAGGGCTGAGGATAAAGGGAAACCCAAAAAAATTGAATCCTTGTGGTTAGGACCTTACATTGTTCATTAGATACATGGTGAGGATTTATATTTTATGAAGAACCTTGATGATGAGGTATTGGAATTTCCAGTGCATGGACAATTCCTAAAGCCTTTCTTTAATTAACTCTTCTTTCCATGCATAGTAGTTGTGTAGTCTATGTACATGTGTGTTTTCTTCATGTTGTGTGTTTTCTTCTTGTTGTGTGTTTGTTTCTATGGTAGGTCAATGTGGTTGTGCTCTGCCTCCCAGAGATCTTGATTCTTGCCATGAATTTTATTTCAAGCATCTTCAGATAGAGCCACTGTTGGGTGTATTTTAGGTTTTCTGAGATGTATCAAATTTTTGGTTCCTAGTGTCAAATAAATTGTGCCTCTGCATTTTAGTAGTTTAACTATCCCTACAAAGTTTCTAAAAATGTTGTGTCTCAAGGCAATCCTGATTTGAAAATGTCTGAAAGCCATAAACCCTAGGTCTTGTTTTCCTTTGGTAGGGTTTATATCTTCTAAAATTTCCTAGTCATGCCCTAGTTCTTATGTTTTCAAGTTGAATTTCATAATCGCTCCTTTTATGCACATGGTTATTTTATTTCCTTCAAGTCTCTGAACCTCGTAAAGATCAATGATTAGTTATGATTATCAAGCAAACTGGTGAAAAGGATTTGTGTAAGTCTCAAAATGGATGGTGGTTACGTCAAAATGTTCTGCGATCTAGCGAAAAGGTTATCTCTAAATCTCGTAAAGATCACGGTCATGTATATAACATCGAGAGATTGAACGAAAAAGTGAAAGACTTAACAATGATGTTATGTCACTGAATCTCATAAAGTAGTGGCTAAGGCTTTTAAAATCTGGAGATCAAGCGTGGACCGTCGATGCTTTTAAAGATCAAGGGATATCATTGGATCTCATGAGATAAGCCGAGTTAAGAAAAAGTATTCAGTGATTGGGAGAAAGCCTTTATCTTTGAATCTTGTAAGGAGATCATGGTTAAAGCTTCTATTTCGAGATTGCGATAACTATATTGGTCATTGAATCTCAGAACATGACTATAGTTAAGTAAAATATTATGAGATTAAGCGGTGACCATTAAATATAATGCAGACACTAAGATTAAGTAGAGTCTTATGAGATACAGTGATGAGATTTGACCAGATGGTGACACATGTTCAGGAGGTTCTCAAGATGGGTGGCTAGCGCTGAGTTTTAGAAAAAACCAAGGGTTTAGAAAACCTTCAGCAATTCAAAGATAGCCTTTATATCTGAATCTCAGGACTAGATCATAGTTAAGACTCTTATTTAGAGATTATGAGATATGCCTTCATCTCTGAATCTCGAAACAAACTTGGGGTTAGACAAAGTCTTATAAGATTTATTGCAATACAAAACAAGATGATTGGATGGTGTTGAATCTCATAATCAAACTAGAGTTAAGAATTTTATTCATCGATTCAGAGATATGTATTATCTCTAAATCGCACAATGAGACTAGAGTTAAAGAAAGCATTCAAAGATCACGAGATATGGCCTTCTTGTTGAATCTCAAAAAATAACTAGAGTTAGGCTGAGTCTTATGAGATCAAGTGCCAGCCATTGATCAAGACTCAGATGAGTGGTTGTTACTCAATCTTGAAATAAACTAAGGGTCGAAGACAACATTCAACAATTTAGAGATAGCCTTTATCTCTGAATCTCAAGATCATATCATAGTTAAGGAAGGATCTGGAGATTTGGAGAAGATGGTAAAGGTTAGTAATGAAAATATTTTTCATTAGATCTCATGAAGAAAGTAGGGTTAGACCTCCCATTCAGAAATCATGAGATATGTGGTAGTTGCTCAGTCTTGAGATAAACCCTAGTGTTAGTAAAGCATTCAGTGACCTAGAGAAGAGATTTATCTCTTAATCTCAAGATAAAACCATAGTCAAGCCAAGTATGAGGAGATTCTAAGAAACTTGTTGTCGCATGATCTCCAGGAAATAAATAGTGGACTGTTAGGGTTGAGGAAAAATAGGAAATCTTGACAAGTAAAAATACTTTGATTAGGTGGGAAAGGTGAGGGTTTCTAGCCAATAAGTGTTCATTTGTGGTTTTTTAACAAACTCTTAGGATTTTTGGCAATTATAAGAGAAAAAATAAATGATAACTTTTTTTCATCTCTGTTTTCAAATTGAATTGCATGCCAGCTTCACACATCACAGCTAGCTATGAATTAAACTTGATACATGCAGAATGAATGATGAGGTGATTGAGAAATGATATTCCAAGATCTCGACTAGATGGTTGCATTTATTGATGAATGATATATAGAAACAATGCTCCTATCTTTTTCTTATCGGAAAATTTCAATGAAGAGTGATAAGAAAATCATAAGTTGCAGAGACTTTCTAAGAAGATATTTTTGAGAAGGAAAAACTTGGAGAAGTAGAAAGATGAGTCAACCAGAGTCCAGCAAGGCCTTATCCAGTGAAGGGGTTAAAGATGTAGGAGTGGAGCAGAAAGTAAAGTGGAATTTCTCAAAGGAATTCATCACATTTCTTTCTGGGTCTACTCAAAATAAAAAGGTTAGTGATGAGATCTTCTCTGACTATATGTCAAGTTGTAGAGACCCAGTTACTCTAGGTTGTTGTGTTTACCATTTATTTAATTACTTCTATAGCAGCAGAATTAGGAAAATTCCTATTTTTAATCCTTGAAAATTGGGTTTGGGGAAGTTGATAGTCCCGGATGTCTTTTTTGATGTTGATTTTCTCATAGAACTAGCTAGGAGATATGATCCTATATCACTTTAACTATTTGGTAATGTCATCAAAATATTCTCCATGAAGTCCTAATAGGTAATAGTGCTTCCTTGGTTCTTGACTTTATTAACTACATTCTCAACTCTTTCAAATAGATTTTAATCTCTTCACTATATTCCATTCTTAGGTTTTTTATAATTTCTCTTAGCTATCAAATTCTTAGATAAATTAACTCTCTCATTTCCTTCAACCTTTCTTAAACTTCGTAAGTTGTCTTTAAAAAAAAACCTTCGCCAGTTCAGTCTTTGATAAATAACTAATAATAACATACCTCACTTTTTCATTTTCCACATATTCATCGATTTCATTAGGAGTAGTTAGTCCATTCTATGGAGGAACATACTTTGACTCTACATGTTTCCATGTCTTGTAACCAACTAATACCAAGTATAATCTCATTTGATCTTTCCATTAACTATAATATGATCTATCAAAAATAGAAATAGTCAATTTGTGTGCCATTGATCTACCTCAAGAAGTTAAGATCTTCACTGAGGAGACAGGATTTGATACCAATTTTTTAACATGTTGAATAAATGATAGGGGTGAATCAGTTATTCCCAGTCAACTTTATAAATATTTCTCTTTTTCGGTTAGCACTTAAGTAATTCTAATCACAACTTAAGATTTGTTAGTTTAGAAAATTAAACATCCACAGTAAATATAAACATGAAATACACAGGAAAATTGAAAGATAGAACACCATATTTTACATGGAAAACCCAAGATGGGTAAAACCATAGAGAAGCTAATTATCATAAAATATAAAAACACCTATTAAGGTGACACCAAAAGGTGATCTGATAAAAAGGATCACTATTAGAAATACTCATGGCAAGAAGGATCACTTTCAATACACAAGGGATCACCACAAATACACAGGGGCTCATTGTTGATACATAAGGTCTCACTATAGATACAAGGGAGCACAACCGATACGGAGCTCACTGTGAAAAGATATGAAAATGAATAGAATCCACCTATAAGGTCTACAGTTTTCTCTGAACGAACAATGACCTCCTTCAAATGAATTTGTAGTCACTTCGCATATACTTCACACATATATATTACTTGTATATGTTCAATTCCGTGCTTATGTTCCTACCTTATTTATTCAACACCATGAGATCCACAAGGTCGGATACACAATTTGAAATAGATCACACCAAAATATTCTCATGGTAGGAAGGAATGAAATGAGGACCACCTTGACCAATACAACATGCCACGCTACATAACATATTCTCCAAGGTACACATTACAAAATAAAATCTGGGATAGAAACATATCCATATAGGATCGACCATACAATCTAGATTCTAGGGACCACAAGTTATCGATTAACATGCCAAACACTCAAATCGATATGTTGGACACTCCAACTGATACAACAATATGTCAGTACATAACAACTGAAATAGTACTATGCCAAAAACATAGTAAATGATGCAACAGAAGCTAAGATATGAGTATGTTGACATCAATGATAATACCATTGGAAAGAATCAACTTCACATTCTAACATGTTTTCCATCTTTGTCCATGAAAAATTCAAAATTATTTCCAATCTCATTCAGTTCAGATTCAATGGCATCAATTTTACTTCTAAAACCATCAATAGTAGTAGGCCACTAGAGACAATACTTATAAATGCCAAAAATTTCCTTAATGCATTGTTTAGTCTCACCAATATGTTTGTACAATTTTGGTTTAGAACTGACATATCTTTTCTCAATCAACTTTTTGATCTCATATCCTTCACATCCTTCCTGGAACATCCTTTCTTCAATAACCTTTACTAGATCATTTGGTAATAACTCAAAATAAGAGAAACAATAATAACAGTTTTCAACATATAGTCAACTATATCATCTTCTATACTCGCCCTATTGATTGAAGATAAGACATACTACATTTCACCAATCCTATTGAAAGCACCTTCCTCTATCATATAATGAATTTGATCTAAATAAAAGAAACTAGATTCATACAAAGGCACATCTTCCTTTTCTTTCGCTTCTGACATCTCAGTGATAAAATCTTTTCCCTTAGAGTTAGTTTTCCTTATTTTAGGTTATGGAGGGGAACTACCAGTGATAACCTCAAATTCCTTCAAAATGGAGGAGCGAACCTCCTAAAAAATACTAACAGGTATAGCCCCAGATTATACCACACCTAAGAACAAATCTATCTATAATGATAAGAAATAAAATCTAAAAGAATTCTCTATATCTTTCAAATATTCCAAGTACCTATAAGCTTGTTTTTGGACAGGGATGCCACACAACAAGACAACATAGTTTCTTGATGAAAATGAATTCAATAAGTAGAATTCCAAATGCATAAGTAGATACCCAAAATAGAAAGATTAAACCTCAACCATATAAATTCTAATGTTCTCAAACAAATTCCCTATTAACAAAACACAAAAATCAAACTTGTCATTGTCCTTCACAATCTTGTCTGCAATATATACAACAATAGCCAACGTAGTGTTATAATAGTCCCAAAGGATAAATGAGAGGGGGGGGGGGGGGGAATCAATTATCAGCTAATNATGAGAGGGGGGGGGGGGGTGAATCAATTATCAGCTAATTTGATTCTTTTCTTTTATTAACTCTAGAATACAATAAAGTAAATGCACATTCAAATAACACAATAGACAACACCACAATTTGGTTACGAGGAAACTAAATGGTAAAAACCCCGGTGGGAATTAACACCCACAATGAGCTATACTTGTTTATAATAATCCTTGTTAGAAGATATTGCAACCCTATTAGGAGTTGTTCTTTACAATGCAATAATTATAGTGACCTAGTTAAGGGTCTGACCCTATTAGGAGTCTTATACAAATAACCCGGTTAAGGGTGAGGACTCACTGTCCAAAAGCTCACTTCTTTAATGGTGAAGGCTACAACCTTCTGTAGAATAGATATGCTCTATATCTGATGATGAACTGTCGAGTAGACCTGTTGTCTTGATCATTTCCAGTGTATAGTAATCTTTCACTTCTTCTTCACATAGATCCTTGATGAATGAAACTCAACTGATATTTTGCTCTGCACTTTTCCTGTATCTTTTCTTATCATTCACACTTAGCATTCCACAAATGAATTGCTATAAGTATCTTCCTCAAAGTATATGATCAAGGGAACTGTTAGACAACTCTTCATAACATCCCTGTCAGCTTTACTAATCACGCAAGCATAATTACAACCGCGTAATATAAATTGAATAGACGCGATGCTTCACTAAGTCAGCCTTACCAAATTTACTCTATCTTTGCAATCTTGTTGAAACACGTTAGGTGCCTTTAGATAATTGTCTTCAACTCATAAATAAACTTGAATATACACATGCATATCCCAAAGATAGGTGAAAGTTAAGAACCAATGCAATACATCCGCTCTGTATAGACAAACTCCAGGAACTGTAACTGCCACTAACAAAATTACACAACACAACTAACTCCATATCTCAGTTTGCGTGTATGAACAAAATATAAACAACATGTCTACAACATGAATATAACTGTGCAAGGATTGATATCATCATTCTGATAAGTACATACAAAACACTATTATATATTATATGTTGTCCTCAATGACAAACATACAATCAACTAGCTGCCAGAAGTAAATCTCCAACAATCTCCCCCTTTGACATTGATGGCAACATATGATATTAAAAAAATCTTCAGCACATGGTGTCTTCTTTCTTTTTACAATCTTCTCAATATCCTCATCAAAGATTTGTCTACACTGTTGCAACTCCTCTGTCTGTGTTTATACTCCCCCAGAGTATATGCTCCCCCTTACTATATGCTCCCCCTTACATCAATGGAAAAGGGCACCATAAACAATTAAGCACAGGTACTACTCCAGAAGTAGAGTAGTCAACCATTCATCAGTCACTTAATGAATGATGTTCTTGTTGCTTTATCTAATCAGACTCAAGAGAGGGAATTACTCCCAGCTTCTCCCTAAGATACTAAAAATTATCTTTTGATAAAGGCCTTGTGAAAATATTTTCCAACTGTTCTTTGGTGCTCACATAGTCCAATTTTACTTCATTATCTGCAAATTTTTCTCTAAGAAAATGGTATTTAATCTCAATGTGCTTTGTCTTTGCGTGCATCATAGGGTTCTTGGACATGTTGATAGTACTGGTGTTATCACAGTGAATAAAAATAGGATAGTCAACCTATATACCAAAATCTTTAACCATCTGCTTGATCCAAACCATTGTTGAACAATTCAATGCTGCTGCAACATATTCAGCTTCTGCTGTCGACTAAGAGATACAATTCTGCTTCTTTCTTACCCAAGAAACCAACCTATCTCCAAGAAATACTTCTCCTCTAGAAGTACTCTTCTTGTCATCAAGACAACCTCCCCAATCTACATCTGTATACACATGAAGTTGTACATTCTCGGATTTAGGATACCATAAGCCATAGTTTATAGTTCCCTTTAGATATCTGAATATTATCTTTATTGCAATTAGGTGATTCTATTTAGGTTCAGTTGAAAATCTTCCAACAATGCCAACTGCATTAGATATGTCTAGTCTATATTGAGTAAGATATATAAGTTTTCCAATCATAGACTCATATAATGTCTTGTCAACTGTTGTGGAATCATCTTCTTTAGAAAGCTTCTTCATGTTATCATAGGAGTGCATACTAGCTTACAATCTTCCATCTTGAAAGTCTTCAATATTTCCCTCACATATTTGGACTGATTTATGAATATTCCTTTATCTGTCTATTTTACGTTCAATCCCAAAAAGTATTTTATAATACCAATCATGCTCATTTAAAATTCATTCTGCATTTATTTTGCAAATTCTACACTAAGCTTGTCATTACCTCCAAAGATAATGTCATCAACAAATATGGCAACAAGTAGTAGTCCATCAGGTGTCTCTCTTATGAATAGGTTACTATGGTATGAGGAAAATCTTCAACCTGCAATCACTCACAAACATGAAATCGTTAGCGGGTTAGCAAATGAATATTCAAGTGAAATGAAAGCAAGCAAGAAAATATAAAAAGTATCCTCATATCATCGGATAGAGCGAAAACAAGTTGCACCCAAGAGGCTTGTTTGGTTTTCTCTCTTATGGGAATGTGAATGTGCTCTCTCAAACACAAATGCAATGGATCCCCAAGTGGATTCATTATGATCAATGAAAGATTAGATGAAGAGAGAAGGATTCAAGAACTAATATGGAGTGACTAGTCTCAAACCTCTCCCAATGATTAAACTACTATGATTGGAATGCAAGACAATGCAAGAAACTATGATTGATTTTAGCCAAAAAGAAACCTAGCATGTGATTTCTAAGTGATGTAAACATGGAAAGCATAAAAACTAGATAACTAAGAACATTAGCATGAAAATAACTATGAATTCTAAAGCAATTCTAGCATAATAACAATGCACAATGAGAGATGAAAATATGAGACGAGAAAGCCTCTATTTATAGAGTTTTTGGAGAGAGGAAGAGGCTTGGATGAAGTGGCACCTATGTGGCATCCACATAAGAGCCACATAGGAGACACATGGACTTGAAGAGATGGCCAATTTTGAGTCAAAATTGGCATTAATATTGAGTAGCTCAATATTTCAAAAGAGGAGACAAAGTTGTAAGAGGGAATTAAAGAGGAATGGGTACCCATTTTGGAGAGAAATTCCCCATGTGGGTGAGCACTCCATTAGCCTTAAAAAGGTTAGGAATCACCCATTAAGCATAGTTAGAGGATAGTTAGGTGGGGAAGCATACTTAGGAGATGAGGTGATGGGAGTAGGGTAGGCTTAGGGTAGGATTAATAGGTTCCTAGCTAAGGTTTTAGGGTATTATTCAAATCAAATTTTAATAAATTATGGTTTAGAAGAATTAAGAAAATGGAGGATTTAATAAATGTAAATTTATTAGAAAAGGGAATTTCATGAGAAAAATGTATTTAAATAAAATACATTAGAATAGTATTTACACTATTGATAAATACTAGCAAATGAAGCTATTTAATTGATTGAATTAAATAGTTAGAAGGAATAAGAGGGAGAAAGATATTAATAATAATATTAATATTTTTGGACATCTACATTTTTCCCCTCTTTGATGTGGCGTCGCAAGTGACGTTTCGTCAAAGACAAGAAAATGAGTTTCCCCAGAGGAAGAGGGTTTCTAGGAGTCGTGCTGAAGCAATGATGGTACAGGGTTGTGCCCCCTTGAGAAAAGAACACAATGAAGACAATGTTGTGGGATTTTCTCAAAAAAGGATGCAACGGGAGAGATGAAAGGAAGGAGAGAATAAATAGAAGCCTTCTGAAATGCAATTAAGAATGCAGCTAAGAATGTAAATGCAAATAAAAGTAAATGCACCTAAATGAGCATTGGGATCCATTTGTGTGAAAACAATATGGAGAACAAATCCGATTTTGATATTGCAACAGGAGGTATGCATCAGGTGTTAGAAAACACAGATGACAAGATTCCTTTACGTGGACTAGATGCCTAAACAAAAGCACACTGCAAAAGATGCATGTATCAATATCGACCAGTCACAATGCACCAAGATATAGCAGATTGAGGTAGTGGTGAGTAGGTTTGAACTGACACAAAAAGATAAAATCAATAAAGAAGGCCTCATGACCAAGCAGTCATTCAGTCCAAAGTTCTAGCCATGAATAGTATTGATGTGATGAAGGATTTGATAAGCCGACACCAGAAGGATGCATCCTGACAGGAAAAGATTGGATTTGATTTGATAAATGAGATATTTGCTGGTAAAAGCTATGAAGAGGATGGAGAGCAAGGACAATCAGTCACAAAAATGATTTGGTGAAAAATAGTGTCGCAGTTGCATGAGTCAAAACGTGGCTGAAAAACTAAGATCTGGAACAATGCGGAAAGAACGAAGTGTTTATTTGCATGATTTTTTAGAATATTTGATCATTTTGGAATTTTTAGAATTTTTTTGATTTTTTTGTAATTTTTAAATGTTTTTGAGATTTTATGTGTATTTCAGCTTTACAACAGGACAATATATACAAAAATATACACGGGGGGG
>MU226589.1:632137-647749 GCA_018584345.1 Thuja plicata | reverse complement strand
TTTTGGTGTATGGCTATTTTTCTCATTATCCTTCTTTTAGCATCTCTTTATGGTACCTATGATGTCTATGAGAGTGTTATTCATTTTATCATGTTTGTCAATCTTCATGTTTCACTCACTTATGCTATTTTAAGATTGACCAATACTAGTCTCCCTACTTTCAAAACTTTAATTAAGGATTTGTGTAGTGGACTTATTGTTCTTTTAGATTATGTGAAGAATTTGGTAGATGATACCCCATTACCTAATCTTCTTAATCCTAGTCTTAACATTCCTAATCCAATCATTTCTAATAACCCTACTCCTATTCTCCCATCTTCCATCCCTAGTTCTTCTCATACTTTTGTTAAGGCTCAAACTATGGTACAAGATGAGGATGTGCAAGAATTTATAGATTTAAATTCCCCTTCTTCTCCTATCCATGATGATAATAAAAGGAAATCCAAAGAAACTTCTCCTCAAATCATTGTTCCACCTTACACAACATTCTCTCACAAGCATCATAATCAATCATCTCCCATAATTACTATGCCAAATAGGTATACTACAGGATACACTATGGTAGATAAACAAGGTTATAAGGGTTTAGGGCTTGGTGTTAATGAACACGGCATTAAAAACCTGATCAATGTATCTCCTAAACATGATATGCATGGTATAGGATATTCATCTTCTAAATTTCATGTGGCTGATATTGACTATCGTCCTCCTCTTGATATTCTTCTTCCAACACCTACCTTAGATTATTATGACACTCCTCAAGATGTGGCTAAGAAAGTATATACCCAGTTAACAAATTCCAAGAAAGAAAGTTTTAAACCTATTCCAAAAAATGCTTTACATAAGTACCAATGTCCTTTTCACAATAGTAATAAAAATTTACTTGCTGATTGTGTGCATTTCAAATTATATGTTAGAGATAGATCTTCTCGTGGAATTATATTGTATTCCCGAGTGGTACTACAATTTCTCCATAATTTTGACATAGGGTATTCCCCTTCTTCTTCTACAAGTTAGACTATGTTTCTCCTCTTGCCTCTTAAGCTGGGGGGCAAGAGGTATTCTATTACAGTCTTAGAGGATCCATTATATTCTTAGCATGAATGTGGCTTTGAGTCTAATTGGTTATTCTCTCTACATTCGCCAATGCTTTAACCTCTTGTAAAGCACTACAACAATCTTCTATGTGTTCTGAAAGCTTCTACTTCAATATCTTTATTATCAACATATGATAAATATAGCTCTGTTGCTTTAACACTCTGCTCTGCTTTCCTTATCTCTGGCTTTCGCAACTCTTCTTATCACAAATGACCTTCTATAAGTAAATAATCCAAGCATGAGATCATGGGACCTGTTAGAAAAATCGTCATAACATCCTTGTCAGCTCTACTAAGCACGCAAGCATAATTACAACCGCGCAAGTACACACTGAATAGGCGCATCGCTTCACTAAGTCGACTTCACTAAATTGACCATAACATTGCAATCTTCTTGAAACATGTTTGGCGCCTTTAGATTAATATCAACAACTCATAACTCATCATGAATATACACACGTATATCCTGAAGATAGGTGCAACTCAATAAACACGTTACATACGTCGGCCTTAAACCGTTATACCTCCAGAACTGTAACCGTCAATAACAAAGTTACATATCTTTACTGAAACATCATATCTGGGTCTACGTGTATGAACATAGTATAATAAACATGTCAACAACATGTATCTATCCATGCAAGTCTTCATGTCATCATATGGATAATTACATACAGAAGTACTGTTGTGTATTATATGTTGTCATCAATGAAAAACATGCAATCAATCAACTGTTCAGAATCAAATCTTCAACACTATGATGAATGTTGATGCTAGATCCCACCCTGGTACAAGAAAAATCCCACTTGACCTTACCAAATGTCCAGCCTCCCCCACTGTAATATTTTCAGAGATGGGATCATGTGCTTTTAGATCATGAAAGGCTTCATCTCTCAGTGTGGTTCCCTCTGTAATATGCATTTGACTTCCTATTTCTTGTTGTTTTCTCCAAATGAGAAAATTCTTGAACTCATAACTTTTGATGAAGGCATCATCATTCAAAATTTCCTCTTGGTATGATTCCCTATCATCCTTGTATAATTGGAGAGGAAACTCAATCTGCTCCTGCCTCTCCTTCTTCTTTCCTTCTCTTATGCTTTTTCTCAATTGGTGATGGTAATGAATATCACCAGTGACCAAAGTAGCTACTCTTTCTTTTTTCTTTCAATGTTCTTTTATATGATAGGGTTTTCCTTCCTTTGTTCTTTGTTTCTTTTGAGGAGGCTCACTTTCTGCCTCTATGTCATGCAAGTCTATGCTCTTCTCAAAACTAGGTGGCTCATTCATCTAGGGAGGGCTATGTTGTTCATCAGGTCCCTCACTATCATCTTCATACTCTGAGAATGAGTATTCTCTCGGCACTTCTAGATTCTCCTCCAACTGATTTGAAAGTTGATTGTAAATTGATCCATACATGTCTATCATTCAAGTAGTCCTAGCCATGTAAGGCACGCCAGGGAAGTGCCCTCCAAATGCAATTCCTTCCTTTTTCAGTTGTGCCTCCAAATCCACCAAGTCCCAAAATTTATCATTCTTCTGCTCTATCTCTTGTTCATCAAGAACATTTCTGATGATGTCCTCCTCATTACACCCTTCATGTTCTCGGACAGTGGTAACACTTGGAATTAATAACTTTTTTAAATTTTTGATGAAGTCCTCATGGTCTACATATCTATAATTGACAATACCCATCTAATACTTACTCAACCACTTGTTGATCCCATCCAAAGCTTTCTTCTAAATAAGAAAATTGTAAAGTTTGAACTATCTTGGTGTAAAACCGCCTTTTTTGTGAGGAGCCAAATGCTCCTTGACTGTCCACACCAATTGCCAAATGAATTCTATGAGTATAACCCTCAGAGGAACATATTTTGGGAGCACATGTGGGGGCCAAGGACATCCCTATAGCCTGATCAATGTGAAAGTCTGTCCAAGATAGAAATCACCCCAATTATGATCCTAAGGCCATTTATCAACATACTCACAAGGCCTTAGAAGAATTTACACCTTGACCGATAATCTAGCTATAGTTACCCCAAGAAAAGTCAAAATTGGTTTCACAATCTAGTTCTGAAAACCACAAAATTCATGTTCATTGGAAGTGTAACTCCAAACCCTAATCCACAATTACACAAGATTTGGCTGGCCATTAATGAGTGTTCTAGGACTCAACAACTGTGTATCAAAATCATTAACATTATGGAAAAAGGATTAAGTGCACAAATATAGAGTAATGCATGAAATGTGGCTTCTTTCCCTTTTGAATTCTCTTGAGACTCTCATTGATCTCATCAATCACATACTGAATATAATCATTATCAGTATTGACATGGGAGTCCTATAGGTCTAGGATGATCATTAAAAGATCGGTAGGAATTCTCTCAATATCCCTGTCCAACCCTAACACTGCACAACCCGTATGCTAAATAATTCATGTAGAAATGGAAATCCTTGAATTCATAAGGTGCGTTCATATGGTCGGGTAATAGGGCTACATACTTCCCTATTTTTTCCATGAAATTGGAGATTAAACTCTTGACTAGATTGATTTCTTTCTTATATTTTTATCTTTCTTTACTCAAATCAATCTCTATAGACAAGGAATAATAAATAACAAAGGCCTTCATGAAAGAAGCTCTATCTAAGGATACTAAGGATGATTGAACCTTCTTCCTGATAGCTCTTGATACTTGATCATATCTCCTAGCCAATTGTATAAGCAAATCAACTTCTAAAAAGACATTCGGGACTATTAACTTCCCCAAACCCAATTTCCAAGGATTAAAACATGAATTTTCCTAACTCTATTGCTATAGAAGTAATTAAATAAATGGTAACCAGCACAACCTGCAGTAACTAGGACTCTACAACTTGACATATAGTTAGAGAAGATCTCATCACTAACCTTTTTATTTTGAGTAGACCCAGGGAGAAATGTAATGAATTCCTCTGAGAAATTACACTTTACTTTCTGCTCCTTTCCTGTATCTTTAACCCCTTCACTAGCTGAGGCCTTGTTGGACTCTAGTTGACTCATATTGCTACTTCTCCATGTTTTTGCTTCTGAAAAAGATCTTCTTAGACAGTCTCTGTAACTTCTGAATTTCTTATCACTCTTCACTGAAATTTCAGATAAGAAAAAGATAGGAGCATTGTGTCTATATATCATTCATCAATAAATGCAACCATTTAGTCAAGATCTCATAATATCATTGCTCAATCACCTCAGCAATCATTCTGCATGTATCAAGTTTAATTTTGATCTAGCCATGACATGCGAAGTTGACACACAATTCAATTTAAAAAGAGAGCTGAAAAAAGCCATCATTGCTTTTTTCTTTTACAATCGCGAAAAAACCTCAGAGTTTGTTAAAAAATACCTGATGAATGCTTATTGTCTAGAAACCCTCACCTTTTCCACCTCAGCAAAGTATTTTTACTTGTCAAGATTTTCTTATTTTTCCTCAGCCCTGGAAGTCCAGTATTTATTTCCTCGAGATCATGCGACAACAAGTTTCTCAGAATATCCTCATGCTTCGCTTGAGTCTGGTTTTATCTTGAGATTCAGAGACAAAGATCTTCTCTGGGTCTTTGAACACTTTACTAACACCAGGGTTTATCTCAAGATTCAGTGACTGCCACATATCTCATGATCTCTAAATGGGAGGTCTAACCCTACTTTCATCATGAGATCCAGCGAAAAATATTTTCATTACTAAATTTTATCATTTTCTCCCAATCTCTAGATGCTTTCTTAACTATGATCTGATCACAAGATTCAAAGATAAAGGCTATCTTTGAATCGTCAAATTCTCTCTTTGACTCTTAGTTTATTTTGAGATTGAGGGGCAACTGCTCATCTGAGTCTCGATCAACGGTCAGTGCTTGATCTCATAAGACTCGGCCTAACTCCAGTTATATTTTGAGATTCAGCGACAAGGCCATATATAATGATCTCTAAATGTTCTCTTTAACTCTAGTCTGATTGTTAGATTTAAGATAACACATATCTCTAAATCACTGAATAAAAGTCTTGACTTTGGTTTAATTATGAGATTCAGCGCCAGCAGCTCATCTTGTCTTGTATCAACGGTCATGATAAATCTCTTAAGAGTTTGTCTAACTCCAATTTGTTTCTGAGATTCAAAGAGGAAGGCATATCTTGTAATCTCCAAATAAGAGTCTTAACTATGATCTAGTCTTCAGATTCAGAGATAAAGGCTATCTCTCAATTGCTGAAGTTTTTCTTAACCCTTGGTTTGTTCTGAGACTCAGCGCCAACTGCCCATCTTGTGAACCTCCAAGACATGTGTCAGCATCTGGTCAAATCTCATCCCTACATCTCATGATTGCTGAATTCTTTCTTCTTTGCTTATTTTATTTGGAGTTTCAGCGATAACCACACATCTGCATTATAATCAACGGTCACCGCTTAATCTCATAAGATTTTACGTAACTCTAGTCATGTTATGAGATTCAACGATCAATATAATTCTCAAAATCTCAAAATAGAAGCTTTAACCATGATTTCCTTAGGAGATTTAGAGATAAAGGCATTCTCACAATCTCTGAATAATTTTTCTTAACTCGACTTAACTCATGAGATCTATCGATAGCCCTTGATCTTTAATAACATCGACGGTCCACGCTTGATCTCCAATTTTTAAAATACTTAGCTGCTACTTTATGAGATTCAGCACCATAACATCATCATTAAGTCTTTCACTTTTTCGCTCAATCTTGAGATGTTATATAATTAACTGTGATCTTTACAAGATTTAGAGATAACCTTTTTTCTAGATCGCTGAACATTTTGACTAAACCCCCATCCATTTTGAGACTTAGAGAAAGCCTTTTCACCAAGCCACTTGATAATTATAACTAACCGCTAATATTTACGAGATTCAGAGACTTGAAGGAAATAAAGAGACTTGAAGGAAATAAAAGAACGATGCACATCAAAGGGGTGATTATGAAAGTTAACTTGAAAACATAAGAACTAGGGCGCGACTTTGTAATTTTAGAAGACATAAACCCTACCAAAGGAAAACAAGACCTAGGGTTTATGCCTTTCAGACATTTTTGAACCAGGATTTTCTTGAGACACAACATTGTCAAAAACTTTGCAAGGATAGTTAAACTACTAAAATGCAGAGGCACAATTTATTTGACGCTAGGAACCAAAAATTTAATACGTCTCAAAAAACCTAAAATACACCCAACAGTTTGTTGGGCCAAGTGGGCCTTAGATCTAATGCAAGACTGGAATATAGTGGATAACAGGCAATTGTCTCCTGATATATCTCTTAGGCTTGATCGGTTTAGTGGATAGGGACAATAATCTATAGTGTTCTTCTTGTTGAGGACTTGCTTTCTTTGTATCTCTCTTCTGCTTTAATAAATTCTAACCGTTCTTTTTGTGAATATTGTGACCAATCTTAAACTAAATTATAACTAACATAAGTCAATGCAAGTACTATTACATTCAAAATCTAAAAAATATGATAATCTATTAAAAAATAATAAATAAAAATAGTGTTGAAATTTCTCAATATTAACCACAATTTCAATTTAATTCTCATTATATTATATACTATCACAAACTACTTTCAAAACATAAAACTTAAAATGAAACTTGAATTTAAAAGCTTCTAAAATATACTCATTTTAAAAATCTCTATGAGTTCTACTAAAAATACAAGTCTTGTTATATGTGGATTACTTAGTTTATCTTGAAAAGAATTTAAGGCATAAAGTTTATGTTATATACATATATATAGAAAAGGAACGAGTATATGTCAATTGTCCTTAAATAATAGACACTAAGGAATAAATTTGTTGAGAAACATGTGTCTCAACCTTGCAATTTATCTTAGAAATAGTTCTAAAATGTAGTTGACAATTTTCTATATGTCGGTGCCTTGGAAAAAAGGTAGATTAGTTGTCAAAAGATTCCTTGTCCATAGATATAAGAGGGTCATTTTTAGAGATTGTATAACACATTTCATGACAACTACAAGGGTCAAAAATAGGGGAGAAGACTTTGCACGTGAGAGACTATTTTTAAACTAGTTCATGCCTATCTTGGGAAACAAATGTCAAGGATGGGCAACATGTGTCAAGGAGGTTTTGCTCATGGTTTTGTAAACCACAAGTGGTTTCCAGGTTGTGAGAAGCCTATAAAATGAGGGCTTGAGGAGGAGTTTGAGTATTGAGTTTTGTTTGCAAGATTAGGTGCTAGAAGTTGGATGCTAGTGAAATTCCTCCAAACTTGAGTTGAGGTGATGCTCTTCTAAGAACTTGTATTGCAAGTGTGTTGTAATCTCTTGTTGATTTGATAATACATTATACAGGTTTTAAAGAGTGGGGTTTTTCTGCTGTAAGGGTTTTTCCCACGATAATTACTGTGTTATAATTGTCCTCTCACGATTAGCGTAGGAAGTGTTTCTGCACACCTTTGCTTCCTTTCAAAATTAAGTCTGGAAAAAGTTAGTCAATTTTGACTATTTAACACTTTTAATTTAGAAGTAAGTCGCTAGTATGTATTATTTAAGCTATCCAATTCTATGTAAGATCTATTAAAACTACAGTTTATAAATGGAAAAACAGTTACAGACTATCAAATTCCAGGCCTAGATAAGGGGGAATAAATAGTATTGGAGTGAGTAAATAGTATTGAACTTAGGCAGCCTAACCATGGCGAAAAAGTGGGGACTAATTATTATAGTGATTGATCTTCACTCTTACTGATATCTTCCTGGGCTTTGCCGACGTCTGAATCAAAAACACCTGCAATGGAATATGTCGTTTTCTATCCCTGCAACTACATGAAACAAAATTTGATACAGTTGAAGGACAGAAAAGAGATAAACACATACTCCACTAATACCCAACACAAATATCTCCACACACTTGCAGACACGCAAAATGGTGCACACTAGAAACTGGCCCATATGACACGGTATTCATTCATTCCAATGTCCGGATGAACGCACATTGGATACCAGTTATTTGAAACAACTTAGCTACTTCCCCTGCATTATTTTTTGATATAAGACAAACTTTAAGTAGAAACAAACTATGTCATTAATGTGCTTCCTAAGGTTATACATTTTAACAGTAAGTGTCTTTTAAGGGGACCAAATTTTTATAGTTTATAATATTTTTTAGATTTAGTTGATAAATTTTTTCATTAATATTTTGGATTACATTTTATGATCTGTTATCAATATGAAAGTGGATCTGATAGATGATAGAGTATGATCAAAAACATTGATAGAAAAGTGATTATATAATTAATTACAGAAGGGTACAAAAAATCATAGTCAATGTCTCGTCTTCATACATTTGTAACACTGATTTAAAGAGGTAGATTACTGTGCTTGCTTATGCTATCCATCATTTTTCTTTTCATGCTAATTTTGTCTTAGTGATAGATCATGAAGTGTCATCCAAAGCATTGATGAAACATGTCTCATTATTTTTCATCTTATTGATAGATCATAAAATACTATCTAAAATGTCCATGAAACTTGTCTTATTTTTTTCATCTTAATAATAGATCATGAAGTGTCATCCAAAACATTGCTGAAACGTGTTCCATTACTATTTTATCTTAATAATAAATCATGAAATATTATCCAAAATATGAAACTTTTCTTATTACTTTCATCCAAATGATGAATCATAACATGTAATCCCAAACAATAATAAAAAAGAAAAATACGTAATAAACCAAGAGACATGTATAAAATGACGGTAAACATAAATATATTTTCTTCATAAATTCATGACTTCAATTGTCTTCAAAAATTCATGACATCAATATTAAGAGGTAAGACTACTCCGCTTGCTTAAGTTAGATATTCACTTTCACTATCATTGCGTGGTTTTAGTATGGTAAAATTCGTTTGGACATTCATCTATCTTTTCATTGAAGGATGGCAGCCATAGATAAAGGTAAATAATTCAGATGATGTCCTTTTGTCTACAATCTACACCAAAGTAAAATTCCCGTACCATCTCTAATTAATGAAGCTTAATAAATGTTTTGACTAATTTGTGATTCAATGTGTGACACGAGGGCAAGAAATGGGATTTCACTATATACTTATGAAGTTGAACCAAAAACATTAAATTTCTGTCCCCATTATTTTAATGCGGTTTGACTATTTACTGAAATGGTGTAAAACATTTAGAAAAGCTTGCAGATTTTTGCTCCCATTTATTAGCAATTTGACTGTTTACTGAGCAACGTTGTGTTCTAAAATGGTGCATTCAATTTTTGTTTCCTATTAGTAAAACTTTTAGAAAAAAGAATTGTTAAAGGAGGAGGTTGTTAAAACTTTTAGAAAATAAATCACAGTCCATCCATGAGCGAGGGAGATCACTTTATATAATTTGCATTCGTATCTAGTCATACAACACTGTCATTTCCATTATTTAGCACGTGTGCCTCTTGACAAGCAATTAAGAGTAAACATTATCTCAATTAAGACTAAACATTATCCATAAAGGCCACACTAAACTGACTTTAATTTGGGTGTATTCAGAAACGATTACTTAAAGAAGATTCTAGAACACTAGCCCTCAGGGAGTACTCTTTGGGTAACAGTAATCTGAGAATTGTTCTCAGTTCTTGTGTTCATTTAGTACATGCAACACTACTGAATTTGTAATCTGATATTTGCAATATATTTTGAGCTTAAACCAATATAGAGAAATTAATAATGTCCTCAATGCAGTAATTCTATGATGAGTCATTGTAATTTTCACTTTAAACAAATATGGATATCTTCTTAAAGCCCAATAATATTTGTTGCTTCTATTACTACATACATGGTTTGTACATCCTTCGTCCTGGTCAAGTATCTAGACTAAATGCCACCATTTCTGCTAAGTCGCTGTATTTTTCTTCAAATGATTGACATGTCTTGATTTGATAACGGGACCTAAATAACAAGTGAATGACCGGAGCAGTGAAAAAGAATCTTGGTAGATCATTCAGAGTTTTAAGAAATACAGTTTCACTGAAAAGGTGTGTAGTGAATGCCCGCTATTTTGAAGTAGATTATCATAAGCTGAGTAAGTATATGTTTATATTGGAAGTTAAGCTGAGTAAGTATATGTTTATATTGGAAGTTTCTTTCTTTGAATAAATCTATATATACTAAAAGTGGTCTTGAGATACGTTATTCTATTGTATCAAAGTTACTTATATATTAAAAGTTTCTGCAGACTAAACTGTCACAAGCTAATTATAATATATTGGGTGAGCATATATCTATGTCAATAATTTTTTTTAAACTAGGTCAGTATAATTAATACTTGAGTAAGTGTATACATATATTGGAAGTCTTTTTAGACTAGATTGTGATGACTTGAGATTCAATTTTATCACAGTCATGTATATATTTGAAGAATTTGTGAATTAAGTATGTAGACATGTCTATGGTTTCTAATGAAAAGAAGTTGAGGTTATGAAGCCACATAATGTATGACAAAAGTAAAAGAATAAAAATAATTTAAATGATTAAGTTATATATTTTAATAATCTAAAATCAATGATTTATGTCAATTTACAATAGTTATATTTAGGGTACACATGTAGACTTTTGATGTTATGGATCTAACAAAAATAGTCGTATTTGTATTTCCTTTTTGAAAATTTATATAGTTCTTCTTGGGCACAAAAAATAGACTTGTTGTATTAAAATTGTAACCTACTCTTAATTAAACAACTACCATGACACCCTTATTAAATACTCATATAACAAATATTCCACCAACTTTTGATAACTATCTTGGTGATATTTTGTTGCCCTTGCATATAATTCATGCAATCTTTATTTCTCCTCTCCTTATCTTTTATTTTCTAGAACTCTAAGTTTTATGCTCTTTGCTACTAAATCCTTATATCATTGTCTACAGGTAAGAAAAAATGACCATGAACTCCTACTCCCATGTTACCTATGATTGATTCTCCATTACCTTTTTGTAGTGAGTGAACTTTAAGGCACTAATCCAAGTTGGGCCAAATAATCCTTACAATAAATATCTTCTTAATTATAGTGTATGACATCTACTTCACCTCTTAATAAACTCTTATAGTATTTCATACCTTCTATCTATAATGAATGTTGCAAATCTGAAGCTACACCTCGAGGACTATAAGAAGATTGAAGAAAACCTAAATTATATCATCAAAGATAAAGTGGAAGAAAACGTGAAGCTAGACCAAGAGCTGAAGAAGCTAAAATCATAAACAAAGGTATGTGAGAGAAGCATAATTCTGGAACAACTATTGGCTATGGAGTAAAGTTAAAAGCATAAAGAAGGGCTTGGGTTGTCTGGTGAGAAATTGGATCAGAACGTCAAGGGTGAAAGAAAAATGGTTGAAGCTTAAGCAAAATATGAAGTTACAAGAAAAGTCAAGTACGTTGATGCACTGACAAAGCTGTCTATGGTCAGGAAACCAAATGCTCAAAGGTATTTATCATTTAGTGGTTACTATTTTCAATGAAAAAAGTTTGGACATAAGGTTGTAGTGCCTAGAAGAAACATGGAACATAATATTCAAGGAGCTTTAAATGTCACAAGTTTGGTCATAAAGAAAATTAATGTAAAATCTGATTATCTAATCCAGTTAAGATAAATAGAATGAGTAATCTTTCTCATGGTCACTACTATTTATGTCATGGTTATGGTCACAAAGCTAATTAGTATAGATCTAAAGTTTAGTCAGTCAATTTGGGTCAGAGGAATATTAGATGTTCCAAATGCAGTAATACTAGAAACTATGCTAACACATGCAAATATGTAGCCACTCTGGTAAGATATGAAAGTGAGAAGAAAATTGCAGAATCATAAAAATCCAAGAAAAAAATAGTTATGGCATGGAAGAAGTCCAAACAAGGGAAGGAAGTTCATATGTGGCACCAGATCCCAGTGTGATTTCTTTTGATAACTAAGCCAACCGCTTTGGCTTAGGGGGACTTTTACAAAGCATATTCTATCGATTCTCCCTCTCTGAAATAAGATATGACCATCATGATTTATTAAGAATGAATTGGCAGTGTTTTCAAATCATTTTTGTATCATCTTGCAAAGGAAGTAACAAAGCATTGCAGAGCGAGAAGAGTTGAAAGAAGAAGTATATCAGAAGAAAAATCATGGAATCTAGGTTGATAGTCAGAGAATCAAGTGACAATAATCCAAAGAATCTAATAGGAGTCAAAATGGATGAATATTATCATAAAAAAATAAGGGAAATGGAACAAGGGTTAAGTGTCAAGAGGAATTATAAGATGTCAAAACCTTGGGTATATATTTGTGGGGATAATTCCCCTAGTTTTCCAACAAAGAATCTATTATATTTTTATAGAGTCAAGTTAAGGATGACAATATTATTTTGGACAAACCCTATCTGACCACGAAGGAAGCCATTTAAGTAATTATTGGTTTGTGCAATTTTGGTGTTCTCCCTGGAAAGAAGAAGATAAAATAAGATGTAGAGGATCTTACTGGTATTAATAAATATCCTCAAGATTTTCTATTTAATATAATTGACGATTCAACTGTCAAGTATGTTGTGTGTAGTATTACTTACAAAATCTAATTTTGAAATTGTGAAGGTTCTATGTTGGTTATTGTTGTATATCTTACACATAAGATTGTGAAGGAGAATGAAAGGTTTGAATTGTGTATTTTGTTAATGGAGAATTTATTTGAGAGCATTAGAATATATGTGGTTGACGGATACTCTTTATGTTTTGGGTCTCTACTTACGTGTTTAATATTCTACATATTGAATTCGTTACCATAAAGAAAAGATATTGTGTGGTTGTGTGGCATCCCCATCCATAAACAAATTTATAGGTGCTTGGAATATTTGAAAGATAAAGAGAATTATTGTAGACTTTATTTCTTATCATTACATATGGATTTGTGCTTGGGTGTGGTATAATATGGTGCTATAACTGTTAGTATTTTTGAGGAGGGATCTGTTGGTACTCAAATCAATAGATTGGATTTCCTATGGACTTGCCAATCCAATGATGGGAAACCCAAGTGACTTGGCCAACTAACAAGTTTCAACCAAGGCAAGGTTGAACCTTCTGAAATTCTGGCTCTGCAAAACCAAGGCTTGTAGGCCTATACATTGACTTTTTATTCAAGGATTTTTATAGAAGATGAGGCACACTTAAAACTTCTCTCTCTCAAGTATGGCAAGGTACTTTGAAATAAATAATCAATACAACATAAATATGCAGAAACTGAATGCTTTATGAGATTTGTAAGAGTGCTTTATAAGAATGTATAAATAAATGAATTCTATAATATCTCAACAATAATGAACCAAATGACTATATCCAACAATGAATGAGATTAGTGACAATATTGACTTGGGAAAATAAAGTTAATCCAAATTCAATCCTATGTACAACTTTGCAAGACAGTATCAATACTATCAACTATTTGAATGCTTTGGTTGTAGAGAAGATTAAGTCTATTTATATCTTTGTTAGTTCAAATGAAGTTAACTCCTATGGTTGGGAGACTAGTTGAACAAGAAGCTGGAAACATTAAGTTATCACAAACTCCTTGATGATCAAACAATGATATAAAACATACAATATCTCTACACAAGCATATCTAAAATAGCAATTGAAATTGCTTCAATAATTGCAAAGGACAAACTAAAAATGATTGAACCCTTTTATCACAAGTGAGACAGAAACACTTATATTTTATTTATTTTGAGAAAATAGTACATTTGAGTCCATGTTGCAATTGTGATCAAAACTAGAACAAATAGTAATGTATATGTAACTATAACCTCTTTCACTTGGTCTTGGAATCCCTATTTGTATAAAGTCCAAGGGATGGATACAAGCTTCAGACTAATGTGTCTTTTGATAACTAAAACCTAATTCTAAGATCAACAACTGAATATTAATTACAATAAAGGAATGATTAATCATCCTTATCTGAGAAATAATTATTGACCAGAAGAGATCAGAATAATGGTCACTAACAAATCACTTCTATTTTGTTAGAGAAAATTTAGAATAATAAATTTGTGTTAAAATATTATGGTACTTTGACCCATATATTTTTGTCTCTGATAATGGGTCTATTTCCTAGGGAATCGAATAGCTTTATCATTTTGAATAAGCGTGTTGACATTGTCGACCATCTTCTTTTACCATATATCTTCATAATAATTCCTCACATTATGTATTCATGAAGATCACATTAGTTTATCCTCGAACATATCCATAATCGCCACCCTCAAAACCATGCATGGAGATTTTGATGATGTATCAAATGATAATCAAAACCCTAAGGTAGAATACAAATAATATTAAAATACAAAATGAAAAAAGGAAATCCCAAGCATCATTGCCACTCGGGAACTCTATCTTTTTACTATCGATGACACGTGTCAAGATCCCGTAATGCCTCGAAGAGTAAAAGTAATGCATCTCCTCTTTGAGGCATTACGCCATTCATTGATGCTTTCTATGATTTAACAGACAATCATATTTCTTAGACCATCGTGGGCTCGAAACACTTGTCATTCAGGCGTAACGCCTCAATGGATAGATGTCAATCACTTTTGCTTCAAGGCATTACATTGTCCATCTGATCAACTTGAAATTGATCAGTATTAACTTTATTCCTTCTTTTCTTAGCCTGGCCCACCATGGACACGTGTCTTCAAGGCATAATGCCTTAATGGGTAGATTTTGAGCATCTTGTGTTCAAGGCTTTACGCCTACCACTTGATCAAATAGAAATTACTCGATCTTTACCTCAGTCTTTGCCCTTAGCTCTAACTCACTTGTAACCCTGGGTATATGAACTCCTTTATGGCTCCAAGTTGTGAGATCATTTCCTTAACTTGGGGTTTGTTGCGAGATCACGCGAGAACTACAAGATCCAAGACATGATCTACGGTCTACGTTAAATCTCTAAATCTTAAGAGCATATTCCTTTCCCTTTCAAGATCACACAACTGAAGCAATCTCAAAATCTCTGAATGAAAAAGAATATTCCATTATGATTGAAAGATTAGGAGACAGCCATGAGATCAAAACTTGATCAATGACGCATAATTCATCCTTAGAAAATCTAAACTGAACTTGATTTCAACTGCCTTGACCATGATTCATTTCTAGATTCAGTGACTGAAAGAAACTCCAAGTCGCTATAAGATTAGCTAACCCAAGGTTTTAATGCAAGACTTCACACTAGCCACAGGATTAGACTTGCAATGACTTCTCAGAGCTTAACTAGGTGGGCCCATCTTTAACTTTATCTGACTTGAGGGTAAAAGTACAAACCTGTGTCACACTTTTACAAAGGAAGAGGACCACGACATGTAAAATTGTTAAACTTTAATGACATAAAAGTGGCATTTGTGTTTAGAATTTGAAAATGATGTAAACTAATGAAATGTGTAAAATTGGATGTAGTTTATGCCTATAATTTTTTAAATTTTTTTTGAATA
>MU226589.1:606642-632026 GCA_018584345.1 Thuja plicata | reverse complement strand
AAAAAAGAAAGATTGGTTTTCGGTATATATTTTGTCTGTTATAACTATTCAAAGTCGGAGTTACCTGAAATTAATAGTTTTTTTCTCCCTCCACATTTGCCCTAGCAAATCTAAACCAAATACAAAATAAATTACATATTATTGAAGAGGACTCTCTCCTCTAGTGTTAAATATAAGTTGTAAATTTTTCCAACATGATTTGATATTTTTTTTTTTTTTCAAATGAGCGTGTTCTTCAATGTTAAAATACCTACTTAGAGTTTTTTCAAATTATAATATACTATATGTAATCAAAACACAATAAAAATTATATGACCATAATCTAGACTCTGAGCTCTACAAAAGGGTATATTTAGATTTTAAAAATGGTTGAGTTTTGATGAAAAATCAGTTGTCTAAGTGAGAAGTTTTATAATTTTGATATTTGGCTGCCACATAGGATGCCACATTGACAGTTTCGGCCGGAACAGGTTCGACTGGAACTGGTTCGGCCGAACCAGTTTTGGTCGAACCCCTTTATATAAATATATGCCAATTTTTCATCGATAGAACATAGTTAGCTTATATTTACTCATGGATTTTTGGCCGAAACTCATTTTCCACATCGACACCACATTGCGCAATGTTTGTGCCACATATGTACAGCCAAAAAATTTTTGGCCAAAAATTTTTTGGCCGGAACTACAAAAATGGTCCTCAAGTGCGACATAGCTTTGTACTTTTACCCTTGATTGTAACCCTAGTCAATCTGGAGATCACACGATTGACTAGGAACTCGAGGTCATGAGATCATTTTGTAACCCCAGAGTCTATCACGAGACTTCACATCATCCACAAGATCTGATCTGAATCAATGGCTCATGTGTTATCTCTAAATCTTTCACTTAACCCCAAGACCATCTAGCGATCACGCGACTAAGGCAAAGATAAAACCATGTCTTTAACTCTGAGTCAGATTATGAGATCATGATATAGACTGCATTATTGAATCGCTGGATATTTTGACTAACTTTGGTTTGATCATGAGACTTCATGCACACCACGTGATCAAAAACATATCAACGGCTAGCGTTAAGTCTCCAGATCAAATAAGCATATTCCTTTGCCTTTCACGATCACGTGACTGAAGCAATCTCAAAGTCACTGAATGAAAAATAATATTCCTTCTGGGTTGCACAACTAAGAGATAACAAAGGAAATGTTAATGCACACATGACAAATAAGATACTTAAGTTACCCAGAAAAGTAACAAGGAAATAGAACATGCCATGAATGAGCTAGGGTTTTAAGGAATTCAAAGGGTTTAAAGGAAGAAATGAAAGCATAAAAACAATAATGAATACAAAGGACACTTCCCTGAACCATTTTTCATTTGTAAATTTGATCTAAAAATTTGGGTTCCACCAAGATCCACCTCCAGTTAGAAGGAATTTGAGGTTGTCATTAATAGTTCCCCTCCATAATCTAAAATAAGGAAAACTAGCTCTAAGGAAAAAGAAGTTATCACTGAGATGTCAGAAGTGAAAGAAAAGGAAGATGTCCATCATACCTAGCATGTATTGATAACTCATTTCATACATATTTATTTTTCACTACTTTAGGCATTGCCTAAAGTGTGAACACTAGCATCAACTGACAAAATAGATATTCTAATGAATTATAGAATTGATGTAGCATACATCATTCTCTAGTGAATGTTGGAGAGGAGTAGGAACCCTAATTGACTCTTGAGATACTCAAAAGCATACTTCGGTAGTGGCTTGGTGGATATATCTACTAACTTCTCCTTTGAGTTCACATACTCCAATATCACATGAGCTTGTCTTGAACTTGTTCTCTCAAGTAATGATACTTGATAGAAATGTACTTGGTCTTAGAATGCATCACCAAATTCCTTGATATATTGATAGCACTAGTATTATCACAAAATATAGTAATTGGATTTTTAGTCTCCACATGCATACCATCAATTAGTTGTTTGATCCATGTACAATATTTTCACAATTCATAGCTGCAGCAAAATATTCAGCCTCGACAATACACTGTAATATACAAATTTGTTTCTTACTCAGCCATGTCACAAATCTTTCTCCTAAAAAGAAAGCTCCTCCACTTTTACTTTTCCTATCATAAATGTTTCCACCCCAATCAGAATTAGTGTAGGCCTTCAAGTCAAAATCTCCTCCTTTCTTGTATAGTAGACCGAAGTCTTGAGTACCTCTTAGATATCTACATATTCTTTTGACTGTGGACATGTGTGATTCCTTTGGATTGGCAAAAATTCTTGCAACAATACCTACTACATGAGCAATATTAGGTCTTCTATTTACAACATACTATAACTTACCAATCATTGATCGGTAGAGTGTCTCATTCACTTCCTTTGAATCATCTTCTTTTGATAACTTGCAACCAATAACCATCGATGTTCCAACCGGTCTTGAGTCCTCCATACCAAATTTTTATCAGATCTCCTTGATGTACTTTGGTTGTGTGATGTAGATCCCATCCTTGACTTGTTTAATCTATAGTCCAAGAATATTTTTTATCTCCCTTACCATGGACATCTCCAATTCGTTTCTCACCTCTTCAAAAAAATATCTGCATAATGTTTTATTCCCTCCAAAAATAATACCATCAACAAATATTTAAGAAATCAAAATATTATTACTACTATCACATTTCAGATACACATTACTATTGTCACTTGTTCTTTGAAATCCAATCTTGATTAAATATGAATGTAACCTTTCATACCATGCTCGGGATTCTTGTTTCAAACCATATAGTGCCTGTGTAGTTTACATACCATGTTCTTGTTAGTATTCTAAAAAAATCCTTCAGGTTTTTCTATATAGATTCATTCTTCAAGAATACCATTAAGAAATGCATACTTGACATCCATTTGATAAAATTTAAATCCTTTGTAATCCGCGTATGCTAGTAGAATTCTAACTCCTTCTAATCTAGCAATAGGTGCAAAATTATCACCATAATCAATACCTTCTTCTTGTGCATACCCTTTGTAAACCAATTTTTCTTTGTTTCTGATTACATCTCCATGTTCATTCAGTTTGTTTCTAAAAATCCACTTTTTACCAATAATATTTTTATCTTTACGTCTCGGTACCAATGTCCATGTGTTGTTCTTTTCAATCTGATCTATCTTTTCCTTCATAGCTTTAATTCAATCTTTATTCTAGAATGAATCTTTTATTCTTCCCATCTCTAATGCAAAAATGAAGCATGTATTATCTCTTACCTTACTTATTTTCATAACTCCATCATTCTTGTCTCCAATAATCTTTCTCGGTGAGTGGTGTCTTCTCACATACTTGGCTAAAACTAGCTCGGTAGGTGGTGGAAGATCTTCATTTTGATCCTTCATTGGTGGTTCTCTTTGTTTATCTTCCTCCTAAGTTTGTTCTTTAGGTAAGGTATCATGAATCCTAGGTTGAACATATACAAATCATTGGTAGTCCTCAGGTTCCTTCTCTCTGCCCCCATCATTTTTTAGAATATAACATCTACTTCCAAATACTTTCAAATAACTTACATTTGGTTTATGATCATACCATATCTCATATGGAGTCTTTTTTGTACCTTTCTTCAGTTATACGTAGTTTAGTGTATAAGTTGTAGTACTGACTGCCTCTCTCAAAAAATTTGTGAAATACCCTTCTCAATCATTAATGCTCTTGCAAAATCAACAATGGATCTATTTATCCTTTCTGCTATACCAGTTTTTTGTGGTGTCCTCAGTGTAGACATTTGTCTATTCCATGTTCATTGTAGAAAAGTGTAAAGTCATCAGATGTAAATGTATCTCCTCTTTTAGATCTCAGACATTTTAATTGTCTTCCAGTCTCCTTTTCAACTTTTCCTTATACCACTTAAACATTTAAAAAGCGTCATATTTTTCTTTCAAAATCATGATAGACATCATTCTTGAATAATCATCAACAAATAAAATGAAATATCTATCACCATATTAACTATGTGTTCTCATTCATCCACATATGTTAGTGTGCCCTAATTCCAAAATTCCTTGAGTAGTGTAAGATTTTCTTTTAAAGCTTGACTTTGTCATCTTACCAACTTGATATCCTTTTCACATGAGAATTTTCAAGTTTATCCAATCTCAATAGACCTCTAACTCTATTCTTTTTTCTCACTTTAATTAACTTGTCAAAATTCACATGAGAAAATCTTTTGTGCCATAACCATGCATCCTCAACTTTAGCAAATATAAAACTCTTTGTAGATTCATCAAGGTAGAATAAGTTACCTTTAGATTGTTCTCCAGTGATCATACTTCCATTTGGATCAAATACATTTACCTTTCTATTATGAAATTAGAGTCAGTGTCATGTATTTTTTAGTTATGCCACACTCAACAGATTATACTTTACTCCTTCAACCCAATAGACATCATCACATCTTGTATTATCTAGCAGAATTACATAACCTTTACCTTTCACAGGATATTGAGCATCATTACCAAATCTAACATACCCTCCATCATATTCTTCATAGTAATGAGATTAAGTGCATCTCTAGTCATATGGTGTGAACAACCACTATCTATAATCCATGTATCATTCTTGCATACATGTGAAATTAGGGATTTTTCTTCTTCATACCTTTCTCCATTAGAATCATCCTTGATAACAACATACATAACTTCTTCACTATCATCTTCATCTGTATCATCATTGGTTAGTGCTTCATTAGCAATGTGGCATGACTTCTTACCTTTGTTCTTGAAATATCAGAATATCCTGAATCTTTTTTTTGTTTCGTTATCATCTTGGTTGTCTATCTTCTCTTCATTTTTGTTGCCTAGACATCTAGCTGCATTGTGACCAATCTTGTTACACTTAAAAAAATTCAAATTTATCTTACCTCATTACTTCCCTTTACCTCTTTGTATTCTTCTAGCTAGTAGAGCTTCAAACTCTGCTTTGTTTCTTTCATATTTGGCATATAGTTCTTCTATCTCACTCTTGCAACTATAAAACCTTTCAATAGCACTACTTTCTTAACCATCACCAGATCTAGACTCTCTAGAGATTCTAATTTTCAAAGATGACTTGAATGCAGACTAAATCCTAGCTGTGGAAAATAAACTATTGCCAAATTCATATTTTATCTCAAGAGCAATCAACTTACCAATTGTATCATCTAATGAAATAGTCATATGAAGAATGGATATCTGCTTTAAGGCATTATGCTTGTCGTTGATGATTTCTGATTTAACAGATAATCAGATTTCTTAGACCATTGTGGGCGCGAAACACTTGTCATTCAGGCGTAATGCCTTAATGGTTAGATATCAATCACTTTTGCTTCAAGGCATTACATTGTCCATCTGATCAACTTGAAATTGATCGGTCTTTACTTCATTCCTTCTTTTCTTAGCCTGGCCCACCATGGACACGTGTCTTCAGGCGTAATTCCTTAATGGGTAGATTTCAAGCATCTTGTGTTCAAGGCTTTACGCCTACCACTTGACAAAATAGGACTTGCTCAATATTTACCTCAGTCTCTGACCTTAGCTCTAACTCACTTTTAACTCTGAGTATCTGAACTCCTTTATTTCTCCAAGTCATGATATCATTTTCTTAACTCTGGATTTGTTGCGAGATCACACGAGAACCACAAGATCCAAGAAATGATCTATGGTCTATGTTAAATCTCTGAATCTTAATAGAATATTCCTTTCCCTTTCAGGATCATGCGACTGAAGCAATCTCAAAATCACTGAATGAAAAACAACATTCCATTGTGATTTCAAGATTAGGAGACAACCACAAGATCAAAACTTGATCAACAACGCATAATTAATCCTTAGAAACTCTGAACTGAACTTGATTTCAACTTCCTTGACCATGATTCATTTCAAGATTCAGTGACTGAAAGAAAATCCAATTCATTGAAAGATTACCTAACCCAAGGTTTTATTGAAAAAATTCACATCAGCCACTATATTAGACTTGCAATGACTGCTGAGATCTTAACTTGGCGGGCCCATCTTTAACTTCATCTGACTTGTAACCCTAGTCAATCTAGAGATCATGTGACTAACTAGGCACTCAAGGTTGTGAGATAATTTTGTAACCCCAAAGTCTATCATGAGACTTCATTCCATACACAAGATCTTATCTAAACCAACGGCTCGCATGTAATCTCTGAATCTTTCACTTAACCCCAAGACCATCTGGCGATCACGCGACTAACGCAAAAATAAAACCATGTCTTTAACTCAGAGTCAGATTACGAGATCATGAGATGGACTGAGTTATTTAATCACTGGATATTTTTACTAACTTTGGTTTCACCAAGAGACTTCACGCATGCCAAATGATCAAAAACATATCAATGACTCGCGTTAAGTCTCTAGATCAAATAAGCATATTCCTTTACCTTTTGTGATCACGCGACTCAAGAAATCTTGGAGTCACTGAATGAAAAATAATATTCCTTCTAGGTTGTGAAACTAAGAGATAACCAAGGAAATGTTAATGCACACATGACAAATAAGATACTTCAGTTACCTAGAAAAGTAACAAGGAAATAGAACATGCCATGAATGAGCTAGGGTTTTGAGGAATTCAAAGGGTTTTAAGGAAGAAATGAAAGCATAAACATAATAATGAATACAAAGGACACTTCCCTAAACCATTTTCATGTGCAAATTTGATCTGCAAATTTTTGTTCCACCAGGATCCTCCTCCAGTTAGAAGAAATTTGAGGTTGTTATTGATAGTTCCCCTCCGGAACCTAAAATAAGGAAAACTATCTCTAAGGAAAAAGAAGTTATCACTAAGATGTCAGAAGTGAAAGAAAAGGAAGATGTGTGTGATACCTACCATGTACTGATAACTCATTTCATACATATTTAATTTTCACAACTTCAGACATCACCTAAACTGTGAACATTAGCATCAACTCACAAAATAGATATTCTAATGAATTATAGAATTGATGTAGCATGTACCTTTCTCCAGTGAATGTTGGAGAGGGGTAGGAACCCTAATTTACCCCTGAGATGCTCAAAAACATACTTTGGTAGTGGCTTGCTGGATATATCTACTAACTGCTCCTTTAAAGTCACATACTCCAATATCACATGAGTTTGTCTTGAACTTGTTCTCTGAAGTAATGATACTTGATAGAAATGTACTTGGTCTTAGAATGCATCACTAGATTCTTTGATATATTGATAGCATTAGTATTATCACAAAAAATAGTAATTGGATTTTTAATCTCCTCTTGCATACCTCAAGTAGTTGTTTGATCCATGTACAATGTTTTCACAATTCATAGCTACAACAACATATTTAGCCTCGACAGTACAGTGTAATATACAAATTTGTTTCTTACTCAGTCATGTCACTAATCTTTCTCCTAAAAATAAAGCTCCTCCACTTTTAATTTTACTATCATAAATGTTTCCACCCCAATCAAAATCAGTGTAGACCTTCAAGTCAAAATCTCCTCCTTTCTTGTATAGTAGACTGAAGTCTTCAGTACCTTTTAGATATCTGCATATTCTTTTGACTACAAACATGTGTGATTCCTTTGGATCAAAAAACAATCTTGCAACAATACCTAGTACATGAGAAATATTAGGTCTTCTATGTACAACATACTATAACTTACTAATCATTGATTGGTAGAGTGTCTCATTCACTTCCTTTGACTCATCTTCTTTTGATAACTTGCAACCAGTAACCATCGATGTTACAACCAGTCTTGAGTCTTCCATACCAAATGTTTATAGGATCTCCTTGATGTACTTTGGTTGTGTGATGTAGATCCCATCCTTGACTTGTTGAATCTATAGTCCAAGAATTTTTTTTTATCTCCCTTACCATGGACATCTCCAATTCATTTCTCACCTCTTCAATAAAATATCTGCATAATGTTTTATTCCCTCCAAAAATAATACCATCAACAAATATTTTAGAAATAAAAATCTTATTATTACTATCACATTTTAGATACACATTACGATTGTCACTTGTTCTTTGAAATCCAATCTTGATTAAATATGAATGTAACCTTTCATACCATGTTCTGGGTTCTTGTTTCAAACCATACAGTGCCTTGTGCAGTTTACATACCATGTCCTTGTTAGTATTTTGAAAAAATACTTCAGGTTTTTCTATATCAACTTCTTCTTCAAGAATATATACCATTAATAAATGCATACTTGACATCCATTTGATAAACTTCAAATCCTTTGTAATCTGCATATGCTAGTAGAATTCTAACTCCTAGTCTGGCAATAGGTGAAAAAGTCTCACCATAATCGATACCTTCTTCTTGTGGATACCCTTTGTAAACCAGTTTTGCTTTGTTTCTGATTACATCTCCATGTTCATTTAGTTTGTTTCTAAAAATCCACTTTGTACCAATAATATTTTTATCTTTAGGTCTGGGTACCAATTTCCATGTGTTGTTCTTTTCAATCTGATCTATATTTTCCATCATAACTTTAATCCAATCTTCATTCTCGAATGCATCTTTTACTCTTCTCGACTCTAATTCAAAAATTAAGCATCTATTATCTCTTACCTTACTTCTTGTCATAACTCCATCATTCTTGTATCCGATAATCTTTCTCGGTGAGTGGTTTCTTCTCACATACTTGTCTAAAACTGGCTCGATAGGTTGTGGAAGCTCTTCATTTTGATCATTCGTTGGTGGTTCTCTGTGTTTAGCTTCCTCCAAAGTTTTTTCTTTAGGTAAGGTATCAAAAATCCCATGTTGAATATATACAAATCATTGGTAGTCCTTAAGTTCATTCTTTCCATCTCCATCATTTTTGTCTACAAATTCATGAACCCTTATATTTTCACTTTCTACAATTTTGTTAGTAGACTTGTTCAAACACTTGTAAGCTTTGTTCTTTGGAGAATACCCTAAAAATATTCCTTCATCTCCTTTAGAATCAAACTTTCCATGTCTAGCATCTTTTATAATATAACATCTACTCCCAAATACTTTGAAATAACTTACATTTGGTTTATGATCATACCATATCTCATATGGAGTCTTGTTTGTACCTTTCTTCAATTATACTTGGTTTAGTGTATAAGCTGCAGTGCTAACTGCCTCTCTCAAATTTTTTGTGAAATACCCTTCTCAATCATTAATTCTCTCGCACAATCAACAATGGATTGTGGTGTCCTCGGTGTAGACATTTGTCTATTCCATCTTCATGGTAGAAAATTTTTAACTCATCAAATGTAAATGTGTCTCCTCTTTCAGATCTCGGACATTTTAATTGTCTTCTAGTCTCCTTTTCAACTTTTCCTTATACCATTTAAAAATTTAAAAGTGTCATATTTTTCTTTCAAAAACATGATAGACATCATTCTTGAATAATCATCAACAAATAAAATGAAATATCTATCACCATAGTAACTCTGTGTTCTCATTTGTCCACATAGGTTAGTGTGCCCTAATTCCAAAATTCCTTGAGTAGTGTAAGATTTTCTTTTAAAACTTGACTTTGTCATCTTACCAATTAGACATCCTTTTCACATGAGATTTTTCAGGTTTATCCAATCTCGATAGACCTCTAACTCTATTATTTTTTCTCACTTTAATTAAGTTGTCAAAATTTACATGAGAAAATCTTCTGTGCCATAACCATGCATCCTCAACTTTATAAAATAGACAACTCTTTGTAAAATCATCAAGGTAGAATAAGTTACCTTTAGATTGTTCTCCAGTGGCAATCAGACATCCATTCGGATCAAATACTTTTACCTTTCTATTATGAAATTATAGTCAGTGTCATGTATTGTTCAGTTATGTCCCACTCAATAGATTATACTTTACTTCTTCAACCCAGTAGACATCATCACATCTTGTATTATCTCGCAAAAATACGTAACCTTTACCTTTCACCGGATATGGAGCATCATTACCAAGTCTAACATACCCTCCATCATATTCTTTATGGTAATGAGATTAAGTGCGTCACTAGTCATATGGTGTGAACAACCACTATCTATAATCCATGTATCATTCTTGCATACATGTGAAATTAGGGCTTTTTCTTCTTCATACCTTTCTCCATTAGAATCATCCTTGATAACAACATACATTGTGTAACAGTTTCACCTTCTTTCATTCTCATAGCATCAAACTTGCCTCTCAAAATTGCATCTTTTTCCTTTTGAACGTGTTGATCTCTACCATATAGCAATGCAATCTTATTTGACATATGTTTTGTTGTATCACATTATATAATTTCATTGAACTTGAGGTCGGTGAGAGAAGATGATATTTCAATCATAACTTGTGTGTGATTTTTTCTTTCTCTTATTTGCTCAAGTGTGATAGGCCCAAACTACCACAATAACTGAATCAACAATAAATCCACTAAACCAATCAAAAAATTAAGTAAACATGCACAATAAACATTCAATACATATAACACCAATATTTAATGAGGAAACCCCATTTGGGAAAACCCTCTGTAGGAATTGTCACCCACAAATGAAAATACCCTTATGAAGTATGCTTGGTTAAAATCCAATCATGTTAAACATTACAATGCACATTCTCAAATGTGACCCTGTTAGGGGATTTACCTCAAATCTGGTAGGATAATCACCCTGTAAAGAGTAGCCTAATCAAAGGGATTTAAACACTCTTTTAGAATGTCACCTTTCACAAGGATTTTAGAAAAAGATTTTTAAGTCGTCTTGATTAAGAGATTTCTCTGCTATAAATGTTAATAAGCAATAGTATAGAATTTGATGTGTAATACTGCAACTACCTCTTGCTTGATTAGACCCTTTATGCGCTCTTTGAATACTGGCATCAACACTTTATTAGTCTATGCTCTAGACTCAGATTTCACCTTTAACTTCCTTCACTGGTTCACTCGGTAGCACATCCACACTTCAACTTGATAGGTTATCTATCATTCAAATTCATCATTTATATAGACTCTATTTTTCCCTCTTAATATTCTTGATTAGGTTTTCCTTCAATTACTCTCAGTCGTTAGATCAAATTTTTGAACCGATTCAATGAATTTGATACTCGATGAACCACGTTAGCATCACATCGAAACTCAAACTTTTCTTGGAAGTGGTACCATCACTTTTTCCACTTAATCTTTACCATAGATCATCACCTTCAATTTTTCTGATCATAGATCTTTCTAACTCTTCTTCATCCTTGGGATCTTCTAGATCACTGTGGCTCTTCATTAAATGTCGATCTGAATCATGTTCTATGCTCAGTAACTAACTTTCATATACTTAGTGTCTTAGCTTGCTCTTGGTGTCTTGGTGTCTCAATGCCTCTTACTGACATACACTTCCCTTTACTGATAGACTTCATCATGCTCAGTAGCTTAACTTTTTCCTTCACTGACTTGACCAATCTGCTTTACCGACTTGATAAAATCAAGTGTAAAGTAGAAAAAAACTATATCAATATGATCTTATTTTTTTCTAATCTGTATTAACTGCCAAATTAAAGCATACTCTAAAAGATATGAAAACTTATATGAACCAAAAATCAATTGCTTGACATCAATGACAAAATAAAAATTTACCTAATCCTTTCTACAATCTTGTATACCTATAATCACGGTCTTCATCATCATCACCATGAATTGAGTAACACCCTTTGCAGAGAGAAGCACATGCAATTGTGGAATGGTGTAATATAATTTTGTCTATAGGATCAAGTCAAAATTATATAATCATACATTTCTTCTGGCTAGTTCAAGAGAAGAATATCCTTTCAAGATATGATTGTGATACAATTAGTATGTCAGCTAAATGGCATTCATTTAAGAGTTATAATTCTTTAACACTTGGACTATATGGACTAGGGAGCTTGCATGTTTTTGTCAATTTTGTGTTGCATGTGAGTGGGAAGCATGCGAGAATACGGAATGGGTTGAAGAACAGAAATAAAAGTCCTTAACACCTAGTGAGACACAAGATCAAGATGATACAAAAGTGAAGACCTATATCATGCATTTGCATCACAAGATTATAATCTTGTTTTAGACCTCATACAACCTAGTAATTTAATTCAATTTGCTTTAAATATTTAAATTATATTATTTATGTACATGTCATATAATTTATGATTGTATTTTAATTAAAAATGTAACAATTTTTATGTATGTACTAAATTTTGTTTTGTAGGACATGTCTATGTTTTTATTCAACCTAAGGATAATGAAGAGAAGACTGAGTATTCGCTAGCTCAATGTGTAGAACCTAAGAAAAGGTTGATATATCATTGAGTAGACTTTGACTATCCAATTGGGTCCATTGTAGTATTTGGTATGTGGCTACAGAAATACCTAACAAGAAGGTGTTATACCCTGCATCCCCGTCCCTATATTTTGTGCGCAAAATGTTGGGTCCTCCTTTTTCTTCTTTTGTTTGTTTTTGCTTGTGGCTTTGCCTGGTCTTTTTCCCTTTTGTTTTCTTTCTCCCGGGTTTTCTTCCCCGTTGTTGTGTTTTGTTTTTTTGGTTTTCATCTCCGAGACTCTGGTCCCGGAGGTTTTCCTTCGTTGGGAACCAGACCCCGGACTCCGGGATTCTTCGCCACGATGTTCTTAAGAATATCATCACGGGGAATCCCCGGGCCCAGAGTCCGGAGGTTTGCTTATCTAGAGATTGCTGGAAGGAGGTGGATTAACCTTTTTACCATGGGTATAAATAGAACTTATCTGTCATTTTCACGTTTATCGTGATTAAAACTTTCAAGCACTCAGAGTGATTAATAGAGCGATTTCAAAGCGATTAACAGAGCAATTTGCAGAGAGTTAGTGATAATCAACTCTTAACACTTCCAGTCATTTTTAGGTGATTGCGAGTGCTTCGTGGTGGCGATTGTGACCATTTGACAACTAAAGCTATTGCAGAGCTCCCGCGCTAACTCCTTTCCTCCACCTTTCGACATTCTCAGGTTGGCATTTCCATTCCTGCCTTTCTGTTTTCTTCTAGTTTGTTTGTCTTGCTTTCATTTGTCATCTTTCTATTTTTTCTGTCTTCTATTTTCTGGTTTTGCCACCCGTTGGTGGGTCGGCTCTGCTAGAGGGTTGTCCACCCTCTGTGCAGAAGTGGTCAGTTTGTAGATAGGTGTATATACCCTGCCTCTTCTGGTTTCCCGCAGACGTCGTCTCATGTTGTATATTTATGTATGTGAGTATATTTGTGTATAGCCTTTGTATATCCCTCTGTTTCTATGTATATCCTTCAGCCTCTATGTATATCCTTTCAAGTGGCTTGACAAGGCGGTCAAGTCACCTGTGTTGCTAGTTTTCCACCCATGAACTCATTTCAGGGAAGAAAACCACCTGTTTGAGACTCGGCTCTCGGTCGGTTTCAAATAGGCAGTTTTCTCTCTCTTCCATAAAACTAGTTAGACCCTCATTTATGTCCCATGCACACAATCAATTCTAGCCAAGTGGCCTTCACTTTTTGTGCATTCAGACAGTTGGATCTGTCGTCATCGCCATAACTTCTATATAATACCTACGCACATGGCGCCCACATGGGCATGATGACTTGCCTTTTTACACGTCCTCACTAATGGTCAGATCTCTAGGCTCTAGGTCTCCTACCATCATCTATCCTGTGTCTTTACCAAGTGTGATAAAATCCCCGAACCCGGATGTTTAATAAAATCTTAAGTTTGTGATGTGTTTGCTTTTCGGTTATTTTTGAATGAAACTAACTTTTCAGGAAAAGCCAACATCGCGGTGGTAAGATCTCTAGACCCTGAAATATTTATTTTGATTAATGCATTCTGACAGTCGCTTTGTCTCGCACGTTCCTGGAGTTCATTTCCCAAACATGTCTAAAGAATCCACATCTTCTCCACCCGGAAGTCCAGAGCTACCTTTCACAGCAGCCACCAGGGCAGCAGTAAAGTCTAAAATAGAGAAGGCCTTGTAGAAGATGCCCCTGACTATGAAATTCGTGCAAGACAATGTCATTATGGGCTCAAAGATCGAGTCCAAAGTTAAGCTTATAACCGACACCAGTGTCGAAACATGGCCGGAGATGCAGGCCTTGGTGAAAATAATGCACATCCAGCAACAGGCTAGAGGTACGCTGGCAATCAACGTCGGGAACTCCAAAATCCTCAGGGCAGCTTGTTTCCCATGCTCCGTGCAATCTCCAGAGCTTATTTTGACACTGGCCACCAACTACAACTCTTCTGTTCAGGCCGTTATTCTTGCGGCTGCAGAACCAACTGGATACCCTACTCCTCTAGTATCCCTTGACCCAGTCACATTCCAGGCAAGCCTGGGAATCCCACAATTTGATAAGGCCTCAGTGGTTACAAGGACTGATGCCTTGGCCCAATTCACACAGCTGGAGGATGCCGCCCGGGCATACATGAATACCCATTGGCTCAAGGCCCCAAAGAGGGACCCTAAAAGAATGAAGATAGAGATCCCCCGCTCCGAGTTCAAAGAGAGCATTCAGATGGGAATGATAGCGTTGGTGCGGGTCTTTGGGCAGCCCTCCGTCCAAGAGTTTGCTAGATGGATGTATTATTTCCTCCTCGACATCTCCACCAAGGGAGGATACTTCTACTAAGCAACAATAATTTCCAACCATGTCGACTCCTAGTTCTAGCAACTAAACAGGAAGAAGAAATTCTACATGTCTTCCTATGTTTTCTAGGCCCTGGCATAGCAAAGGCCCCACGCCCACAGCCTACTTACAGACGGCGTGCTCGGGATTGGCCCAGGACAAAAGGCACCGTGGGACCATTTCTCACAAGTTCAATGGGAGGCCAGCTTCCCCAGTTTCTGTTAGGTAAACGATGCATTTATTTATTATCATCTACTTACACCCACCTGGGACGCCAGATACCGCCTATCCTCAAAGGCGATGAATTTGGTCCATAGTTATGGACATTATTACATTTAATTCTAATAGCACACCTACATTAGGGTCACCGGCTTCTCCAGGAAACCCTACTTGTTGCCCAAACATTGTGGGGACAAGATCGTGCTCTTGGAGTATTGCCGGCAAATGATGGAGGTGCATGCTCTCTTTGCCCTCAAAAAGATACCCAACATTCTATTCCCAATCACCTGTGGAAATTACACATGCAGTCTGGCCGCCGCAAAGGAAGCGGACAATGAACTGAAAAGTTACAACTTGCAGGAATTTTATTTGGCACAGAAAAATTTTGATCCGCATGGCAGGATTGCAACGGCACTGCCCTGGGCTTCAGAGCCCCATAATATCCATATGGAGGACTTCTAGGCAGATTGCCAGGACGATTTGGAGGTGCGAAGCAGGCACTATGTCAGAATGACGCCGACATGATGTAAAAAGTGAAGCTCCGGAGGTTCCCAGCGGACTTCTCAGATGTCGCCCCCACTATCGATCCCCGATACAAGGAAAAGGGGATCGATACAAACACTCTTCCACCGGTAAACTGGGATGCCTAGGAGGGGCCCACAATTTAGGAATTCACTTGAGAGGTGGTTGAGAAAAGTCACGCCTATTTCAAGAAGGTGTGCCCCAGAAGTACCCATCGAGCAGCCCAACCAGCACCAAAATTGATTCTGCAGCTGGCACCAAAGTTGACTCCGGGGGCCGGGACTTCTTCATAGAGAGATGATAAAGGTAAAAAAATAGATACAACCCCTCCTATGCAGGAATTCCCCATCATAGAACAAATAAAAAAATCAGTGGCAGCCTCCCAGCAGATGAGGGAGAAATTAATAAAACGGCTGGCAACTCCACCACTCATGGTCGGGCAAATTTGTCCCTCCTCCTCCCCATCACTAGCAGCCTTAATGGTAAGGGCAATGGGGGTGGATCCCATGGAGGTGGTAGCAATAAGAGATGCGGGGCCACCTCTGGTCACCCAGAGAAAGAAGAAGTTTAGCAAGAAGTCTAAGGCAGAGCCAGAGTTGGGGACGTCTCAAGCCCAACAAGTGGAAATCCTCTCCTCCAGTTCCCCAGAGCTAGAGAAGGAAAAAGAGCCTGCAGAAGTCCCGGCCAGTCCCCCTCTATAGGAAGAATTTGATGATGTATTTGCAACCGACGAGTTCAAAAACTTGCAGGGGGACAATAGAAAAATGGAGATAGAGGTCCCGGGGGTAGAACAAGAGGCTGCAGAGCAAGAAGATACTGAACAAGAGCCTGCACAAGAACAAGAAAAGTAGGTTGAAAAAAAAGAGCTAGAGCCAGAGACTGCCTCCGGGGCTCAAATGATGCAGAGTCTGGGAGTGGACCAACAAAGGAAAGGTGTAAAAATGGCATCTGCTGGGGGAACCGGACCTTCGGGAATAACTGTAACCCCAGCCGCCACGTTCCAAGGGCCACTCCCGGGAGCAAACTTTGGGCAGGTGATTACAGCGGCCCAAACTCTAAATCTCAGCCCAACACCTCCCCTACTGCCAAAAGAGGTACCAACAGAGGAAGAAGCCCCGGCAGTGGAAGAAGAGCAATAGGAAGATCAGCTTCAAGAAGAGATCCCTAAGGAAGCCTACCAAAGTCCAGACCAAATAATAGATACAGAGGACAAGGCTGAGGAGATGAAGGTTGAAGAAAATGTTGCTACAGAAGAAGTAGATGCGGGGAGGGGGACAGATGAGGTCCATGTCACTGAGGAGAAATAACCACACAACACTAGGGCAGAATCAAGGAAATAAATTCTGGTAGCAAGACCACCCCTACCGCCTTAGTGGCTGATAGAGAGCAGAAAAAGAAAAGCTTCATCCACTCACGTGACTCCTCTCTCCCTGGCCGAAATGATGGCCCAAGTCCAGGCCCCGCCGAAGGCCAAGAAAGCCTAGACAGTTCATACTCTTTGAACTGGGCTGGGTGGAGAAATAGTTGCCATTGTGGCAACACCTCCCCCAGGCGCCGATGACGCAATCGTAGACCCCAGAGATTATAACGTTGCAGAGGTACCGCTGGGTAAAAGAGGAAAGTAGGGCAAGGTGGACTTGCTGAAGGAGGAAGAAAGGGTAGTGGAAGCTCATTATGAGAAGGAAGCCTAGAGGCTCAAAGTAGAAAAGGCAAAGAATGCAAACCTTATGGGGTTGCTCACTGAGCTAGCTTGACCTATCAATGCCGCTCCTCCGGAGGCCTCCACCTCTGAAGATCTACCACAGAGTGACATAGACTCCCTACGAGTAATGAAGAAGAAAGCCCAGGCGGTGAAAGAGTGGGTCGCCCTGTAGATAGGAAACACCCAGCATTTCCTGGTATCCACCCTCCCAGATTTATATATGGCCTGGCATGTTATACACCAGGCAGAGACTCTTATTGACCTGTGGGAGGGTGATGCCGAGAATTACCAGGCATGGAAGGTGGAGCTCGAGGAATTCCTTACCCTGGGAGAGGATATGATTTCTAAATCTGGAATTCTGGGGGATGAATCATTTGATTTTGTGAGAACCCAACACTCCAGACTTGACCTCACATTGGAGGTAATCAAGCAACTGGTAGGGTCTCTACAAGATAAGTTTAACACTATGAAATATTCTTTCAATTTGTATAATTATTTTGTAATAAAGACTTCCAGGGCTGATCCCCTTAGCACAGATACATGTACCCCCAAAGATTCAGTTTTGGAGAGTTTTGATGAAATAATGAAGTCCCGGTATCAATCCCCAGAGGGGATGGATGGGGCCCAGATGGAAAAGTTAACTTGCATGATACTTAGTGGTCATGACGCGGCAAGAATGGCCGACAGGAATAAAGAGAATGTTCTGAACCTGGGGGAACAAATTGAAGTGGCCAAGTACTGAAGGGCCGGCCTGAAAGATATTGATGAGGATGGCATTTCCTATCTCCTCCAGGATTTCAATGATAATAAGAAACCTTGAGCTTTCTCTAGAGGCCAGCGAAAACTCAGGTGTTGGGTATTCTTTATTCCTTTGGGGATGTAAGTTCCTAGATCCCGAAGTACCGGATCCAAAAAAATTTATTCATTCAAGTGATCCATGTCCCGGCCCCCGAGGCTGATCGGTCACTTTCAGAAGTGGTTAATAAAGGCTGTCAGAAGGTGGTTGGTTACATCAAGGAGGTGTCAACTTAACAGTTGGTTTTCTGACAGGATGGTCTTCTCGAGGTGCCACTCAAAGGTACACTTAGCACATCGAAGATAGGGTGTTGCATTTCCCATTTATGAGGCATGTAGCCTCGATCCCCGGGGGACCTACTTTCTTCCTTCTCTTTTCTAGCTCTCTTCTCGAGGCTGATTCTTCCGCTGTATATTCTTGTCTCATTCTTCTGACATGATAGGCCTATTTCATCTCAAGGTCTTTTGTAGGGTGGCACATGTAGTACCGGCCCCCAGATATTGTATTTTATTGAAACATGATGTAAAATAGGGTTAGGGTTAGAAGAGAGTTGTATAAATAGTCAGACCGGCCCATTTCCAAGGGTCGTCAAAATTGATGATTTTGTTGTCCATAGTAATAGAAAGGTGATTTCTCATTTTGGTTGCAGAGCTCAATGCTCCATTGTTCTGGGTTTTAATAGTTAGATGCTCCCCTGGAGCCACCATTATATCATGCACCAATGCTTGCTGGAAGAGATGTTAATGATGAAGGAAGAATTCTTTTCAATGATGTTGTTGGCATTCCTGCTTCTGAGTTAATGGTATTTCATGCTTTATGTTCTTTATGTCTTCTACTGTGATATCTTAAACTAGATTAACGACCTCTTTTCCCTCGCTACTGATAAAATTCTAACTTATGGTTGTGTATTTCTTCAGTATTTAGTGTAGTATGTCAGAGTATTATTGATGTTCAGGACATTTAAGCATGACTATAGTTAGATGAAGTATTTATAACCTTGCAGGATCTTTTTTCCTTTTTTTTTATTTGCTAAGTGTAGAATGCTAGGGGAAACCTTACCTTATTGAATCTCCGAAGATAATGAGTTGAAGAAACCAGCTATCCCCCTCGAAGACAGTCACTTCTCCCAACTGAGCCCCGCACTGTCGTGACCTGACACCTAGGTGCTTGAAGGCCCAGGGAATATAATTTCCCTGGACAACCTTTGCAAGCAAAGTTGGCTAGTATCCCCGAAACCCGATGACAAATTATGACTATTGGTGCACCCGGTCAGCAAAACCCCATCAATAGAAACTGGCACTAGAAGGAGGGCATGAACTCATCCCCCTCCTGAGATTCTGATTTTACACCTCCTAAGGGTTCCCCGAGTTATATTTTTAAGAGGCAAGCCTTCAGCGGGATTGGGTCTTTCTCCCCAGAAAAATTTGAAAGAATCGTTAGATCTGCCCCAAACCCTAGAAGGTTTGTCGAACTTGAGCCTCCTGCTCAAAAGAAACGGACCTCAAAAATCATACCAGCCACTATTGTCTGGGGGTCTAGCATACCTCAGAATACCCAGGCTTCTCAGGCAATCTCGGGAACCACTACCCAAACTATCCAACATATAGTTCCCCCAATGGCCGTGTATTTGAGAAATATCAGGTCCCCAATGGGAACTTTTTTGGGCGCAATCAATGACTTACCCTCTCACCTAGAGAAGATCTACCCACGATATGAGCACTTAGGCTCATGGACCGTGGAAGAGCATTTAAAAGCATACAAGGATGCCATGAACTGACACTGGATCCAGCATGAGGATGTTGTGACTCATATGTTTCCCTTATCTTTAGGGCAAGGTGAGTTGAACTGGTACCTTAACCTTCCCGCCAACTCTATAAATAGTTGGCAGGACATGGAGGACGCCTTCCTTGCTGCCTTTTGCGTGCACGTGGACCCAGCCTGGTCCCATAGCCAGTTCATCTCCATCAGGAAGGAACCCAATGAACCTCTTGTAGCATTCAACCATAGGTTCCAGCGTGCCTTGAAGCAGTGCACGGGCCCTTTTATTCCATCCCCAGAAGTAACCATACAGACCTATCTTAACGCGATGGACCCTTTTTTTGCCACTCTCCTTTAGAGAACAACCACCGCGGGCGACCGAGACACCTTGGCAAAATTTTATAACCTAGCTTTAGAATTGTCCCGTGGTCTCAACAAATCCCCAGGAAGGATTAGGCAAAGTTCGCCCTTCAACATCATCCCCGGTGGAACCATGTATGCCGGGGGGTACAACCCCAATCTTGCGATGGGAACCCCCTCGATGGCGATGAATCCCCCGCCACCCTTAATAGACCAGTATGCCTGGTACATTTACCCAACACAGACCTAGACGGTGCCAGGTCTGGAAAATTTTCCTTGGAATCAGCCGTAGCAGGCACAACAGTCTCAGACACAACCGCTCGAAGTGCCCTTCTTTCAATCGTCTGTGACTGGAGGATTTCCGCCCTTGACTCTAGCTAATACCGCTGCCTTCCCGGGAAGCCAACACCAACAACAACCATCACACTATGACGCTAACACTCAGTTGACCGCCAAGGTTGAATCCCTCCAGCGAATGTTGTCCACCTTAACTGTGGACATGGGCCAACTGAAGGCAGGGTCCTACGCACCCTAGAATTCCAATTCCCAGAGGGGAAACATTTTTTCTGGCCAACGGAACAACAATGTCGGAGGAAGAAACTTCAACAATGGGCCTAGACCCAATCAACAACAATGGAGTAATAATGCGAACACTGGAGGCCCACCTCCAAACCAAAATGCCAACCAAAATAGTGCTGGACCATCACATTTCACACCAGTTGCAGACTTCCATCCCATGACTAATTGGTGTAGATTGCACGACACAAGTTCACACAACAAGGTGAATTGTGCCACCTTGGAAAAGGTCATCATGATCTCCCAGCTAGACAGGCAGTAGTCGCATGATACCACCCCTCTAGAACCTCCTGTCCAGGAGCCAACCCACAGTGCCTTCACCTGTGACACCATCTTCTTCGAAACTTTCGCAGAAGATGAAGAAGAATCCAAATTACAGGGATTCTTTGAGGAATCTATCCCGCCCTTCGAGGCCAACGCCTTTACTCACCCATGGACTCCATATAATACTCAGAGTCAGGTTGGTAAAGGACCAACTTACACGCCCACACCACCTATCAAAGACCCCCTCCTCCTTGGAATAACATGACTGAGTGACCCGCTCCTGCAAAAGGTCCTAGCTCTAACCAAGAAAAAGATCTCGGTGAGGAAAACCACCAGTTCTCTGGAGGAAGATTTGACATTACGAAGGCGTTAGAATAGACCACCACCTCCATGACCTTGATGGAGGTTTTGCTAAACTATCCTGAGTAGAAGAAGTCTCTTTTGAAGCTCTTGGGGAGCCCAAAAGCCGTCAGCCGCCCGCCCAAAACTGTCTCGTTCAAAGATGCTAATGCATCCGTCTTCCGAGGGAACAATGAGGATCCTCCCTTCCTACTAGGCCTGAATATCCAAGGCAAAAATATACACAACTACTTAGTAGACTCTGGAGCTTTGGGTAACATCATGCCCTTGTCCATTTGTCAGAAGCTCGAATTCCATCCCACCCCATCTAATGGTGCAGTGATCCAGCTGGATAAGACTGCTATAAAAATGGTGGGGGAATTGAAGAATGTTTGGATACAGCTTATCCACGACCCCAGGATAGCCAGCATTATTGACATCCAAGTGGTGGACATGCTAGAGACTTACGGGATGTTATTAAGTCAGAATTGGTCTAAGTCCTTGAATGGATACTTTTCGACCAACTTCACCCATTTATGGCTCCCATGGGAAGGAGAATCAAATAATATCTGGGTCGAAAGTGAACCCCGGATGAAACAGGCCCTTACCGAGATTGGGAGGGTCAATGAGGTCTTTTTCTCTGAGACTCCCCTGGGGGTGTACCGACCCTTTGAAATCTTAACATTTGATTTCATCCCCGAAGAGGATCCCATAGTGCTACAAAGATCCTAGGACCTAGAAGAAAAGATGAGAGTTGAATTTGACTCTCAAGGTGCCATAGCAACCCTCGCCACACTCTTATCCAGCACTTGGTGCTGGGTACACTATCAAAAACATTCAGAGCTTGAGTGTGGGCCGTGTCTTTTGGTCGCTAACCGGCACCTCGATACCTTCTAGAATAAACAACATGTAACTGATTCCCTAGAGCCCGGTGTTTCTATGGGATGCACTCCTTTGGCACCATCTCCTCGAGAATCCCAAATCCAAACACCTCCAAAGGTAAATTCTACATTCACACCAGTAGTCCGGGAGGGACCCCCTAAGTCTACCAGTAATAATCCAAAGGCTACTCCCCCTCCCCAGCCCCAGATTATGAACAATGACCTATGGACCCTCAAGTTTGATGGGTCCCGATCCAAACAAGGCTGCAGGGCTGGGGTATAACTAATCAACCCGTGAGGGAAGTCCTTCCTCGCGTCCTATAGACTGCAGTTTAACTGTACAAACAATGTCACAGAGTACGAGACTTTGGTCCTTGGACTCTTATTTGCATTAAGGAAAGGTATCACCCACCTCCGGGCTCTAGGTGATTCAGAGTTGATTGTTAAACAAGTCTGGAGTCAATACACATGTCACGACAAAAGGTTGGCTGCATACCACAACCGGGCTTGGAGCCTTATTAAAGATTTTGATGCCTTTGGCATTGACCTCATCCCCCGGTGACAGAACTACATCCCGGATGCCCTCGCCATTTCCGCTAGCACACTTGAGCCAATGGCTGACTTGAAACTCTAGAGATTTTCATTTGAGATGGTCCCTATCCCGTTCATTCCAGATAATGTTACCCACTTTCAGGTTTTTGAGGACGATCAACATATCCTAGCCTTCATGGTGAATGTTGGCATCTTTAAAAACCAGATAGTGGAAGAACAAGACCATGACGATACTGGGCAAGGTGACAAAGACAATGGGATCAAGGACTTACCTACCAACACCATCCCAAAGGGGATGGTTCCACTAGAGCGAATCTTTGACTCAGACCCTCAGGCCCGGGAGAAGGTGCCCTCCTCCTCTGGGGGAGGAAAGTTCAAAAAAGTTAACATCGGCCAGCTCGGTGAGGAAAATATTATTCACATTGGTACTATTGCCCAAATTTTCCATCCTATGCAATTTGGCCTGGTCTGCCCTGTGTGACCATCTAATCCCTTTATCCCTCCTAAAAGTGCCTGTTACCGATTTTCGGTACCAAGATCAATCAGGTTTTCAAGCCTAAAACCTTGCTCAAATTTGCAAAGAAACCCTGAAAACCCTTAGTCTTCCAGTGTTAAACGATGAGTTCAAACCCTAAGCCTTGGCATTCTTTCTTGCTGTTACCTTTTTCCTTTTACTTAAGGCATGTGTTTTAATCTTAGTCGCCTCGTCGCGTTACCCCGGGAGAATATTCCATATGTCTCCCCGACTTTGCGTTTTCCTTGTGTCGCGTGGTCTCAAAAAGATTCAGCATATTCCCTCAGCGTTATGAGACTTAGCGATTTCATCTTAGTCGGGAAGTCGCAGGATAGCCATGTCATAAGGCTTTATAAAGATGGGACCCACTACTTAGTCGGGTGATTGCGTAAAGTTCTTGATAGTTAACAAAATGTTCTCAGACTCCACGACTACTTCATGTCGCATTATCGCCAAATCAAGTCAAGGCTAGCAGTTAAGACAGGCCTTCAGTCGTGTGATCTTGTAATGGAACGGCGGTTAAGAATTTTTAGCCCAGACTTCGTGACTAACCATTTGAGGTTTGTAGAGAAGATTGTCGGGTGGTCGCCAGAAGGAAAAAGAGCATTCAGCAACAACGAGACTAGGTACTTTTCCTTTAGTCGCGATGTCTGGGAGAGACTTAAGGGTATGTTCAAATGTCTAGCGATTAGGCACCAGCCGTCAGATGAAAAGATCAGAAGATCCAATGGTGGTCGCGAAGTCTGGAAAGAAAGGTGTCCTAAGGATGAAGTCCTCCCAACTTGGAAATTAAAGTCTGTTGCGAAGTCGTCAGAAGCAGAAAAGGAGCACATAAGACCTGTTATGGTAAATTTTAAAGCTCAGGACTCATATCTCCCAACTTGGCGACTAGGCATTGTCGCGTAGTCTTGAAACAGAAGTTAAACATTCAGCGACAAGGAGATCACCGTGATAGCTAAGCAAGGCAGTTAGTTGCAAGGTCTGGGAAAGAATGATGAGTTAACATTAATTGTGTGCGACTTTGATTTCAGTTGTGTCGCGTGATTGCCAGAAGTAACTCAGGTCAGCCAAAGGTAAAAGTCTATATTGTCGCCATGTCTCGAGACGAAACCAGGGTTAGTGACAAGAGTTCTGCGACTGAGTGACTAAGGGACCGTTCAAAGGCATCGCGCACTCACCGATCAACTCAGATGAAAGGAAGGCAGCTCGCAAGCTTGTGACTAAGGTAAAAAAGAGACAGCGTCACTCACTCGCGGAGAGGACAAAAGCAGAGCATGGAGGCTGAGTGAGTAGGCGACAAGCAGGAAATGAGGAAAGAAGGTGCTACTTGCCGGTTTCTGCTGATTTCTGGCCAATTTGCATTAAGCCTGCATTTTTCACAGAGTTTAAAATGTAAACAAATGGGAGGGATCAGATTTTTTCAGAAAACAGAAAGGAAATCAGATATTTTCTCAGACGCTGGAAGGATCAGATTTTTTAAAAAGATCAGAGGTTGCAGTTGATAAGTCTGCAGAAGAGTTATTGCATTTCAGAGACTTTCGTGACTCTTCTAGAGGGATAAGACTACTTCTTTAAGGGAGTATTGATGATGGTATGGCTTTTGGGTCACCTACTGGTATTTTTGCAGACTTTTGAAGAGTTAGACGGCGACTGAGCAGGCCAAATCCGATCCAGGAGTTATTGCTCTCCAAAAATGCAGTTGGCTAAGTTGTATAAGTATGAGTTGAGGACTCATTTGAAAAAAGTTTTTCGGATTATGCAAGGAGGCATGCTTTGTGACATTTTTTCTGTCCTTGGTGTATTTTTGTGCATAAGTCTGTAACTCATTATGAGAAATAATATGCAGAGCTTCAAGTTCTTGGAACCAATTTATTGAATTGTGTCAGCCTTGTCTCTTTTTTGCTTGTTTGTATGCGTTGTAGATGGTTGATAGGTTAAATTGTGAATGATTTTATTTCCTCTTAATCATGTCCCTTCATAGCATCTACTTGCAGAAGAGTATGTTTGCTTGTAGGTTGTAACTTGTGTCTTCGTTTGAGCTGTTAACTGTGAAGTCTTTCCTCTTAACTAGTTTAATCATGACCTTATTATGAAATATTGATGCATGCCTATACAAGAGATTTGTGTTTTACCTCCAATTCAAGTTAAGTTGACCCAGGACTTTACCTTGTGTGTGTTATGTTTTCATGTCAAATTCGGTGCATCACCTAGTAGGTAGTTTGCTTTCAGTTATTTCCCTTTCCATGCAATCCTTCTAACCCTTTTCCCCTCAAGTTTACTTTCCTTTTTAAGAGC
>MU226589.1:568962-597791 GCA_018584345.1 Thuja plicata | reverse complement strand
AGAATCTGGAGGTCTCATCTCGGTTAGCAGAGGTCCCACAACCTTGAGATGACTCCCTTGTTATACTGGATTATCAAGACCAAGAGAGCTTGAGATCAGAGGTGCAAATTCAGTGTATAACATGTACCTCCTATTCCCTTAAGGAAAAAGAGAAGATTCTCGCGGTTCTCAGAGAATACATCAACGTAATTGCCTGGGGTTATGAAGACTTGAAAACATATGACACATCCATCATGACTCATACTATTCCCTTGAAACTTGATGCTAAGCCCTTTCGGCAAAAGAAAAGACCGGTCAACCCCTTGATAGAGCCTCTAATTCATCAGGAGGTAGAAAAACTGCTATCAGCCTGGATAATCTTTCCATTCCGGCACACTACGTGGGTTTCCAACTTGGTCCCTATGAAAAAGAATGGTGAGATCTGCCTTTGCGTGGATTTTCAAAACTTGAACAAGGCCTCTAAGAGAGATAATCACCCTCTCCCTTCATTGGATAAGGTGTTGCAGATAGTGAATGGATCCCAGATGATGTCCTTCTTAGATGGGTACTCGGGATATAACCAGGTCATGGTTAGGTACGAAGACAGGGAGAAAATAACGTTTACCACCAAGTGGGGAATGTTTGCATACAGGAGAATGCCCTTTGGTCTGATCAATACAGGGGCTACATTTCAAAATGCCATGGATATTGCCTTCGAGGGCCTTATGAATTGGTGCATAATCATCTACATGGATGATTTGACCATCTTTTCCTGGGACAGGCGTGACCATCCCGCCCATCTCGCTCAGATCTGTGAGAGATGTCACCGGTATGAAATGTCCCTCAACCCCAAGAAATCCATATTTGGGGTCACCAAAGGGAATTTTCTCAGGCATATCATCTCTGAGAAGGGTATATCTATAGACCCTGATAGAGTCGAAGCATTGCTAAACTTACAAATTCCTGGAAGCAAGAAAGAGATGCGATCCTTCTTCAAAAAGATCAACTTTATACGGTGATTCATCACGGGATTCACAGAAATAGTCAAACCACTCAACGAGATGATGAAGAAGGATACCAAGATTGAGTGGAGCCCTGAAGCAAAGTGGGTGTTTTCCCAGATCAAATAAACAATAATAGAAGACCCTGTCCTGGCTAGTCTGGACTATTCCCTTCTGTTTTACATTTACTCTTTTGCTTCGCCGCACTCTGCCGCAGCAGTGTTGACCCAAATGGTTGAAGGGGAAGAACGACCAATAGCTTTCATGAGCTCCCCCTTCAAGAACACTGAAGTCTGATATTCGTCACTAGAAAAGAAAGCCTTTGCTCTAGTTCACACCATGAAGAAATTCTAGCATTATATTCTCTGGAGCAAGGTACATGCTATCATTCTGGACCAGGCCGTCAAGTCTCTGTTGATGCAGAGCGAATTGGGCAAAAGACGGGGGAAATGGATGGCCATCCTCCAGGAGTATGACTTAGAAATGCAGCCCATGAAGATAGTCTGGGGCCAAGGACTAAGTCGAGCAATGGCAGAGGAGACTCCCCACATAGAATGTCAAACTTACATAATGGAGTCTATTACCCAAGACCCGTGGTATACCGATCTGGTATATTTGCTACTAAATAATAGATGCCTGGAGGGATTACCTCCCTACAAACACCGCACCCTATAGATGAAAAGCGCCCACTTCATGATCAAAAAATTTGTGCTCTACCGTATAAACTACGAGGGAGTGTACCTCCGGTACATCGACAGAGACCAAGCTGTGAAAGTGATTAATAAATTTCACGGGCAGTTTGGAACTGGGCATGGCTTAGCCGATGCCACTACCCATCAGATCCTTCAGGCTGGATACTATTGGCCCTATATATTCAAGGACATTTACACTCATGTCAGGAAATGCCATACTTGCCAAACCGCGGTGCATCATGAGCATAACCCAGCTATGCCTTTACAACCAGTCTACGAGGCTAGGCCCTTCACCCAATGGGCATTTGACTTCATCAGGGAAATCAACCCCAACTCGTCTGCCAACCACCGATACATTCTCACTGCTACTGATTACTGCACTCGGTGGTCTGAGGCTATACCTTGCAAAAACAACACGACAGACGTAGTTATCAAATTTCTGGAAGAAAACATCGTCACAAGGTTTGGAATGCCCTTTGCTTTGGTATGTGACAATGGTCTGGTATTTTCTTTGGCGCAGTTACTCAAATGGACCTACAATCAGAAGATCACTTTAAATTTCTCCAGCAACTATTATCCCTAGGGAAACGGTGTTGCTGAATCAACGAACAAAAATCTACTTGAAGTGATCAAACACATGTTAGAGAAGAATCCCCAGGATTGGCATCAAAAGTTGAAATTCACCATCTGGGAAGATTGCATTTGTATTGAGGCTGCCCTGGGAACATCCCCGTTCCATCTGGTTTATGGTTAGAACCCTGTATTCCCAGTTAAATTACAGATCCTAGTTTTATAGTTTATGCAGGAATTTAGCAACAAGGACAGCATCGTGGAGGTTCAGCTCTTAAATCTGGTGTGAATGGAAGAACAGTGAGACGCAGCCCTTGAACATTTCATGCGTCATCAAGCAGTGGTAAAATGATGGTTTGACAAAAGAGCCCAATACAAGGCTTTTCAGATCTCAGATCTGGTCCTGTTGTGGGACAAGGCCTGGGAGAAGAAAGGAAAGCATACCAAGTTCCAACGGCTCTGGCTCAAACCATACCTAATCTCAAAAATCTGTGGGGCAAATACTTACTGCCTCAACACCCTGACTGGGGAACCTATCGCATTTCCCGTTAATGGACAGTTTCTCAAACACTACTTTGAGTAGGGTAAGTTTGTCTAAAGTTGTATTATATGTAAAGCCTCCTTCTTGTAAATATTTCTTTAGGGTGCCTTGTTGCGAGGTACCCTGTCTTATAAATAGCCTTGCCGACTGTCCTCCGAGGCAGTCCTCTTTTATTATTTTTGTTTTCATTTTCGGTTTTCTTCCAGTCCTGGCATTTTGTTCTGTCTTGTAGGAATTGGAATGCTTCACATAAACTCTGGCTTCCGGTGCGCTGTCTATAGCATGGTGAACTTCAGAATCTATCTTTAGCATAGTGGAGTCAGCCCAGTCTCTAGGGTTGTTTCACAGGTTATGACACATTTTGAGAAATCTCCATCGAGTGTTGTCTCTAGGAGTCTGAAAATCAGTGAACACAAGTAATATAAGGAACAAGTAATCAAACACACTAAGGGTAGATCAGTTGTACTAATTGGTTGACCCAGGTCTGAGACTTTAAGGAATCCTTTTTGGGTCTAGAGCTTTATCCCCTCTTAAAACATCTAAGTATAGGTGGACAGGTGAAAGAAGTACCGCCATTAAAATTAGCTAAGCTTAAGTTTAATGGTGAAAGAAGTACCGCCTTCCCCCACCTAGGAACAAACAAAATAACGAAAGAGGAAAAGTGGGACGAAACTCTGGCCTCCGAGGGAAATGAGCAAATTGACGACTGGTTTGATGTAATTAGTGCCTCTTCTCTACTCCTCCCAAAGGTTATCAGCTTGATTTACTTCCAAAGCACACATGACACCACTGATGAAGGACTCCAGGCTGACTCCCATGTGGGTTGGATTCTCTCAGATATGTTGTTCTCTGCCTGTCAGATGCTTCGGGAAGCGGCCTGTTCCAGTTTTTCTAACCAAAGATTCTATAGTTCTCATATGCACTAATACATTTGTCCCAGATAGTCACCATTTGTTATTTCCTGCATCCCCGTCCCTACATTTTGTGCGCAAAATGTTGGGTCCCCATTTTTCTTCTTTTGTTTATTTTTGCTTGCGGCTTTGCCTGGTCTTTTTTCCTTTTATTTTCTTTCTCCAGGGTTTTCTTCCCCGTTGTGTTTTGTTTGTTTGGTTTTAATCTTTGGGACTCCATTCCTGGAGGTTGTCCTTTGTTGGGAACCAGACCCCAGACTCTGGGATTCTTCGCTACGATGTTCTTAAGAATATCATCGCGGGGAATCCCCAGGCCCGGAGTCCAGAGGTTTGCTTATCCGGAGATTGTCGAAAGGAGGTGGATTAACCTTTTTACCATGGGTATAAATAGAACTTATCTATCATTTTCACAATTACCGTGATTAAAACTTTCAAGCACTCAGAGTGATTAACAGAGCGATTTCAAAGCGATTAACAGAGCAATTTGTAGAGAGTTAGTGATAATTAGCGCTTAACACTTTCAGTCATTTTCAGGTGATTGTGAGTGCTTCATGGTAGTGATTGTGACCATTTGACAACTAAAGCTATTGTAGAGCTCCCACGGTAACTCCTTTCCTCCACCTTTCGGCATTCTCAGGTTGGCGTTTCCGTTCCTTCCTTTCTATTTTCTTCTAGTTTGTTTGGTCTTTGTTTGTCTTGCTTTCATTTGTCATCTTTTTGTTTTGTCTATCTTCTATTTTTTGGTTTTGCCGCTTGTTGGTGGGTCAGCTCTGCTAGAGGGTTGTCCGCCCTCTACGCAGAAGTGGTCAGTTTGTAGATAGGTGTATATACCATGCCTCGTCTTGTTTTCCGCGGATGTCATCCCGTGTTGTGTATTTGTGTGTATGTGTGTATATTTGTGTCCCATGCGCATAATCAATTCCAGCCAAGTGGCCTTCACTTTTTGCATGTTTGGACAGTTGGCTCCGCCGTCATCACCATAACTTCCATTTAATACCTACGCACGTGTTGCCCACATGGGCATGATGACTTTCCTTTTTACATGTCCTCACCAACGGTCAGATCTCCGGGCTCCGGGTCTCCTACCATCATCTATCCCATATCTTTACCAAGTGTGATAAATCCTCGGACCTGGATGTTTAATAAAATCTTAAGTTTGTGATGTGTTTGCTTTTCGGTTATTTTTGAAAGAAACTAACTTTTCAGGAAAAGCAAACATCACAGTGGTAAGATCTCTGGACCCCAGAATATTTATTTTGATTAATGCATTCTAACAGTCGCTTTGTCTCGTAGGTTCCCAGAGTTCATTTCCCAAACATATCTGAAGCATCCACATCTTCCCCACCCGGAAGTCTAGAGCTACCTTCCGCAGCAGCCACCAGGGCAGTAGTAAAGTCTAAAATGGAAAAGGCCTTGGAGAAGATACCCCTGACTATGAAATTCGTGCAAGACAATGTCATTATGGGCTCAAAGATCGAGTCCAAAGTTAAGCTTATAACAGACACCAGCATCAGAACATCGCCGGAGATGCAGGCCTTGGTGAAAATAATGCACATCCAACGACAGGCTGGAGATTAGCTGGCAATCAACGTTGGGAACTCCAGAATCCTCAGGGCGGCTTGTTTCCCGTGCTCCATGCAATCTTCAGAGCTTATTTTGACACTGGCCACCAACTACAACTCTTATGTTTCGGCCGTTATGCTCGTAGCCGCAGAACCAACTGGATGCCCTACTCCTCTTGTATCCCTTGACCCAGTCACATTCCAGGCAAGCCTGGGAATCCCACAATTCGATAAGGCCTCAGTGGTTACAAGGACTGATGCCTTGGCCCAATTCACATAGTTGGAGGATGTCGCCTGGGTATACATGAATACCCATTGGCTCAAGGCCCCAAAGAGGGACCCTAAAAGAATGAAGATAGAGATTCCCCACTCTGAGTTCAAAGAGAGCATTCAGATGGGAATGATAGCATTGGCCCGGGTCTTTGGGCAGCCCTCCGCCCAAGATTTTGCTAGATGGATGTATTATTTCCTCCTCGGCATCTCCACCAAGGGAGGATACTTCGACTGGGCAACAATAATTTCCAACCATGTCGACTCCCAGTTCTAACAACTGAATAGGAACAAGAAATTCTACATGTTTTCCTATGTTTTCTGGGCCCTGGCATAGCAGAGGCCCCACGCCCATGGCCTACTTACAAAAAGCATGCTTAGGATTGGCCTAGGACAAAAGGCACCATGGGACCATTTCTCACAAGTTCAATGGGAGTCCAGCTTCCCCAATTTCTGCCGGGTAAACAACGCGTTCATTTATTATCATCTACTTACACCCACCCGGGACGCCGGATACCACCTGTCCTCAGAGGCAATGAATTTGGTCCATAGTTATGGACATTATTACATTCATTTCTAATAGCACACCTACATTAGGGTCATTGGCTTCTCTGGGAAACCCTACTTGTTTCCCAAACACCTACATTAGGGTCACCGGCTTCTCCGAGAAACCCTATTTGTTGCCCAAACACTGTGGGGACAGGATCGTGCTCTTAGAGTATTACAGGAAAATGATGGAGGTGCATGCTCTCTTTTCCCTCAAAAAGATACCCAACATTCCATTCCCAATCACTTATGGGAATTACACATGCAGTCTGGCCGCCACAAAGGAAGCTGACAATGAACTGAAAAGTTACAACTTGCAAGAATTTTATTTGGCGCAGAAAAATTTTGATCTACATGGTAGGATTGCAAAGACACTGCCCCAGGCTTCAGAGCCCCATCATATCCATATGGAGGACTTCTAGGCAGATTGCCAAGATGATGTGGAGGTGCAAAGTAGGCACTACGTCAGAATGACGGCCGACATGATGCAAAAATTGAAGCTCCGGAGGTTCCCAGCAGACTTCTCAGATGCCGCCCCCACTATCGATCCCTAGTACAAGGCAAATGGGATCGATACAAAGACTCTTCCACCGGTAAACTGGGACACCCAGGAAGGGCCCACAATTGAGGAATTTACTTGAGAGGTGGTCGAGCGAAGTCACGCCTATTTCAAGAAGGTGTGCCCCAGAAGTACCCGCCGAGCAGCCCAACCGGCACCAAAATTGACTCCGCAGCCAGCACCAAAGTTGACTCCGGAGGCCGGGACTTCTTCGTAGAGAGATGATAAAGGTAAAGAAATAGATACAACCCCTCCTATGCAGAAATTCCCCATCACAAAATAAATAAAATAATCAGTGGCAGCCTCCCAACAGATGAGGGAGAAATTAAGAACGTGGCTGGCCACTCCACCGCTCATGGCCGGGCCAATTCGTCCCTCCTCCTCCCCGTCATTAGTAGCCTTAATGGTAAGGGAAATGGGAGTGGATCCCATGGAGGCGGCAGAAATAAGAGCTGCGGGGCCACCTCTGGTCACTCAGAGAAAGAAGAAGTTTAGCAAGAAGTCTAAGGCAAAGCCGGAGTTGGGGACGTCTCAAGCCCAACAAGTGGAAATCCTCTCCTCCAGTTCCCCGGAGCCAGAGAAGGAAACATAGCCTGCAGAATTCCCCACCAGTCCCCCTCCATAGGAGGAATTTGATAATGTATTTACAACCGACGAGTTCAGAAACTTGCAGGGGGACAATAGACAAACGGAGACAGTGGTCCCGGGGGCAGAACAAGAGGCTACAGAGCAAGAAGATACTGAACAAGAGCCTGCACAGGAACAAGAAAAGCAGGTTGAAGAAAAAGAGCCAGAGCCAGAGATTGCCTCTGGGGCTCAAATGATGTAGAGTCTGGGAGTGGACCAACAAAGGCAAGGTGAACAAATGACATCTACTGGGGGAATTAGACCTTCAGGAATAACTGTAACCCCAGCCACCACGTTCCAAGGGCCACTCCCTGGAGCAACCTTTGGGCAAGTGATTACAGCGGTCCAAACTCTAAATCTTGGCCCAACACCTCCCCTACTTCCAAAAGAGGTTCCAAGAGAGGAAGAAGCCCCAGTAGTGGAAGAAGAGTAACATGAAGAGCCGCTTGAAGAACAGATCCCCAAGGAAGCCTACCAAATTCCAGACCAAATAATAGATACAGAGGACAAGGCTGAGGAGATGGAGGTTGAAGAAAACATTGCTATAGAAGAAGTAGATGTGGCGAGGGGGACAGATGAGGTCCACATCACTGAGGAACAACAACCACAGGATACTGGGGCAGAATCAAGGGAACAAATTCTGGCCGGAAGGCCACCCCTACTGCCTCAATGGCTGATAGAGAGCAGAAAAAGAAAAACTTCATCCACTCACATGACTCCTCTCTCCCTGGCTGAAATGATGGCCCAAGTCCAGGCCCCGCCAAAGGCCAAAAAATCCCAGACAGTTCATACTCTTTGAACTGGGCCAGGTGGAGAAACAATTGCCGTTGTGGCAACACCTCCCCTAGGCGCCAATGAAGCAACCGCGGACCCTGAAGATTATAACAATGCAAGGGTACCGCTAGGTAAAAGAGGAAAGCAGGGCGAGGTGGACTTGCTAAAGGAGGCAGCAAGGGCAGTGGAAGCTCGTTATGAGAAGGAAGTCCAAAGGCTCAAAGTAGAAAAGGCAAAGAACGCAAACCTTATGGGGTTGCTCACTGAGCTAGCTCGACCTATCAATGCCGCTCCTCCAGAGGCCTCCACCTCTAAAGATCTGGCGCAGAGTGACATAGACTCCCTATGAGTAATGAAGAAGAAAGCCCAGGCGTTGGACGAGTGGGTCACCCTGTAAATAGGAAACACCCAGTGTTTCCTGGTATCCACCCTCCCATATTTATATATAGCCTGGCATGTTATACACCAGGCGGAGACTCTTGTTGACTTGTGGGAGGGTGATGCCAAGAATTACCAGGCATGGAAGGTGGAGCTCGAGGAACTCCTTACCCTGGGAGAGGATATGATTTCTGAATCTAGAATTCTAGGGGATGAATCATTTGATTTTGTGAGAACCCAGCACTCCAGACTTCACCTCACATTGGAGGTAATCAAGCAACTGCTAGGGCCTCTGCAAGATAAGGTTAACACTGTGAAATATTCTTTCAATTTGTATAAGTCTTTTGTAATAAAGACTTCCGGGGCTGATCCCCTTAGCACAAATACATGTACCCCTGAAGATTTAGTTTTTGAGAGTTTTGATGAAATAATGAAGTCCCGGTATCAATCCCTAGAGGGGATGGATGGGGCCTAGATGGCAAAGTTAACTCGCATGATACTTAGTGGTCATGAAATGGCAAGAATGGCCGATGAGTTTAAAGAGAATGTTCCAAACCTAGGGGAACAAATTGAAGTGGCCAAGTACCGAAGGGCCAGCCTGAAAGATATTAATGAGGATGGCATTTCCCATCTCCTCTAGGCTTTCAATGATAATAAGAAACCTTGAGCTTTCTCCGGAGGCCGGGGAAAACTCAGGCATTGGGTATTCTTTATTCCTTTAGGGACGTAAGTTCCCAGATCTCGGAGTCCGAGATCCAAAATTTTGTATTCTTTCAAGTGATCTGTGTCTCGGTCCCCGAGGCCGACCGGTCACTTTCAGAAGCGGTTAATAAAGGCTATCAGAAGGTGGTTGGTTACATCAAGCAGACGTCAACTTAACAGTTGGTTTTCTAACAAGATGGTCTTCTCGAGGCACCACTCAGAGGTACACTTAGCGCATCGAAGATAGGGTGCCGCATTTCCCATTTATGAGGCATGTAGCCTCGATCCCCAGGGGACCTACTTTCTTCCTTCTCCTTTCTGGCTCTCTTCTCGAGGCTGATTCTTCCGCTGTATATTCTTGTCTCATTCTTTTGACATGACACGCCTATTTCATCTCAAGGTCTTTTGTAGGGTGGCGCAGGTAGTACTAGCCCCTAGATATTGTATTTTATTGAAACATGATGTAAAATAGGGTTAGGGTTAGAAGAGAGTTGTATAAATAGTCAGACCGGCCCATTTCCAAGTGTTGGCAAAATTGATGATTTTGTTGTCCATAGTAATAGAAAGTCAATTTCTCATTTTGGTTGCAAAGCTCAATGCTCCATTGTTCTGGGTTTTAATAGTTAGATGCTCCCCTGGAGCCACCATTATATCACGCACCAGTGCTTGCTGGAAGAGATGTTAATGACGAAGGAAGAATTTTTTTCAATGATGTTGTTGGAATTCCTGCTTCTAAGTTAATGGTATTTCATGCTTTATGTTCTTTATGTCTTCTACTCTGATATGTTAAAGTAGATTAATGACCTTTTTTCCCTCGCTATTGATGAAATTCTAACTGATAGTTGTGTATTTCTTTGGTATTTAGTGTAGTATATCAGAGTATTATTGATGTTTTGGACGTTTAAGCATGACTATAGTTAGATGAAGTATTTCTAACCTTGCAGGATCTTTTTTCCTTTTTTTTATTTGCTAAGTGTAGAATGCTAGGGGAAACCTTACCTTATTGAATCTCCGGAGGTAATGAGTTGAAGAAACGAGCTATCCCCCTCAAAGACAGTCACTTCTCCCAACCGAGCCCCGCACCATCGTGACCCGACACCCAGGTGCTTGAAGGCTCGGGGAATATAATTTCCCCGGACAACCTTTGCAGGAGAAGTTGGCTGGTATCCCCGTAACTCGGTGACAACTTATGACTGTTGGCGGACCCGGTCAGCAAAACCCCGTCAATAGACGGAACAATTTACCAGTGTTTGAAGACTACCAATCAAAAAAGAAGATTATGTTATCTCTATAGAATATTTTGTTGTCATTAGTTTAGACAAAGTCATAAGAATCAAAAGACTCAATTGGTGAAAGGTAGAAATATAAATATATGAGCAGTCGGTAATGTACATCAAGAAAGTCATTTAAGTTTGTAAAAGTGCAGAGACTATACTGAGAGCACATAGTTTACTAGACACCGAGAGAAAAGATAGTACACTGAGTGGATAGTTACCGAGTACTAAAGAGCAAGTTACCCGAGTGAAGATAAGTTACTCTACTGAGTTACTTAATAGATTGTAAAGTGATAAGGATGCATTTAATACATTGATACCATATTAATTATGGTCATACAATGCACGATGATGAGCTTGTTACATGATTAATGATCAAAATGATTCAAAGAGAATATCTGAGAAGTAGATTAAGAAATTAATCAAAGATTTATATTTACATGAAAAACACCAAGTACTGAGGTAAAAGTGATATGGTCACCGAGTCAAAAAGAATATCTAATGGTCAAAATAATTTATGAGTGACCTAATGCATAAGATTAAGAGGTAGGTAGAGATGATAGAGGAGAAAGTGACAGAGTATAGAGAAGGATTTTATTGAAAAATAGAAATCAGAGTAGAGAGCACTGAGTTGATATCTTTCTACAGTAAAGTAGAACCGAGTAGTATTACAGATTGAATTGAGGTAAAACAAGTATTTAAGAGCACATATACTATCATCAGCATTTGTAATTGATGCATGATAAGAGAGATTTTTAAGTTGTTAATAATATTGTATTGAGAGCTAGAAATCCCAATACTCGGTAGATCTTAACCGATATTATTTATGTAAAACCTTTAGCAAGGTACATCTCTAAGTGTAGAGATTGTAAAATCCTCTAACCAAGTAGACTCAACAAGTTTGTGTATACTCTTAATTTGGTAAGCTATCAGAATGCCTAAACTATGTAAGATCTAACTAAGCACCCTTTATACTCCAGTTAGTGAAGGTTTTGGGTGTCATCCCTACTATAGTTTTGTCCTCTAATCAAGGATTTCTACATAAACAAAATCATGCAGTTATGAGCTCATTTACTTGAATGTTTGCATGTTATGTGTTATGTTTTATGTTTTATGTTTTATTTCAAGTTATTTAATTTTTTAATCGACAAGTAGAATCAGTATACAGTTTAAGTTATAAAAACATTTATTTATACTAATTCACCCCTTCCTTCTCAGTCTAAAATTTTCATAAGTCATTAAAACAATTGGTATCAAAGATTCTACTCTTGAGATATAGGGTTTTATGACCTGAGATTTAAAGATCTGATTCATGGAAACTATTAGGAAATATAAAAGACTTGATGGGCTTGAACCTGAATTGGAAGGTGTAAGAGAGTTAATCAATGATCTAAAGAAGAAACTTGAGAGGTCTTTAAGGCTTAGACTGAGAATTTTTTATGAACTAAAGGTTACACAAGAACAACTTGATACACTTGAAACAACATATGAAGGCAGTGTTACTGATTAATCTAAGACAACTATAAAAGAACTACTGGAAAATAATGATACACTTACCGAGCAGTTGGACCTAGTGAAGATAGATTTTGAAACCAACATGATAAGAATGACCAAATTTATTGAAGGAAAGAGGATTGCTGAAGATGAAAAGAAAATGACGGAAGATGATAAAAGACAAGTTGAGATGAAGCTATTGGAAAAAAGATAATAAGATCGTGAGAATGACACAAGATCACTATGACATGGTCGATCAACTTATGAGTGAAAATAAAGATAGAACCAAAAAAATATTTGAGAATCAAGCGCTGAAAGCAGAAATTGAAATAATGGAACAAAGACTGAAAGATGAGAAAGATGCAAATACAATACTGAAAATAACTGAAGAAGCATTGAACTCTCTAGATAAACAATTCAAGAATCAGAAACAAAGAAATGAAAAAACCGTGGGTATTAGATTCAAAGAGGACACCACCACCGAGAAAGGAGAATCATCAAAAGCACAAAGAGATGAAAGTATTGCATCCCCACCAAGACAAAAGAAGCCAAGTTGTAATTACTGTGGGAAGCCTGTACATACTGCTAATGTTTGTAGGAGCAGGAAAGGTAAATCACCAAGTATACCTAAGTTTGATGGTCATTATTTTAGATGCAATATGTATGGACATCAATCATTTGAATGCAGAACTAATCTTTCTAACAACACAAGGAAACCTAAGTTTGATGGTTATTGCGAGAATTGTAATAAGTTTGGACACAAAGCTAAAGAGTGTAGAACAAAGAAACGAAATGACAATTGGAAGCCTAATTGAGAGAATGCTAAAACCAACTAAGCAAGCATTTCTATACTATGGGACTATAATACAAGAATTTCATGTTTATCCTGTGGAAGGTATGGACACATTTCTAAAATTTTCATGTTGATGCATGGAACAAATAACATAAGAGCATGGATAAATCCTAGCATGACATGTTTTCATTGTCATAAGGTAGGAAACCTTGTGAGGAATTGTAGAGACTGAGGTGATGCATTGACCGAAGATGAATCTGAAGTAAAAGCCCCTACCACTATTGAGGAAATATAAGAACAAATGAATAAAATATGGAGGAAAAAGATGTGGGATGAAGGGATACCATCCGAAAGCACATATTGCACCATCTCTATTGAGTTGGTTTCACCAAGCTCCACCTAGTCAGTGAGAGGTATGTATGAAATGTATGCTTTTTATAAATCCTAGTTTAGTTCCTAGAAATAGAGTTGAGATCCATATCAACATATTAAGATGCAATTGGATAATTTGTATAACTTTTGGATGAATATTGTTATATATAGTTATTTTGTTTAACTCGATCAAGAAAAGTAACTATGCAGTCGATTAAAAAGGTAAGAGGGACTCGATAAGAACATTTAATGCACATTAATAGAGCTGTTGGAAACCCTAAATTGAGGAAAAAGTATAAATACGTCATTTTTCAAATCATTTGAACCTTATATATAGAACTTTGAGCACATTTGCAGAGTGACTATCCTGAGAGAATTCAAAGTTTCTACGAGTTATTTTGTGAATCTTTGCAAGAGGTTTTTAGAACATTTGAGATATTTTCGAGTTGAGTTTTACAAAGTTGTGGTTTGTCAAAGCATGCCCTAGTTTTTTTGAATCAAAACATTTGAGATTAGTCAGTGGCACCAAAGTTATAGAAACCTACAGTACTGAAGGTAGTGGAACCAATTAATTCAAGTACAAATTACCACCATCCATAGCCGCCAAGATAGATATGACAGGAGCCCTATCTTTGATATCACCGAGATTTGTTTTGATTCAAGATGTATGCACATTTATACATTGCAAGATTGAGGATTTGTGTGAAGCTAAAATTGATACATCATTCAACAAGTTATGGGAGAATTGGAAAGTGAAGGACGAGAATATTCACCTGGAAGAAAAAGGTTTGACTCACGTTGTTCACTTAACAAGGTTTTTTAAGAAAGAATGGTACTCAATTGAGAAGATGACCAATTCATGTGGTTAGATGAACTTGTGAAGAAAACTAAGGATATACTACATATCATTGCTATATTCCCTATTGGAGAAAAGTCAAAAGACACAAAGAAAATTGACAAGGGTAAGCTCACCGAGTTTACTAAAGCACAATGGGATGGCATAGGGATGAGAATATCTATAGTTATAGACCCCGCGTTGCAGCATGCTCGCAATATCTTATCATACTGAGTATTCCAATCATCCCGAGTGAGTAGTGTACCATGTGGAGCAGTAGATTTGGAATACAAGTTAGAAAAGAACGGACTCAAGTTGGATATATCCAAAATCTTGCTGAAACAACTAGAAGACAATATGAACACAATCAGGAAAGAAAAGAATAACACACTAAAGTTTGGTTCATTATTGGTATGTATACTCTTCTATTTTTAGAATTCATTTACCTTCATTAGATATGTAGTTTGGATCCCCAGAAGACCTATTCTTTATTAGATTAATGAGTACATACAGAGCTTAGAAAATAATTTTGATACTATCATGTCTGAATATTTTCTAAATTTCCAAGCAAGAATGCATAAGAGGTATAGGATACCAACTCAACAAGTTGCAAAGTATCAAGATAATATATGTTCTGAGGTTGATACTAACACTAGCAGTATCAAGGTCATTGAGCCTAGAACCAAATGAATAGAACCAACAGGTTATGAACTATACATTGATATTAGATCACAAAATATTGAAGCACTACTTGCTAAACATGTTGATCCCAAAGCTATGAGGTATGGCACCTATGAAGAGGTGAAAGTAAGAAACAAGAAGAACATAGTGAAGCCAAGATAGTTAAGAAAATAGGAAAGATGATTGGTAATCAGACCAAGACATTGAAACTGGGTGAGACAAGTGTTGTGGAAACAAATAATGAGAAAGATATTCTTGTTGCTAAGAAACAACTTGCACTTGTAACTTCATCGAGCATGAGAGGCACTAGAAGATACATGAGATCTTCAGTGAAACCAAAGGAAAAGGTAGTTGCAGAAATTGTTCAACTGAAAGATAAAACATACAAGAGAACCCGAGGAGGTAAGCCACTAATAAGTTCATGAAGGAAATTAGTAGTTGGAAAAGATAGTGAGACCGAGTCTGAAGAGACTGATAAATTAGTTCGAGTGGCTCAGCTCTCATTAGCTCCACATTTGGAAGGATTAGAGGAATTAGGAGGATTCCAAGGATTTAGAATAGTAAAGTATTTGAAGAGAAATGAGGAAGATAAGAAAAAGATAGAAGATGCAATTATTGTGACATTGCTGAGACATAGAGTGAAACCTATTAAGATTGCAAATAAGATACCTGATGAACTCTACAGCAAAATTGATGCACGTTAAAAGTATGATATTAATTTTGAGAAGGAAATGAGAGAAAGATCTCGTGTGCATACTATTCCCAACCTGACACCACCTAAAATAGAGGAAGCTTTGAAGAAACATTCGAAGAAATTTTTGGTTAAAGGAAGAGCCCTGAGGATAAAGACTGGAGATATACTATATGTAGATAGGGAAATTGATGCTAAATGGAGAGATATATTTGGCATATCTACTACTAATCAACCTGATGCACCGAAGAACCAAAGTGAAACAATCATTGATCAAATAAAGAACACATGCCAAGAAGATCCGATTGATCTTACTATTGATAATGCAGAGGTAATATAGAAGATGCATCAGAGGAGATTGATCTTGCAAAGGAATTATTAAAAGATGAAGATGCAATAGATGTTGAAGTGCCAAACATTGAGTGTATGGAAGTAGATGTTGCACCATTGAAGAGTATTGGTCCTATATTAGTACAAGTACAAAGTTATTCTACTATTCAAGTTGGCACCACTAATGCTACACAAGTTATGGGAACCAAGCCACCAATTGCTACAGGCAGTATAAATGTTGATAAGCCTAAGGCTACCAAGACCAAACAATAGAGGGATACTAAGTTGGAAACTCCAATCGACATAGAAGGACCGAAGCTGAACACACCAATGACCGACACATTAAAAGTTCAAAATGATCCCAAGCAACAAGAGACATAAAAAGAAATGTTGTAGGATTCAAATAAGAAGGACAAGGATATAGAGAAAGAAGAAACTAAACAAGAGGAAGTAAAAGAAAAGGTATAAAAATATTTTTAACATTTAAGTTTTTGTTGAGACTTTTTGTCAAAAAAGGGGGAAATAGATAGTATGAGAAACAAAAAAAATGAATCTAGTCAATAGAAAATTAAAAAAAAGTATATATGTGAAAAAGAAAAAAAAAAGAGAAGAGTCTAGAGAGTAACATCCAAGGGGGAGTTACAAAGTTTTGATGAATTTGAATTTTTTGTCAAAATTCTCAACTAATGTCAAAAGGCGAGATTGTTATCTCTATAGAATATTTTTTTGTCATTAGTTTAGACAAAGTCATAAGAATTAGAAGAATCAATTCATGAAAGGTAGAAATGTAAATATATGAGCAGTCGGTAATGTACACTGAGAAAGGAAATTAAGTCAGTAAAAGCACAGACACTATATCGAGAGAACATAGTTTACCAAACACCGAGAGCACAAACAATACACTGAGCTGATGGTTGTCGATTACTTAAGAGAAAGCTAACCAAGTGAAGATAAATTACTCTAATAAGTTACTTAATGGATTATAAAGTGATAAGGATAAATTTAATATATTGATATCACATTAATTGTGATCATACAATGCACCATGATGAGTTTGTTACACAATCAATTATCAAAATAATTAAAAGAGAAGATCTAAGAAGTAGATTAAGTGATTAATCAAAGATTATTATTTCCAAGAAAAACACCAAGTACTAAGGTAAAAGTGACATAGTCACCGAGCATAAAAGTAGATCTAACGGTCGAAATAATTTATCAGCGACCTAATGCATAAGATTAAGAGGTAATAAACCTTATACTTAATGGATGATATATAGAGCATAAGAGATAGATAGAGATGAAAGAGGAGAAAGTGACAGACTACAGAGAAGGTTGTTATTAAAGAACATAAATTAGAGTAGAGAACACCAAGTTGATATCTTGCTATAGTAGAGAAGAACCGAACAGTGTTACAGATTGAAATGAAGTAACACAAGTATTTTAGAGCACATAGAGTCTGGTCAACATTTGCAATTGACGCATTATAACAGACATTTGTAAGTTGTTAAAACTATTGTATTGAGAGCTAGAAATACCAATACTAGGAAGATATTAACCAATCTGATCTATGTAAAAACTTTAACAGGGTATATCTCTAAGTTTAGAGATTGTAAAATCCTCTAACCAGGTAGACTTACCAAGTTTTTGTATACTCTTAACTGGGTAAGCTATCAAACTGGCTAAACTATGTAAGCTCTAACTGAGCACCCTTTATAATCCTATTAGTGAAGGTTGTGGGTGTCATCCCAACCACATTTTTGTCACCTAACAAAGGATTTATGTGTAAACAAAATCATGGAGTTATGATTTCATTTACTTGAATGTTTGCATATTATATTTTATGTTTTATTTCAAGTAATTGAATTCTTAATTAGCAAGCAGAAACAATATAGATTTTAAGTTATAAAAAAATTTATTGGTACTGATTCACCCCTCCCCTCTCAGTCCCATTCAAAGAGAATATTTAAGAATTATTTCTATTTCCAATAAAAACACAAAGTACTGAGGTAAAAGTGACACAGTCAGCGAGTGGAAAAGAAGATCTAACAGTTAAAATAATTTATCAATGACCTAATGGATAAGATTAAGAGGTAATGAATCTTATACTTAATGCATGATATATAGAGAAGAACAGACAGATAGAGATGAAAGAGGAGAAAGTGACAGAGTACAGAGAAGTTTGTTATTGAAGAACAAAAATTAGAGCAGAGACCACCAAGTTGATATCTTGCTATAGTAAAGAAGAACCAAACCGTGTTACAGATTGAAATGAGGTAAGACAAGTATTTCAGAGCACATAGAGTCTGATCAAAATTTGCAATTGACGCATTATAACAGACATTTGTAAGTTGTTAAAATTATTGTATTGAGAGCTAGAAATCCCAATACTGGGTAGATCTTAACCGATCTGATTTATGTAAAACCTTTAATAGGGTACATCTCTAAGTGTAGAGATTGTAAAATCCTCTAACCAGGTAGAATTAACAAGTCTTTGTATACTCTTAACTGGGTAAGCTATCAAACTAGCTAAACTATGTATGCTCTAACCAAGCACCCTTTATAATCTTGTTAGTGAAGGTTGTGGGTGTCATCCCCACTATAGTTTTATCCTCTAACAAAATATTTATGCATAAACAAAATCATGGAGTTATGATTTCATTTACTTGAATGTTTGCATATTATGTTTTATGTTTTAGTTCAAGTTATTGAATTTGGTAATCAACAAGTAGCAACAGTATACAGTTTAAGTAATAAAAAATTTTATTGGTACCGGTTCACCCCTCCCCTCTTAGTCCCAACTTTCAGTAAGTCATTCCAACAGATTATACACTATTCCCATTTGGTGGTGGCAAAAAATATCAAATTAGAAAGATATAAAGGTAAACCGGCTAATGAAATATTATGGACACTCTTAATGGAATAGCATGAGACAATCATAGATACATTACAGAAGAGAGAGGATGCAGATAGTACATTAGATTGAATCAAATTTATACATGCAAGTCTTCGGTCCTTTTAGAAATTTTATTTTTGACAATTGTCTTCATCCCTTTAACATATGTATTTTTCTTATGTGTAGCTAATGATTTTGATATTCAAGTGTCAAGTACAACTTGACGACATGGATGACACTCTTGACTTGTGCATTTTACAACTTTTGGCTAGTAAAAGTTTTAATACTAAGTCAGTGTACAATTGTTTATTTAAGTTTTTGGTCCTAGATTTAAAATTTGATTTTCATAATTTTTTCTTGGTCCTTTTAACATATATATTATTGTTATAAGTAGGTAATTAAATTTTGGAATTGAGATGTCAAGTACAACCTGACAACATACATGAGAACGTACAACTTATGCATTTTTCAACTTTTTGTTAATCCAAGTTGTACTACCTGGTGAGCATAATTTTTTAATTTAATTTTTGGGTCCTAGATTTAAATTTGATTTTGATAATTGTCTTTGTCCATTTAACATATATATTGTTGGTATATACATAGGTACTTAAATATTGGTATTGAGATGTCAAGAACAACCTGACAACATGGATGACAACCACAACTTGTGCATTTTACAATGTTTGGTTAATCAAAGTTGTAATACTTGGTGAGTACATTTGACTGAATATAATACATGTAAATTTTGTTAGCGTTAATTCAACTTTACTCTTAAATATATATTTTCTAATATTTAAACATTAATTTTTATGTTGTAGGTCCCCTAGAAGAACATGTTTACATGAACTATATATGCAACAATGCACACTTGTATTTGTCCAAAATTTTTTTATAAATAATGAACACTTGTATTCATTCTATATTCACTAATTGATGATGATAGTTATTTTAAAATTAATATTATATTTATACATCCATGTTCAATAGTTCAAATTAATATGTTATTATTAGATAGATAAAAAAAATTATAGTTAATCAAAGTCTAGATCAGTTAAATAGCTATATTTTTTCATGTCAATTATATACTACTAGCTATTTAATGATAGTTTTAAAATCAATTGATAATTACATGAGCAAATAACTACTATTAATGATTAAATTATTTATAATTTTTTTAATTTTTAGAAATTACAATTGATTTTTAATGATAACAATAAATTGATGTTTACTTATATGTACATGTAATAAATCAGATCTAGTCCACATAGCATATATAAATTTGAACCACTATTTTAAAATTGCATAAATAACATAACAAGTCCATGAATAACATAAATCACATAACAAGTCCATGATCTATAAGTCCATAATATCAAGTCATGATATAATTGCATAACAAATCCTAGAATAAAGCATGATATTATATGATAAAAAGTCCTAATAACATTAATAACAAGTCTGAATAACATAAAAAGTGTCATCATAAAAAGTCCATGATAATAACATAACAAGTTCTATCATAACAAGTATGACATGACAAAAAGTCCTGATATAACATGTAAATGAGAAACAGTAACAAGTCTATGAAATAGTACAACAAACTCAAATAGCCAACATGTAATCTAACTCTACTCATATATGTGCTTTGCAATCCTCTTCACTCCATGTGAAGGTGACTGAGATTCACCATCCTGTTGTGTCCGGTCAACATTAGCATCATCCTATGTTTCTATAGTATGAGGAGTAGTTACATCATCCTATGCATTTTTAAAAGAACACATGAGAAGACGACGTGTGTATAATTCAAATGACTTGCATAATTTACTTACAAAGTAATTAAATAATGAAAAAATAAAATTTTACCATGCGAACATGCTCAGTAATGCCCTCTATAGGATGTGGAGCTCCACTCTCCTAGACCAGAAAAGTGGAAGCAGTCAACTCATGTACAAACAAACATTACAAAACTATGAGTATGATCATGTGCGGGTCAATTTTGATAATCCCTATAAAATATCCACACAATAGACATTGAAAATTTAATTTTAATGATGACCTTAAAGGAAAATGTGGACAGTTGCAATTAACTCAACCTAGTAGCCATACCGAGAGTGATGGTGGTGTGGACCTAAACAACATATATAAAAAATAAATCAAAGTTATATGTACATAAATGTAGAGTATATAAAGACTTAAAATTGATGGAAGAAAAGAATTATTGGTGTCTAACGTGTAGCCAAAGTCATTGATGGGTTAGGATTTAGATGTGAGGCATCCTCACACAATCCAAAAGCCTACAATTGCAAAAAAATAAACATGAATTAAATTTGTACGCAAAAAAAAAACATGAATCAAAGTTGTACATTAATTAGTAATCATATACACTTAAAATTAATGGATGAAAAACATACTAAGGGTATGTGAGGCTAGGCCTCAGTGACTGATGGGCCATAACATGAAGAAGAGTCAACCTCATTAAATGGTGTACCATAAAAAATTATAAAATATATCAAAAGAATTATTAAATTCAAGTTTTAATTATTTATTTTTAATATATCTAGATCAAAGTGTATACTGTGAAAGGGGTGCCAACATCTCAAAGTTTCAAGGTAAAATGATGGCAGTCCCTTGTACTCAAAAGTTCTAGATGATATATAGCGTCAACCCTCCTTTGTTCACCAAATAATCCACATGTTATGGAATTTAATGTGTATATGGAATTTTATATTTCATTATAAATTATGAATAAATTTACCTCTACAAGATGATCATCGTTTGTGCAGAGAAAATCAGCATATGATGTGATTTGATCTCCAGCATCAACATCATCATGTCCACCATCAGAAGCATTATGTTCACCATCAACAGGGGTAGAATCAATCAAGGGATGCATACATATATCCCCAAATCTCATGCAAACATGTGGTGTGTTGGGGGTATCCCTCATTTGGGTCAACTACTCCAAAAAATTTCTCGAAAAGATACTGAATGAACCAAGAGCATAAATCATTTCTCAATGATGGACGAGTGTAGGAATAACTGGAGAAGGAGGAGAAACAATAGGATATCTCCCACATGATTCCAGACTCTATCGCTCAAATGACCCCCATCCCTATCCTGTGGCATACTGCGACCAACCCCCTAGAATGCTCTAATGTCAAAGTAATTGGGTTTCATACCTAATTCAAACTCAGACCATAATTTTTTTCAAAAAATAAAGGGTCACATCATGATTAGCGTGTGGTGGATGGTCAAATACCATCCACCACCAGTCCCAAAAATGTGCACCAATCTATGGGTGTTGACACCGCCTAATAGAAATGTGTGGCTTATTACCAGGTATAATTTATTTGTTTTAGGATTCACAAAATAGCGACACATATCATTTTTTTGTAATTTTTAAAGTATTGGCCTCTTTATAAAGATTTCATCTGCATAATAGGCATGCATAGACTCCCTCCATGTTAGAAAGCTATCAAGCTCAGTGTCTAGTGCCTGAATGGAATTTGCCATGCCTTGCATGCCATCTACAAGATGTAGTAGTTGTGGAGGTGGGTGGGGATCATTTCTAATTGTATTAATATTTTGTAAAATTGCTTGCACATTTTTCAATATGTTCTCTCTCAATTTCTCAATTGTGGGTGGAGGTTGAGGTGGACGTGGAGGTGGAGGTGGAGGTGGAGGTGGAGCTAAGGGTGGCGGTGGAGGTGGAGGGGGTGGAGGTGGAGGTGGAGGTGGTTGTTGACCTAAAAGGTCATCTATGCTAAACTTATCCATGTCAAATGAATATAATCTGCACATATACAAACATGTAAATTTATAATNGGAGGGGGAGGGGGTGGAGGTGGAGGTGGAGGTGGTTGTTGACCTAAAAGGTCATCTATGCTAAACTTATCCATGTCAAATGAATATAATCTGCACATATACAAACATGTAAATTTATAATTACTATTGAATTTACATTTTACCTTGCAAAGAAAAACATATGATTTAATATAACATTTAAAAATATATCTTTAAACATGCACTTTTACATTTAAGAGAGAGCGGAGGGGGTAATTGTAAATTTACATGTTTTCTACCTAGGGTTTTAAGTTTTAATTATTTTTGGTTTTTCATATTTTCTAATGTTTTATGAACTAAATGAAAACTTAAAAATAACTGTTTTGCGTAAAATTAAAAAAAAATTCTACACAATTAGAAAAAAATAAATTTAAAACTTTTACATACAATTACATGTTCAATAATTTAAAAATATTAATTAAGTAGTTTTTCGACGTACGGTTTTTATTTTTGGTAGTTTTTAGAGTTTATATATTTAAAAGATTTTAGTTGTGTCTAGGGTTTACGTTTTAGAGTTTATGTATTTAAAGTGTTTACATTTTTGTTTTTGTTTTCTACCTAGGGTTTTTTAAGTTTTAACATTTTTTTGTTTAAATTTATGTTTTCTAATATTTTACGAACTAAATGAAAACTTAAAAACAACTATTTTATGTAAAATTTAAGTTTTTTCTACACTATTACAAAAAAAAATTAAAAACTTTTACATACAATTACATGTTCAACAATTGAAAATATTAATTAACTACTTTTTCTTTTGCAAAACAATAAACAAAAATGAATAATAATATATAAGAAAACAAATATACGTACCTAGAATGTGAAAAATGTGACTGAGAGGGTCAATGGTGACGCTAAAATTGGGTACACATCCTCTCCAGATTGTTATCCCATTTTGTGAATAGTAAAAAGGAATTATAAATTGATTAAAATAAATAAATAAATACATCTCCAAAACGGGCACCCATTTGGTAAAAAATTAGTACCCATTTCACCTTGGCCACCCGGAGCTAAATGGGTGCCCATTTTTTAAACAAGCACTCATTTGAGTTTTCATGGATTGAGATACTCAAGCTAAACAGGTGCCTGTATCTTAAAAATTGAGTGCCCATTTTTTTAGGTAATTTTTGAGACCCAAAGACTTCCGCCATATTAGGACCCAATTTCTTGCACTCGCCCACATGTTGTTTGTCTTGTAGCTAGATTTTAGTATGATCCCGAAGAAACTCATGTTGTTGCACAGTAAAAGGAATTTTAAGATACTTGTAACGAACAAAAGACTTTAGTCTATGGTATCCCAAAAAATCAGAGTTTACTTTGATAGCTTACGTTGATATTTATTGGGTTGGATGTGTGGATTAAAAAAAACAATACAAGTAGAGGTTCTTTCTTTCTTGGACTCATATTGGTTGCTTGGTCAACTAAGAAATGAGATTTAGTGTCACTATCTACTGCTGAAGTATAATATGTGGTAGTTTCTTCATGTTGTACACAGATACTTTGGATGAAACAAACTCTGAAAGATATTGGAATAATGTTTAATGATCTCATTTCTATATTATGTGAAAATACTAGTGCAATAAACATTTCAAACAATCTAGTGTACTGCATTCAAGGATGAAACACATTTCTATCCAGCACCACTTTGTGAGGAAAATGTTTTGGGAGAGTGAGGTAAAGCTTGAGTATGTACCTACAAAACAACAAATTGCTAACATTTTTAAAAATGTGCATTTCAAGGATACTTTTGAATATGTTTGGGAGAAGATTGGGGTGATTGCATCACCTTACTAGAGCTAAATTCATATGAATATGCATTACTGCAGTGAACTTCAAGCATATTTTTTATTTAAACTAATTATTGTGGCTACCTCTTAGGGTGATCTTAAAATATTGTTGAGAGATAAATTGTTCATTTCAAGGGGAGCTGAGAAAAATGAATTTTTGATATGCACCTTTGACCTTTTTCATTGATGTGAAAGGGAAGAGTGAACTTGTGATTATTGATTTAAAAATGTATGATTCTATCATTGGTTTATTTCAATCAATGACAAAGGGTAAGATTATTTTAGTATTGAGAAGAATGAGTGAGTTGGAAAAGTAGTGATTTAGTATAATTTTTGTGATATGGTTTTCATTGATGTCAACACTCTATTACATTAATAACATGTTTTCTATGCAATGGTTACTTGGACTTTTCTTTTCATATTGTTTATGTTGAAGATCTGATAGTGAAAGTTTGATATGTTGTTTGGAAGACATTGGAGTTTATCAATTCAATATTATATGGTTCAGAACAAAATACAGTTAATTTGGTATTTGTTTGAGTATGATTATTGCTGACACTATTTTATTTGTGAAATTTTTGCTTCGCATTTCCCTTCTTAATGGTTTCTGATGGTGCACTTCATGAAATTTTTTTATAATAGCCTAATGCTAATTCATTCCACTTGGCGTGATATTTTGGGCTTCGGAGACATGGTTTCAAAATTCTTGGTGTTTCTACTCTAGGTTTGGCTAACCTCAGGTGTTTATAGTTTAATTACTTGTCTCAACGAATGTAAAAAGATATGTACCATGTATAGTGTTATTTTGGGTTTTATTCATGGTGTGTGGTGGTCCACTTCTCATTCCCCCACTTTGGGAATGTTTTGTGCCAACCTAATTCCAATATTCTTATATCCTTTTACCTAGCCAATAGTGGGAGACTTCATAAATACAAAATTGATATAAATAAGGATAAATCATTAATGGTAGCAAGTGTATTTCATATGTATATACTTGTGCAAAATTTTATGAGCATGGTATTATGTGATGAAGATGTATGAAAGAGGATATGTCTCCCCAATTGCATAAGTTAAGTCTAAAGTGTGGTGTAGAACCGTGCATACTTCAATGTGTTAACTACCGAAAGAAATGAGTTGAAGGTGACTATAAATATTTTAGTGGTGTTGTGATTGTATATTAGTGGTGGATATATTCTCTCTTATACTTCTTTGTTTGGGTGGTGAGACATTTGGCAGTGAGCCTTCTTCAAGTAGTGATTCATTTGGCAGCGACCCTCTGGAAGTAAATCTTCCTCGTAATTCACATTAACCCAAGCTCATTTATTTGAGAATAATCTTCTCTGTGGTTTTTCCCTTTACAAGGTTTTCCTCGTAAACCTCGTGTTCCTTGTGTTTATGGTTATTCTTTTCATATTCATATATTTCAAAGGTTAAAATTTTAAAGTATGTTTGGTGGAACGATTAAAGGTTTTAAGTTTATTATTTGTGGACAACTAATTAACCCCCCGCCCCCCTCAGTTGTCCTACATAGTCAAGACATATTTCTTCTTTCTCGTTATTTAATCTTTTATATAATGATCAACATTACTTTTAGCTACAAGATATCTAAAATTCTCTATAATAATATTTATAGGAAGCAAGATGAAAAACTACCATCAAACATTATTATTATTAAATAACAATAGTCACAACAAATCCCTTATTAGTGATATTCTTCTAAATTTTTCATATAAAGAGTCATGTCCTCCAAAAGCACTTACCTCTTCAGCAACATCTATCTATTGTTAGGAATAATAGTCCACAAGACAACTGAGAGGGGGGGTGAATCAGTTATAATATAAATCATTAAACTTTAAACTTTACAAACCAAAACTCCAATGCAAATGTTAACACAGTAAATTCCAACACCATAATGCAATACTTATTCTTGAGGAAACCCTATTAAAGGTAAAACCCTGGTGGGAATTAGCACCAACAAATAATGTACTAAAAGTATAGTATCCCTATTAAAATATTTAGCCCTGTTAGGAGAGCTTCACAATCTTAGGTAGATCTCTTACTACTTTTGTCATACTCTCCTTCACAATGTTATCAAAGTTAACATGACAAAATCTTATGTTCCATAACCAACTATCATCAACCTTCGCAATAAAACAAGAAGCTTTAGATGTGTTGAATTCAAATACATTACCTCTAGATTTAGTACCAGATGCAATCAAGTCTCCCAATTTAGTTCTGATAGAGCATTTCCCATAAATGAATTTCAATTGACAACCCTTGTCCACTAATTGTCAAACACTCAACAGATTATGCTTAAGCGCATCAACAAGTAATACATTGTCAGTATTAGTCTTCCCATCCAGAGAAATAGATCTTATTCCAATGATAAGCTTAGGAGTATTGTCACCAAATCTGACAACACCACCATCATGTCTTTTCAAAATCACAAACTTATTTTATCTTGAGTCATATGATGTGAAAAACCATTGTCTATAACCCATTCAAGTTTCTTTTCAACACAGGATACTAAGGCTTTTCCCTTATGCATAGGTTCATCATGTTTAATGGAAATAAATCCAGTTTCATCATACTCATCATCATCATCACATACACCTTCACTAGCATAATAACATTCCTTGTCTTTTGAATACTTAGACTTGAATAACTTAGGTCTGTACTTTGGAACTCTTCTAGAACATCTAGATGCAAAATGACCTATCTTGTTACATGAAAAAAATTCCAAAGGTAATTTGCCTTCAAATTTTCCCTCACCTCTCTTTTCCCTTCTAGAAATCAGTGCCACTACTTCATCTACCTTTATTTCTTCTTCCTGTATATGTTCCCATTCATCAGCATAGTCTCCAAGATCTTCTCTCAGGTCACCACTGCTGGTGCTCTCATTTCTAGATAAGGTCTTTTTATTCTTGTGTACGGTTGCCTTGAATGCTGACTCAACCCTCTGTTAGAAACACTGAGAGGGGGGTGGATGAATCAGTGTTTATCTATTAATTATATTTCAACCAATTAAACATATATCAAATGTGCATCCAAAGAAACATAACACAAGAACACATAACACATGATATGATTATGGAGAACCTTGATTAGAGGAAAACTCCGGTGGGGATTCGTACCCACAAAATATTGTACTAGGTATAATGAACCTGCTAAAGTTCCTTTGCCCTGTTAGAAGCAGTCTTTAAAAATTAAGTACAATGACCTAGTTAAAGGTCTGACCCTATTAGGATTCTTTTACAATAACCCTGTTAGGGGTGTATGGCTCACTTCCCAATAAGATGAACTGATGTAATGACACTGCTGTCTGATAAGTTCCGTGTATGCACAGATGCTCTTACTCCTTCAAAGAGATATATCATCTTCTAACTTCATTATACTATCCCTCTATAACTTCTTCTTACACAATTATCGACACTTGTACCATATCTTTACATTACATACTTATATCTTCAAATCCAAATAGGCGTGACCCAAAACAAATCACTAGTCGGCCCTAAAACAAAAATATATAATGCTTCTGAACAAGTTGGCCTAAGCGTGTTTACTACAATATTAATTACATTAATATAAACTTATAACTAAAGGCGCATAGCCATTACATTACAAAATCATTCACGCTAATCAAAACTGTAGTTGGCTTCTATACTCTGTTTCCTGGACTGCAGGTTTACTAATCTTCCTGTAACTTTTCCGTACTGATGTTCTGTACTCTACACATTTGGATCTAGCATGTATATACACCATAGAGTATATACCTAAGCATGCATTCTCTGGTGTGATCTCTAACACATGCGCTGATGTGCTGATCTCTATGTATATCTGCTCTATTTTCACACTTAGTCATTTTCCTTTCATGACAGAACTTAAGTATGACTTTGTTGCCATGATTGACAACAAAAAATAAGTCATGCTTCCTCAAGAATTCAACTTGCCAACAATCTCCCCCTTTGTCATTTATGGCAATAAAGGAATGTGGCTAAGTTACTTAAATGACTTCATACAAAAATGACTGTCTATCATAATACTTAATGATATATAAATACTTTTCCACATATACACATTCTATACTACTCCCCCTTTGACATTAATGACAAAGGTGTGCAAAAAACTGTAAGTCTTCAACATACTTACTCCATGTAGACTTCTAGGTACACAACTTGAAGAGATTGAATCTCTTTCTACCAAAAGACTTTCATTGCATCAACTGTCTGGAGATGCGTGCATAAAGCATATGTCAATTTCTCCATTTTTATCAGATCCATGCAAGGACCTTGATCATATGTCTGTATGGTGTTATCAATCTGTTTGATGTTATCATTGAGAACTGCTAGAGATGGCACAAGTGCATTTCTCAACTATGTTTTCCTTACCCTGATCTTGCTAATTTCCAATTTTGCCTTCTCAATTTTGTCCAACTGTCCTTGGTAGACATTATTGCAGATGTTCATGTCTTGCGTCAAGGTTTCAACTGATTTTCTTATGTTATCCACCATTTCTTTTGCTTCTGCTATCTTTTTATTGTGCTCAGAGGTGAGCTTCACTCTATCCATACAGTTTGCTATGACTTTCTTTCCTTTATCTTCCAATTCCTTTAATATAGCCTGCCCAATCTTTAAGGAATTCAGATCTAAGGTAAAGTTCTTTACCAATTCATTTAGTCTCTCCTTCTTGTATTCATCTTCTGCAATCTTAGTAGTAGATTCTACTAA
>MU226589.1:535229-565711 GCA_018584345.1 Thuja plicata | reverse complement strand
CTTCTCCTTTCTCTTCAAATAGTGACTTTTTAGGATCCTCTTGTTTCTAAGTTTTGGATCTACAAAACCTTGTGATATGTCCAGCCTTTCCACATGTGTGACAAATGATAGGAGGTCTAATGTTCTTGCTCATCATGCTGCATTGCTTTGCTGTGTGTCCATTGTAGTTACATATCTGACATGTAATGTTCTGCAAATTTCTTGAGAGTTGATTTCTTTGATTGCTTTGATTTATATTCCTGCAATTTTGCTGAGGTTGATTTCTTTGACTTGTTCTATAATGAATAGCCCTGTGACCAAACTTATTATAGGAGTAACAATAACCATTAAAAGGTCTTACCCTTTGCAATCTCTTGCCAAATGCCCATGTTTATTGCATGCATAACAAGTTATTTTAACTTTCTTGGTTTCTCTTTTAGGTGGTTCAGATATAACCTCTATAGTATCTTCAACTTTCTTAGCTTTTGAAGATGCTTCAAGTGTTTTTTCTCTCTTTTGTGATGATTTGATTTCATCTTGTGCTATGCTGTACTGAATCCAAGACCAATAGCGTTCCCTTTTTGCCTTTCCGCATTAAGCTGGGATTGAATCAAATTAGAACTTGTGTGAATTTTATCAATCTTGTCTTTTGCTTCTATTAATTTAGATTCCAACTTCTTCTTCATGTTTTCCAATTCCAAGACTTTCATGTTTTCCTACAGAAGTTCTTCCAATTGATTTCTTTCTTTGATCTTGTCTTCAATGGTGTTCTGGTTATCTGTAAGTTGTTCCTCCAGATCTTCAAGTTTATCCTTTAGAGATTTATTCTCTTCATTAAGCTTTTTGACCATTTGTCCTAGATCACTTGTAGAAAAATCTTTCAGATCTTTTCTTAGCCTTTTAATAAGTATTTGAGAGCCATCATTTTTCAATCTTAGTTCTTCAGTTTCCTTCTCAGATCTATCAAGATATTCAAGAGCTGCTTCAAGATTCTTTTTCAAATGTTTTTCTTCAGCTGAGTCCATGATCTCCTCAAGTGGTTAAACTTTCTTTCAGAGGAATAGAGCTCTGATACCAATTGTTAGAAACACTAAGAGGGGGGGGTGAATCAGTGTTTATCTATTAATTATATTTCAGCCAATTAAACATATATCAAATGTCCATCCAAAGAAACATAACACAAGAATACATAACACATGATATGATTACAGAGAACCTTGATCAAAGGAAAACTCTGGTGGGGATTAGTACCCACAAAATATTGTACTAGGTATAATGAACCTGTTAAAGTTCATTTGCCCTGTTAGAAGTAGTCTTTACAAATTAAGTACAATGACCTGGTTAAAGGTCTGACCCTATTAGGAGTCTTTTACAATAACCCTATTAGGGGTGTATGGCTCACTTCCTAGGCTCACTATCCAATAATATGAAGGCTACAACCCTCTGAATGTTGATATGCACTATATCAAAATGAACTGCTGTAATGACACTGCTGTCTGATCAGTTCCGTGTATGCGCAGATTCTCTTACTCGTTCAAAGAGCTATATCATCTTCTGAATTAATTATACTATCCCTCTGTAGCTTCTTCTTACACAATTATAGAAACTTGTAACATATCTTTACATTACATACTTATATCTTCAAATCCGAATAGGCGCGACCCAAAACAAATCAATAGTCGGCCTTAAAAAAAAAATATACAATGCTTCCGAACAAGTCGGCCTAAGTGTGTTTACAACAATGTTAATTACATTAATACAAAATTATAACTAAAGGAATATAGCCATTACATTACAAAATCATTCACGCTGATCAAAACTGCAGTCGACTTCTTTGCTCTATTTCCTGGACTGCAGGTTTACTAATCTGCCTGTAACTTTTCCGTACTGATGTTTTGTACTCTGCGCCTTTGGATCTAGCATGTATATACACCATAGAGTATATACCTAAGCATGCATGCACTAGTGTGATTTCTAACATGTGCACTGATGTGTTGATCTCTGTGTCTATCTGCTCTGTTTTCACACTTAGTCATTTTCCTTTCATGATAGAACTTAAGTATGACTTTGTTGCCATGATTGACAACACAAAATAAGTCATGCTTCCTCAGGAAGTAAAATTTCCAACACATCCTGTAAAGAATCTCCAAAATCCATGGCCTCAAAATTAGTTAGCTTTTCGATCAACATCTCTCTAGTAAAGTTTGGTGTCAAAGGAATAATCTCCTCTATAGCCTATACTTTGGTTTTGTAGATAAGTGTACAAGATCTAAGTATCTTCGCAATCACTTCTTCCTCACTATAAGTGCCTCCAGAGTTTCTGATGCCAGTAACCACTTCTATAATTCTCTGTGCATATGCCCTAATGTTCTCATCTTCTCTCATCTTCATTGATTCCATTTTTGTCTTCCAGTTCTGTAGCTTTGCCAGTTTAGTAAACTTATCTCCAATATACAATGCTTCTAATCTTGTCCATGTCTCATGTGCAGAGTCTAGTTTTTTTACTTCTATGAATTCACCTTTAGAAATTGCACTGATCAAGGATTCCCTTGCAACCATATTACATGAAAATAGCTTCTTTTCATCTTTAGTAGCCTTCTACAATTCATCCTCAGTCACTATCCTTTCACTCTTCTCTGTGATTATCCAGTACTCAATTCCCAAACATAGTAAGTGTGTTCTCATCTTGTTCTTCAAGATGTCAAAGTTTTCAGGATCAAATTTTGGACTATCCTTCCTGTAGTAAGTCATCTTCAAGATCACCTCAAGCTGTTAAGCTTTCTCTCTAAGGACTAGTAGCTCTGATACCAATTGTTAGGAATAACAGTCCACAAGACAACTAAGAGGGGGGAGGTGAATCAGTTGTAATATAGATTATTAAAATTTAAACTTTATAAACCAAAAAATGCAATGCAAATGATAACATAGTAAATTCCAACATCGTAATACAATACTTGTTGTCGAGGAAACCCTGTTAAAGGTAAAACCCTGGTGGCAATTAGCACCCACAAATAATGTACTAAGAGTATAGTATTCCTATTAAAATATTTATCCATGTTAGGAGCTTATTACAACATTACAGTACATAGTCCCTGTTAGGAGACAGACCCTATTAGGATTCAAGAAAAGTAGTAGGCTCACTCCCAGGCATACTACCCAAAGAAGGTTAAAACCACCCTCAAGGATTCACAATCTGAACAAGTGTATATAGAAAATATACAATCCAATGAATTGTCTGATACCAACTGTCTTTGCTTGGTCAGTTCCAATGAAATATAAAAATCAACCCTTCTCTACATCCACCAGTCAACAAGCCTCTCAACTTCCAAAATTCTCTTCCCTTTCCATCTCTGCCACATCTTTCCAAAAGAAAAGATCTCACATATATACCCTCTTACAATAATTCTTTAGGTTGACTAATTAAGCTTTCCCAATATACAAACAATTGATTAGGTTGGCCAATTAAGGCTTTCCAATATACAAATAATAATATAACCCCTTGCTAAGATACACACAGTACCTATAACAAGTAAACATCAAATACAATCCATCACATATACTTCTAGATCTGCAATCCACGATCACAATTCATTTGACACGCTGCATGTATGAAGTTGGCCACCAGATAAGTCTCCTTCAGAATATATGCCATAGATGATGTCACCAGTAATCAAAAAATAATCAAAATCAACCCATTATTCCAACATATGTCGGTTGTCCTCCAGTAAGCTCACTTCATCTGAAATATCTTTGCCAGAAAGATATACCCGAAACATAGACACCTACTATGTCCAGCATCACAGTTACAGTCTAGAAACTAGTCTTCACCAAATCAACTGTAACATTCACAATATGTAACATAAAGCCAAGCAACCATAGAAATAAGGTCAACACACATCCTTCTTCATATATCCAATTTCGATCATTCTGAATCATCCGTACAGTTTATGTACACTTCTGCCAATTAAGTAACTAGTTTGTCCTCTCCACAGAAATATATGATGATATAAGTGACAAATCATGAATATCAACAGTATGATCAGTACCAAAAACTGATATCATCCAACATCTATATATTTATTTAAGAATTTATATTTAAATATTTCAAAATTTTCTAGTCTCAAGCATTATATTAGCTAATTGTAGGTAGCTCTTGATGATTAAGTGTATAATTTCATGATTATAAATTTTTTGATTACTTTATTAAAAGTGATTATAAATTGTGGATATTGAAAGAACCTACAAGATCTAAAGAGATAATCAGAAGCACAATAATGAAAATGTGAAAGCAAATTTTACCATTCATTCAATGGAGAAGTCAAGTACATATAGGCCTAGAATGCAACCAAGTCCAACCATGAAAGGAGGGATGAGCTAGAGTGGTGGAAAAACCGCCCAAGAGACTAGGATGATGTGTCGAAATGAAATCAAAACATCTCTAGTAGACTCCTAAATGTTGACAACCAACTAGAAAACTCACCTAAAACAAGTCAAATAGGTGACACATAACTAGTCTTAATAAATCCATGTGTTTAATTAAAAACACTAACACCACCCTTAAGCATATCTTAGGTGGACATGAAAGATACGAGTCCTGACAAAAAGGCATGATAAGGTACTTATTTACAATGCAAATAACTCATAAGGAAGGAGAAATGAGGAAACCCCAATGGAAATAAAACATCCCTCCAAAAAGTGATAAGATGCAATGGAATGTACAAGTGAGGAAGAAGAAGAGTGATAGATGGAGGACTTATGATAACTCCCAAAGTACTAGTTCTACCACAAACTACAATATGTTCTCCCCATAGGAGAGAAATTAGGGTAGATCATATGACCCCCCCCAAAAGATAGGAAGTGATGAACTCCATGTAGTGTTGGTAGATGCTTGATACTGGATTCTAAAGATTATCTATTAACATTGAACAACATTCCTCCCCTTGGGAAGAAATAACACCAGAAATGTGTGCACGATTACTTCCCATTTCGAATATGACTATGTAAGAAGCAAGATGAATATCTCTGAATGATGTACATAATCCAAAGTCATAATCGATGCCATTGATTTCTTCAAATGATGCTCAAAGATATCCAAGCCAATATTGATAAGTGACGAATCATGTACCATGAAAGATTCTAGAACAAGAACCATGAATGTATGGTGATGTCTGGACCGATGAGAATTTGATAACTCATGAATGTCTACATAATTTGTCACAATAGGAGCCAATTTAGGCGAGGTAAGAGAAATTTCCAAAGATGGAAATGGTGATGCAACTTCATGAAAGTTATCACCAAAGAGAAGACGAATGTCTTCAATGCTATCATTCAAATCTGCAATAAGGGGCTCTACAAAACAAGATTCTATTTCTCGTAGATATGCATCCCAATGTGGTGGATCTGGTATGACTATAAAAAATACCTGATGCAAAGAATTTGTAGAACTCATGAATGAATGAATGACAGATTCAAATGTATCAACAAGTGATGGTGTCCCACTAGATGGCCAAGTGAGACTGGATGGTGTTTCAGTGTGAGTTAGAGAATCATGTAAGGAAATACCTTGATCGAGAAGAATTTGTTGCATTTTTGCAATTTGACAAAACCAACAATCTTTTGTTGTTTGTCTATACTTTCCACAATATCCACATTGGAGTTTCCATTTATTTGAATTGAAAATGTTGCAAATCATTGATTCAAGAAATTGATAAATTTATTTGGTCATTTGATAAATTGAAGAATGGGGGCCCATAGTCTAGGTGACTATTTTGGGGTGCATACAATTTCTAATGAGTTCAATGAATTATGCAATGAAAGTGGAATCAAGAGAGAAGTATCTGCCCTAGGTACACCACAACAAAATGGTATAGCAGAAAGAAGGAACATATCCATTATGGATTGTGCAAGAACCCTGATGATTGAAAAGAATGTTGCTACCAAATACTGGAAGGAAGCCATCAACACTGGAAGTCACACCTTGAATTGAGTTCAACTGAAGAAAAGTATTGAGAAGACACCTTTTGAATTATGGTATGTCTATAAACCTAATGTTCATTATTTCAAAGTATTTGGAAGTAAATGTTACATCTTGAAGGAAGAAAGAAATGGAAAATTCAATGTAAAAGGTGATGAAGGTATATTCCTAGGCTACTCCTACAAAAGTAAAGCATATAAATGTTTGAATCTTACTACCCACAAAGTCATAGAAAGTGTTCATGTAAAGATTGATGAGTTTGCAGAGAGAAATGAACAACAAAGCAGTAAAGAGCCTGAGGACTACAGGAACTTTCTATATTATGAACTTGATACTATACCCAAGACACGGGCAATGGTGATTGGACAGAAACCATGTCAACCACTGAATTCATCAACACAAATCTTGTTGTAACCTGTGCAACCAGCATTGCTAACTGAAGAAACTGAGTCTCAGACTGAATAAACTGAGTCATAGATAGAGGGAACTGAGTCACAGACAGAGGCACCCAAGTCTCAGATAGAGGCACCCGAGTCTCAGAAAGTGGAACCCAAGTATCAAACGGAATAATGGAATAAAATATTTTAGCATGGTGAACATTGTAGAGAAAGCCCAGAATCAAAGAGGAAGGAACCTATACTTGTAAAGTATGTTAGAAGGTATCATGCACCTGAACAAATAATTGGAGATCAGACAGAAGGTATAATGAAAAAGAAAAAAATCAAAGGTACATGTTTGCTTAGTGAAATTGAATTTAGAACTATTAAAGATGCATTAAATGATGAAATATGGGTCAAAGCAATGAATGAAGAGATTGAGAAGATACAAAAGAACAAAACCTGGACTCTTGTGCCTAGACCAAAAGATAAGAATGTGATTGGTACTAAGTGGGATTCAAAAACAAGATGAATGAAAAAGAAGTTTCTAGAAACAAAGAAAGACTTGTATGTAAAGGATATGCTCAAGAAGAGGGTATTGATTATGGAGAAACTTTTGCTCCTATTGCAAGACTTGAAGGAGTAAGAACTCTTGTGGCATATGTTGCACACAAAGGATTCAAGGTATATGAAATGGATGTAAAATCTACATTCTTGAATAGAATTCTTGAAGAGGAATTCTATATTGAGAAACCTAAAGGTTTTGTAGATCCTAACAAAAGGAATATGGTTTGCAAAGTGCACAAAGCATTGTATGGACTAAAACAAGCTCCTATAGCCTGGTATGAAAGATTACATGGTTACTTGATAAGTATTGGATTTTAGAGAACTAATGACAATAGTATCTTGTACATCAAAGAAGGACCTCAGGACAAGATACTATTAGCAGAAATATTTATTGATGATATATTGTTTACTGCTTATGATGATTTATGAAAAGCGTTCTCCGAAGCTATGAGTAAGGAATTTGAGATGTCTATGTTTGGTGAAATCAATTTCTTTGTTGGTTTACAAGTTTATCATATGAAGGATGGTATCTATATTACTTAGTCTAAATACATCAAAGAGATACTGAAGAAATTTTGGATGGAAGACTCCATACCAGTTGGAACACCTATGCCTACTCAACATAAGTTGTCTAAGGATGATGATTCAAAGGAGGCAAATCAGACTACCTACAGATCCATGATTGGTAAACTTCAATATGTTGTTCACACTAAACCTGATATTGCATTAGAAGTTGGTATTGTTGCAAGGTTTTCAGCTAATCCAAGAGAGAATCACTTATTGACTATCAAAAGGATTCTGAGATATCTTAAGCATACTGAAGATTATGGATTATGTTTTAAGAAAGGAGGAAACTTTGATTTGAAGACTTTTACTGATGCTGATTAGGCAGGAAGTGTTGATAATAGAAAGAGAACAAGTGGTGGAGCATTATTTCTTGGTAAGAGATTAGTCTCCTGGACAAGTAAGGAACAAAATTGCATTTTGCAGTCTACAGCAGAGGAAGAGTATGTTGTTGTAGCAGTAAATTGTTCAAATATCATATCATTCAAACAACTGTTGTCAGGTATGAAAGAGGAAATCGAAGAACTAGTTATTATCTACTATGACAACACCACTATTATTATCATTTCAAAGAACCCCGTGATGCATACTAAGACTAAACATATTGCAATAAAGTATCATTTATTGAGAGAATTTGTTCAGGACAAGGAAGTAAGATTGGAATATGCGAATACTAAAGAACAAATTGCAGACATATTAAAAAAAAATGTTACCTAAGGATGCATTTTTGTATATTAGAGGAAAGCTAGGGGTGATTCCCCTAACTGAGGCTCACTAATGGATAGATTACTGATGCATCAACCGAGCCACATAACAGATTTAACATGTTGATGCAGATATTCAGAGCTTGTTTCATATGAATCAGTACAAATAGGTACATTACAACTTCATTCGATGTGTATTGGATGGTGTCTTTGGCATTGGTTGTCAAAGAGGGAGAGATTACTGATGTAATAAATATTACTGAAGGAGAGATTGATGACAAAGGGAGAAATTTTATTAGAGAAGACAGATTAGTGTAAGAGGGAGAAATTTGTATTTCAGTGACTATGAATACAGAGGGAGTTTCTAGATGAGAATCAGAATGAAGCTAAGGACATTAATAAAATTTGATTCTTGTGTCTATTTCTCTACAATTCTATGTATTATGACATGTTGTGTTGCCATCAATGCAAAAGAGGGATATTGTTGATGAAAATTATTTAATTGTGTATTGTCATTTATGTTTACACAAATGTAGTGATGTTTACACAAATATCTAATCCTATCCGAGAACAGTCATTTTATGCCAAGCACTCTCGGGCATTGAAGATGACCAAAGTGATTTTCAGTTCTAACCGAGTTCACTCAGGCATTACAGTATTGGTTGAGCATTGAAGGATTTTAGTATTAACCAAGTTATGCTTTTAGTGACAGCCGACTAGCAACATTTTATATTTTATGGTTATTTGGTTATATGATGCCAAAAAAATTAAGTCTTATTGATTATTTGGAAGGATATTAAGGCCGAATTGACGAGGCTTATCATATATATAAGGTCAAGTTTGGATTGAATAAGGTCTAAGTAATAAAGTGAGATATGTGTTTATGACATGAAGTGTGGAGGCGAAATCAGATCAAATTATGATTAAGGACAAAACATACAGGACTGCAACAGAATATTCAATCAGTGAGGATCAAGTAATTAAAGCTAGAGCAGAGATCTGAATTAGCAAAGACAATTGCTTCTCAAATCAGGTCAATCCATTGTTATTGTCTAACAATTGTAGTAGTGATCTAAATCTCTTTACATAGTAGACTTAGTAGTCTTTTGTAAATCCTCTGACAAGGTGACCTTTCTACATTGACGTGTTTGAACATCTCTAACAAGTCCACTCCTTACAGGGTGATTAAATCCTCTAATAGGGTCACACCTAACAATGTGTTATTGTAACGTTTAACAGGGTTGGCTCCTAACAGGGCTCACTTCAAAAAAGTGAAAAAAAGTGACTAGTTGCAATTGGTGGTTTTTCCCATATTGGGTTTCCACATTAAATCTTGGTGTTATTTGTGTACATTTTATTTTCTTTATGGTTTATGTTAAACTATAATTAATCACTAAAGGATAATCACAGTTAGCATCGTAATATTTGCTATGTTAACCGAGTGACAGTAGAATATCTGTGTTAACCGAGAAATAATGATAAATTTGTTTAAGACATCTAAGGGACTTGGATTTGTTTTTGTGGTAACTAATTCACCCCTGCCCTCCAGTTACTCAACTCATTTCCAACAATTGGGACCCAACTTCTTGCACTTGCCTACATGTTGTTTCTCTTGTAGCTAGATTTCAGTAAGATCCTGAAGAAACTCATGTTGTTGCAGTAAAAGGAATTTTAAGATGCTTGAAATGAATAAAAGACTTTAGTCTATGGTATCCCGAAAAATCACAGTTTACTATGATAGCTTACATTGATATTTATTGGGTTGGATGTGTGGATGAAAAAAAGAATACAAGTAGAGGTGCTTTCTTTCTCGGACTCAGATTGGTCGCTTGGTCAACTAAGAAATGAGATTTAGTGTCACTATCTACTGCTGAAGTATAATATGTGGCAGTTGCTTCATGTTGTACACAGATACTTTGGATGAAACAGACTCTGAAAGATATTTAAATAATGTTTAATGATCTCATTTCTATATTATCTGAAAATACTACTGCAATAAATATTTCAAACAATCTAGTGTACTACATTCAAGGACAAAACACATTTCTATCCAGTACCACTTTCTGAGGGAAATTTTTTTGGAGAATGAAGTAAATCTTGAGTATGTACCTACAAAACAACAAATTGCTAACATTTTAAAAAATGTGCGTTCAAAGGATACTTTTGAATATGTTTGGCTGAAGATTGGGGTGATTGCATCACCTTATTAGAGCTAAATGCATATGAATATGCATTACTCCAATGAACTTCAAGCATATTTTTGATTTGGACTAATGATTATGGTTACCTCTTAGGGTGATCTTAATATTGTTAAGAGATAAATTATACATTTCAAGGGGAGCTGAGAAAAATGAATTTTTGATATGCATCTTTGACCTTTGTCATTGATGTTAAAGGGGAAGAGTGAACTTGTGATCATTGATTTAAAAATGTATGATTATAATTGGTGTGTTTCCATCAATGACAAAAGGTAAGATTATTTTAGTATTCAGAAGAAAGAGTGAGTTGGAAAAGTAGTGATTCAGTATGAATTTTGTTGTATGGTTTTCATTGCTGTCAACATTCTATTGCATTAATATCAACATGTTTTCTATGCAATGGTGAATTGGACTTTTCTTTGCATACTGTTTATATTGAAGATCTGATAGTGAAATTTTGATATGTTGTTTGGAAGAGCTTGGAGTTTCTCAATTCAATATTATATGGTTCAGAACAAAATATAGTTAATTTGGTATTTGTTTGAGTATGATGATTGCTGATATTATTTTATTCGTGAAATTTTTGCTTCGCATTTCCCTTCTTAATGGTTTCTGATCGTGCACTTCATGAATTTTTTTGATAATATCCTTATGTTGACTCATTCCAGTTGGCATGAGATTTCGGGCTTCAAAGACATGGTTTCAAAATTCTTGGTATTTCTACTCTAGGTCTGGCTAACCTTGGGTGTTTATAGTTTAGTTACTTTTCTCAGTGAATGTAAAAAGATATGTATCGTGTATAGTGTTATTTTGGGTCTTATTCCTGATGTGTGGTAGTCCACTTCTCATTCCCCACACTATGGGAATGTTTAGTGCCAACCTAATTCAAATATTTTTCTCTCCTTTTGCCTAGCCGATAGTGGGAGACTTCATAAATACAAAATTGATATAAATAAGGATGAATAATTAATGGTAGCAAGTGCATTTCATATGTATATATTTGTGCAAAAAAATTTGTGAGCATGTTCTTATGTGATGAAGATGTATGAAAGAGGATATGTCTCCCTAATTGCATAATTTAAGTGTAAAGTGTGGTGCAGAACAGTGTAGATTTCAATGTGCTAACTAGCGAAAGAAATGAGTTGAAGGCGACTATAAATATTTTAGTGGTGTTGTGGTTGAATATTAGTGGTGGATCTATTCTCTTATACTTCTTCGTTTCGGTGGTGAGGCCTTTGGAAGTGAGCCTTCTTCAAGTACTAAGTCATTTGGCAGCGACCCTCTAGAAGTGAATATTTCTCATAATTCACACTAACCCAAGCTCATTTATTTGAGAATAATCTTCTTTGTGGTTTTTCCCTTTACAAGGTTTTCCTCATAAACCTCGCGTTCCTTGTGTTTATGGTTATTCTTTTCATATTCATATATTTCAAAGGTTAAAATTTTAAAGTATGTTTGGTGGAACAATTAAAGGTTTTAAGTTTATTATTTGTGGACAACTAATTAACCCCCCCCTCAGTTGTCCTACACAGTTAAGACATATTTCTTCTTTCTCGTTATTTAATCTTTTATATAATGATCAACATTACTTTTAGCTACAAGATATCTACAATTCTCTATAATAATATTTATAGGAAGCAAGATGAAAAACTACCATCAAACATTATTATTATTAAATAACAATAGTCACAACAAATCCCTTATTAGTGATATTCTTCTAAATTTTTCATATAAAGAGTCATGTCCTCCAAAACCACTTACCTCTTTAGCAACATCTATCTATATATTTATTTAAGAATGTATATTTAAATATTTCAAAATTTTCTAGTCTCAAGCATTATATTAGCTAATTGTAGGTGGCTCTTGAAGATAAGTGTATGATTTCATGATTATAAATTGTAATATTTTTTAATTACTAAATTGTGGATATTGAAAGAACCTGCAAGATCTAAAGAGATAATCAGAAGCACAATAATGAAATTGTGAGAGCAATGTCAAACCATTCATTCAATGGAGAAGTCGAGTACACATAGGCCTAGAATGCAACCAAGTCCAACCACGAAAAGAGGGATGAACTAGAGTGGTGGCAAAATCGTCCAAGAGACTAGGATGATGTGTCGAAATGAAATCAAAACATCTCTAGGACTCCTAAATGTTGACAACTAACTAGACAACTCACCTAGAACAAGTCAAATAGGTGACACATAACTAGGCTTAATAAATCCATGTGTTTAATTAAAAATACTAACAACCCCCTTAAGCATAGCCTAGGTGGACATGAAAGATATATATGAGTCCTGACAACAAGGCATGATAAGGTACTTATTTACAATGCAAATAACTTAGAAGCAAGGAGAAATGAGGAAAACCCAATGGAAATAAAACCTCCCTCCAAAAAGTGATAAGATGCAATGGGATGTACAGGTGAGGAAGAAGAAGAGTGATAGATGGAGGTCTTATGATAACCCCCAAGGACTACTTCTACCACAAAGTACAATATGTTCTCCCCATAGGAGAGAAAGTAGAGAAGACCATATGACCCCCCAAAAAGATAGGAAGTGATGAACTCCATGTAGTTTTGATAGATGCTTGATATTGGATTTTAAAGATGATCTATTAACATTGAACAACATTCCTCCCCTTGGGAAGAAATAACACCATATGAAATGTGTGCACGATTACTTCCCATTTCAGATATGAATATGTAAGAAGCAAGATGAATGTCTTTGAACGATATACATAATCCAAAGTCACAAATGATACCACTTATGTCTTCAAATGATGCTCAAAGATATCCAAGCCAATGTTGATAAGTGACAGATCATGTACCATGAAGGATTATGGAACAAGAACCACGAATGTATGGTGATGTCTGGACCGATGAAAATTTGATAACTCCTAAATGTCTGCACAATTTGTCACAATAGGAGCTGATGTAGGCGAAGGTAAGAGCAATGTCCAAAGATGGAAATGGTGATGCAACTTCATGAAAGTTATCACCAAAGAGAAGACAAATGTCTTCAATGCTATCATTCAAATCTGCAAGAAGGGGCTCTACAAAAAAAGATTATATGTCTAAAGATATGCATCCCAATGTGGTGGATCTGGTATGACTATAGCAACTACCTGATGCAAAGAATCTGTAGAACTCATGAATGAGTGAACAACAGATTCGGATGTAGCAACAAGTGATGGTGTCCCACTTGATGGCCAAGTGAGACTGGATGGTGTTTATGTGTGAGTTAGAGAATCATGTAAGGCAATACCATGATCAAGAAGAATTTGTTGCATTTTTCGCAATTTGACAAAACCAACAATCTTTTGTTGTTTGCCTATACTTTCCACAATATCCACATTGGGGTTTCCATTTATTAGGAGGATTCTGCAGAATTCTCAAATAGAAGGGATCATTTGTGAGAGGCATGATCACTTTGAACCAACAAAATTAAAAATTAAAAACACACAATACCCCCTTGATTATCTTCCCCCTCCCATCCCCTCCCCTCCCCTTACTTTTAGCACTTTATAGAAATAGTACTTTGTAATAAAACCCACCAAAAAACAGCTGGATATGACTAGGGGCTAAAAAGCCATATAACCAGGGGCAACAATTCCACAAAAGGTGCCCCGCCCGCCCCCAAAAAAAAGTGCCTTTTGAGATTAATAGTAGCTAGAAGGTTGGTTCTAAATTTGATGGTCGTCGCTGAAAAAGCTTCTTTTAAGCCCAATAGCTATGCGAGAGGGTCGAAATGACTGTGCTCGGCGCGGAGTTTCAAACCCTCCAGACCCAGATGAAAGCTGATGGCGGGAGGCACTATGCACGCCCTTTGTCGTATGCCCACTGATGGGAAGTCGATGCCGACACACGAGCCGACCTACGACGGTGGCAAGCAACGTATGGAGATGCCCGCTGCAGAGGGTCGCCAAGCTGCACAGCAAGGTCGCCATTGAATGCAAGATTATCCAGTGGATGGCCGCACAAGAGCAGATTGTAGCCAAACCTGTGGGGCAGAGCTGCAAGCCATGTATACGCCCGGGGGTTCTGAACCGCACTGAAACGGACGTGTTGTCCATAGAGAAAAAAATAATAGACCGCGATCGATTAGATGTAGAGGCCTGTGACTTCCCTTTCAGACTGTACGTTTATTGACTTCACCATATCCCTATTTGGTCTCATATCATGAAAGAACTTGAAGATCTGAAGAGATAATAAGAAGCACAATAACGAAAAATGTGAGAGCAAAGTCGATCATTTATTCATAGGAGAAGTCGAGTATGTATAGGCTTAGAATGTAACCAAGTCTAAATACAAACGGAGGGATGTACTGGAGTGGTGGCAAAACTATCCAAGAGACTAAGATGATGTGTCGAAAGGAAATCGACACATCTATAGTAGACTTCTAAATGTTGACAACCAACTAGACAACTCACCTAGAACAAGTCAAATATGTGACACCTAACTAGGCTTAATAAAGCCGTGTGTTTAATTTTGATTACTATTTTTATTTAATCAATTTGAGAGGTTGAGTGGGTTTGGTGATAGTGATAATGAAATTTTCAAATGTTGTGGCACCTACAACATATCACTATAGATAAAAAGAGGTTTTTGAAAATGTGGTATGATACACAAGGAACTTTAATAAGGATAATTGATACTTAAAAGAATTTATTATTATAAGATCCTTAATATAGAGGGACAACACATACTCAATGGTCATTATTACTAAATCTTTAATAAAGAGGGATAATTGATACTCAATGACCAATCTACAACACTACAACTAAGCTACCAAATCCCTACAACACATAGAATCTATTAAATGTCAACACCACAAGAGATAGCTGGTTTAGACTAAGTGGGTGATGATGACTTGTCTTATTAGTTGTGTCATTTTTGTTTCATAAATTCTCTCTACTCCTTTGTGGCTACAATAGCACCACTTCCCTTTCTCATTGCTCACTTAATTACAATTATTAAATTACTATCAAGGTTCAACTGTGTAGTTTTGAATCATATTCATTGATCCATATTGAATTTGACTACAATTGAATTCTGATAGCAATACCGTAATTTAACTTGTAAAAAATATCGCCTACATGACCAGTTTAATGGACTTTTACTCATCCTTTTGTTACATGCAAGTCTCGCTTTGCCATCAAAGAAAATTCAAAGAAAATGGGGTGGCGGGTCCTTCAAGCTGGAAAAAAGCCACTTTCTCTTTTTCTCGTTGCCATCCATGTTTACATCAATATACCAAACAAACAGAGCTGTCACATAATGTTTAAAATTCCAAGTGGCTACTATTTTAACTGTCATAGATATCTGCAAACTTTAGAGATTCGACGACGAAGAATAAGATTAAAACAGCTGGGTTTAATGGTGGAAAGTTGAGAACATAAACAACTAAAATTATGAATGATGTGATACAGTGGAATCAAAGTGGGGACCTAAAAAATGTATGTATCTGTTTTTTTTACTTGTAAAGGTTACAAGTGATTTTGTCTTTCTTTCTTTACAGAATTGCGTCAGGAAAAAACAGTGGGAAATGGGATTTCAAGCTTTATACTGAAGCGAATTCAGAATGGTGAATGGTGAATTGTTTAAGCTTTCTGCTATGAGTCGTGATGGGCCAAAACGTCACAATCTTGGGACCCAAAATAAAAGAAAAAAAGATTTTGTAAATACTCTCTCAGCTCTGGATTGAGATTACAGGCTTCGGAAAATTCCCGCTGATCAAAGTCAACCCTAAATTATTACTTCCAGAGGCTCACATTATCCTCCATTCTTCATTGGCGGGCGCATTGCACCTAAAAAACTAAAATCTAAATCTAAAGTTATATTGATCACAAAGTGTATCATTCCTCAAGTAGAGATATAATAAGTTATAATTGAAAAGATCTAAAAGTAGATAAATGTATTTCTAGTTGTAAGGAAAATAAGTTATTTTATTTTATTTTATTTTATTTTATCAAAGGGTAAATAAGTTTTAATAACTTTTCAAAATTGAGTTATAGCAATAATATAGATTCTAGTTAATAGATTATTAAAGGAATTGTTATAGTAAATAGATTATTTAGGGGGTTTGAATTCAAATAATTGTAATCTATTTATTAACAATTCAAATGGATTAGTTAAATTTTGAATATGACTCAAACTTCAAACAAAGATGCAATAGGAAGCAAAAAAATGTCATGTCAAAAAATCATGAAGATAGACACAAGCTAGACAATGTTATACCTAAACCTAACAATTAACAAACCTTTGCTAGGGTGTGGGACTCAGAAACTAATTAAGGGAGGCATTTCTTTCTTTTTTGAACAATGCTCCAAGAAACATCATTCTCAAAATCCTTAGGCTAAGGAGAAAGGAGAAGTAAGTTCACAACACAAGGATTCTAGATAGAAGAGGACAATCCTCACGTGGGAGTCATCGTGAGAGCTAGAGCATGAACATCAACATTACCTATTAGGAGATAATGAGGTTTGAAGGGGGGATGACCCTCATCTAATTGGGGGACAAATCTCTAACAAGAAGCATAACAGTCCCCACCATAGTGCCACATAGACGCTTAAGTGTCACTAACACAAAAATGTCAAAGATGTTATGTGTAATAAGCCTTGTTTACTAGTAGAGCATCTTTCCATCAAGATGAAGATTTCAAGACTTAGTGGCATTTAGGAATTTGGATGTCAAATATCCTATGGCAAATCATCTTCAACAATTGAAGGGGATGCTTTTGTAATTAAGAGCCTAGGTTCAAAACCAATTTACCACTTATAGCACAATCTCCATAGGAACTAGTTTACACATATCCAAATCCACTAAAAATGAGCAAAGGTAATATGAGATCAAGTCCACCTTAAGAATTTGACCTAATAAATTATCAATACCCTCATAAGTGAGATCAAACCAAAAGTAGAGAGAGGTATTTGGGAGCCAAATCCAAACTAGAACATAGAGGTGAAAGATCTGATAATAGGATTAAAAGAGGAGTTCTAGGACATTAATAAGAGAGGTGATTGTTCTACAACCTAGAATGCCCTTCCACTATAACATCTCAATAAAAAATTGCCTTAAAACCATCATAAAAGAAATATTTGAATAGGGGTAAATTTTAATTTTCCCATCCATATAAGAGTGTCATAACTCTACAATCTATTGATTTCAATGGAAAAAAACTCCACGAGTTATCAAAATTATAACTCACACTATTTTCAAAAAATATTTTTTTTATCTTAAATATTATACTGTTTTAATATTATTAATATAATATTTAATAAGGATATTCATTTTCTAAAATATTTTAAAAATTGAGGTAGAATATGTTGGATTACAAATTTCCCAAACCTAATGTGGGCATTTCAAGGTACAATGCCCACAAATTCCTAAACCATAGAGACAAAAACACCAAATGTGTAGTTAAATGATGTAAATTGTAATGGTGAATTCAGTTACGATACTAGGTATATGGAAACCTATAAGTATTGTTAAGAAAAATGAACAATAGAAGAACTTGTAGAAGAGTTGTGTATATGAAAACTTACCATTCATTGCTCCAAAATGAGATTTAAATGCATATCTGGAATCCCATCAATTTTAGGATTCCAAGAAACTTTGAACTAATTTTTTTTAAGAGAATAAAATAACAAATAGAATTAAAAATATTTAGAAAAATATAAAATTAAGAACCCCAACTTGTGTTAGGAGTAACAGTCCACAAGACAACTAAGAGGGGGGTGAATTAGTTGCGATATAGATTATTAAACTTCAAACTTTATAAACCAAATTTGCAATGTAAATGATAACACTGTAAATGCCAACACCATAACACAATACTTGTTGTCGACGAAACCCTGTTAAAGGTAAAACCCTGGTGGGAATTAGCACCAAAAAATACTGTACTAAGAGTATAGTATACATGTTAAAAGATTTATCCCTGTTAGGAGATTATTACAACATTTAAGTACACAGTCCTTGTTAGGAGATAGACCCTGTTAGGAGTCAAGAAAAAGTAGTAGGCTCACTGCCCAAGCATACTACCCAAAGAAGGTTAAAACCACCCTCAAGGATTCAAAATCTGAACAAGTTTATATAGAAAATATATAATCCAGTGAACTATCTGATAGAAATTGCCTTTTCTTGGTCAGTTCCAATGAAGTATTCTTCTCATAAACTATGGTCTACATCCAGCAGTTAAATAAGCCTCGCAGCTTTCACTTATTTTCTTTTTCAATCTCTGTCACTTATTTTCAAAAGAAAAGATCACTCATATATACCCTCTTATAATAATTCATTAGGTCAGACAATTAAGCTTTCCTAATATACAAATAGTTAATCAGGTCGGTCAATTAAGGCTTTCAAATATACAAATAATTATATAACCCCTTGCTAAGATACACATGGTACCTATAGAAAGTAAACATTAAATATAATCCATCACTTATACTTCCAGATCCCCAATCCATGCTCACAATTCATTTTACAAGCTACATGTCTAAAATAGGTCTTCTCTAGAATATACGCCATAGTTGACGTCACCAGTAATAAAAAAAAAATCTAACTAAACCCATTATTCCAACATATGTCGGTTATCTAGTAGTAATCTTGCTTCATCTGAAATATCTTCACCAGAAAGATATACCCAAAACACAGAAACCTCCTTTGTCAAACATCATAGTTACAGTCCAGAAACCAGTCTTCACCAAATCAATTGTAACATCCACAATATGAAACATAAAGCCAAGCGACCTTAGGAATAAGTTCAACACACATTCTTCATCATATCCCTATCTTTGATAGTTATGAAACATCTGTACACTATCCGTACACTTCTGTTAGTCAAGTAGCCATTCTGTCCTCTCCACAAAATATATGTTGAAATCAATGACAAAAAATGAATATGAACAGTGTGATCAGTACCCAAAAACAATATAATCCAACAATCTCCCCCTTTGGTATTGATGGAAACATATGGGAAAATCCATATGCATCAACCCAAAAGTACTCTCTCTCAATACAATCTTCTCAATATCCTCAACACAAATCTCTTAAAATATTAGGGATTTTCACATAAATTCCTTCCCCCTTTGGCAGTAATGGCAAAGGGTGCCATAACTCATTTGTAGTCATCTATAAGGTGTAGCTTTTCCAAATCTTCATTTCCATCAACCAGGTGCAAGATTACCCAAATGTACTCCATAGTATTCTCCTGCGATCACTCCACCTGAGGATTAGATCCATACATCAAGTCCAAAGAATGATATAGCTCTAAGATTCACTGGACTTATGCACATTTGCATCAATTAATTACCACTGGGAGGAGCCATCACCTCAAGCATGCTTCTGAGATATTCAAAAGCATCTTTTGGAAAAGGTTTAATAGTAAATATATCTGCTATCTCTTCCTTTATGCTAATGTATTCCAATTTAATTTCTTTATCTACTACTTTCTCCCTCAAGAAATGATACTTAATAGAAATGTGCTTAGTTTTTTAATGCATTACAGGATTCTTCAACATATTCACTATGCTAGTGTTATCATAATGGATAACCACTGGCTCTTCAAAAATTATTCCAATGTCCTTTAGCATTTTCTTCATCCAAACAACTTGTGTGCAATTTATTACAGCAACAACATATTCTGACTCAGCAGTAGATTGAGCAATACAGTTTTGCTTCATGCTCAACCAAGAAATCAATCTTTTCCCAAGAAAAAATGCACCACCACTTGTACTCTTTCTGTCATCCACATTACCTACCCAATCAGCATTAGTATAAGCTTGCAAAGTAAAGTATTATGATTTTTCATACCACAATCCATATTCTATTGTCCCTTTAAATATCTGAAGATTATTTTTACAGCAGCAAAATGTGTCTCTTTAGGATCTGCCTGATATCTAGCCATGATCTCAACTGCATTAGTAATATCTAGTCTAGTTTGAGTTAGATATTGTAGACCTCCAGTCATCAATTTGTACTTAGTCTGTACAACACTTTGAGTCTCATCACTATTAGTCAATTTGTGTCCAATCACCATAGGTGTCCCAATAGGTTTACAATCTTCCATTCCACAAAAATTCAACATTTCCTTAAGATACTTGGTCTGAGATATAAAAATGTCATTCTTACTCTGATTAATTTGCAAACCAACTAAAAATTTCATCTCACCAATCGTTGACATCTCAAATTCATTTTGTGTTTCTTTAGCAAACTTATTACTCATCTTATCATTGCCTCTAAAACTGATATCACCAACAAAAACTTCTATAATTAAGATTCCATCTTCAGCAGTTCTCAAATATAAATTACTGTCTGCATTACCTTTTCAGAAACCAAGACGAATTAGATATTTGTCTAGTCTTGCATACCATGCTCTCGGTGCTTGTTTCAGTCCATACAGTGCCTTCTTCAGTCTGCAAACCATGTTTTCATCATCTGTCAAAGGAAAACCATCAGGTTTCTCAATGTAAAATTCTTCTAGATCACCATTCAAGAATGCTAACTTCACATCCATCTGATATACTTTAAAGTCTTTATGTGTAGCATAAGCAAGAAATAATCTCACAGCTTCCAATCTAGCAATAGGAGCAAAGTTTTCTTCATAGTCTATGCCTTCTTCTTGCAAATAGCCTTTACATACCAATCTAGCCTTGTTTCTTACCACTGTTCCTTCCTCATCCATCTTATTTCTAAAAACCTATTTAGTTCCTATCACATTTTTATTCTTAGGTCTTGGAACCAATTCCCAAGCATTGTTTTTCTTTATCTGTTCAAGTTCTTCTTCCATAGCTTTAGTCCAAGATTCATCTCTACATGTTACATCAGTAGTCTTTGGTTCAACTTGAGAAATCAAACAGATTTCATCTCTAGCTCTAGATCTAGTCATTATACCTTTACTTGCATCACCAATAATTTGATCTTCAGGATGGTTCTTCTTAACATACCTGTTGACGGGCTTTCGCTGACCGGGTCCGCCAACAGTCATAAGTTGTCACCAGGTTTCGGGGAAACTGGCCAACTCCGCCTGTAAAGGTTGTCCGGGGAAATTAAATTCTCTAGGCCTTCAAGCACCAAGGTGTCAGGTCACGACGGCGCGGGGCTCGGTTGGGAGAGGTGACCGTTTTCGAGGGGGATAGCTGGTTTCTTCAACTCAATACCTCTGAAGATTCAATAGGATAAGGTTTCCCCCTAGCATTCTACACTTAGCAAATAAAACAGAAAAGATCCTACAGGGTTAGAAACATTTCATCTAATTACAGTCATGCTTAAACGTCCAGAACATCAATAATACTCTGATAGACTACACTAAATACCGAAGAAATACATAACCATCAGCTAGCATTTTATCAGTAGCGGGAGTAAGGAGGTCGTTAATCTACTTCAACATATCAGAGTACAAGACATAAAGAACTTTGAAACATGAAATACCATTAACTCAGAAGCAGGAATGCCAACAACATCATTGCCAAGAATCCTTCCTTCTTTATTAATGTTCCTTCTAGCAAGCACTGGTGCGTGATACAATGGTGGCTCCAGGGGAGCATTTGACTATATAAAATAGAACAATGAAGCATTGAGCTCTGCAACTAAAATCAGGAATCACTTTGCTATTGCTATGGACAAAAAAATTATCAATTTTTCCGACCCTTGGAAATGGGCCGGTTTGGCTATTTATACAACTCTTCTAACCCTAACCCTATTTTACATCATGTTTCAATAAAATATAATATCTGGGGGCCGGTACTACCTGCGCCACCCTACAAAAGACCTAGAGACAGAATAGGTCTGCCATATCAGAAGAATAAGATAAGAATATACAGCAGAAGAATCGGCCTCAAGAAGAGAGCCAAAAAGGAGAAAGAAGAAAGTAGGTCCCCCGAGGATCGAGGCTACATGTCTCATAAATGGAAAATGCAGCGCCCTATCTCCAATGTGCCAAGTGTACCTTTGAATGGCGCCTTGAGAAGACCACCCTATCAGAAACCAACCGTTGAGTCAATGCCTCCTTGATGTAGCCAACCACCTTCTGACAGCTTTATTAACCGCTGCTGATAGTGACCGGTCGTCCTTGGGGACCGGGACACGGATCACTATTAAAGAATACAAAATTTTGCATCTGGGACTTTGGGATCTGGAACCTACGTCTCCAAAAGAATAAAGAATACCCAATACTCAATTTCTCCCTGGCCTTTGGAGAAAGCTCAAGGCTGCTTATTATCTTTGAAGGCCTGGAGGAGGCAGGAAATGCCATCCTCATCTATCTTTTTTAAGTTGGCTCTTCTGTGCTTGGCCACTTCAACTTGTTCCCCCAGGTCTGAAACATTTTCCTTAAACTAATCCGCCATTCTTTCCACGTCATGACCACTAAGTATCATGCGGGTTAATTTTGTCATTTGGGTCCCATCTATCCCCTCCGGAGATTGATACCGGGACTTCATTATTTCATCAAAACTCCCTAAAACTGAATCTTCAGGGGTACATGTATCTACGCTAAGGGGATCAGCCTCGGAAGTCTTTATTACAAAAGACTTGTACAAATTGGAAGAATACTTCACCGCATTTACCTTATCTTGTAAGGACCCCACCAGTTGCTTGGTCACCTCCAATGTGAGGTCGATTCTGGAGTGTTGGGTTCTTACAAAATCAAATGATCCATCACCCAGAATTCCAGATTCAGAAATCATATCCTCTCCCAAGGTAAGGAGCTCTTCGAACTCTACCTTCCATGCTTGATAATTCTCGGCGTCACCCTCCCACAACTCAATAAGAGTTTCTGCCTGATGAATGACTTGTCAGGCCGCGTATAGATCTGGGAGGGTGGACGCCAGAAAATGCTGGGTGTTTCCTATTTGCAAGGCGACCCACTCGTCCACTGCCTGAGCTTTCTTCTTCATCATTCGCAGGAAGTCTATGTCACTCTACGGTATATCTTCTGAGGTGGAGGCCTCTGCAGGAGCGGTATTGATGGGTCGAGCTAGCTCAGTAAGCAACCCCATGAGGTTTGCATTCTTTTCCTTTTCAGCTTTGAGCCTCTGGGCCTCTTTCTGATATCGGGCCTCCACTGCCCTTGCTGCCTCCTTAAGCAAGTCTACCTCACCTTGCTTTCCCCTTTTACCTAGGGATACCTCTACAACATTGTAGTCTGCAGGGTCCGCGGTTGCTTCATCAGCGTCTGGGGGAGGTGTTTCCACAACGGCAACTGCTTCTCCGCCCGGCCTAGTTTAGAGGGTATGAACTGTCCGAGCTTTCTTGGCCTTCGGCGGGGCCTGAACTTGAGCCATCATTTCGGCCAGGAAGAGAGGAATCATAGGAGCGGACTGGGAATTTTTTTTCCTGCTTTCTACCAGCCACTGAGGTGGGAGAGGTGGCCTTCTTGCCAGGATTTGTTCCCCTGATTCTTCCCCAGTGTCCTGCGGTTGTTCCTCTTCAGAGGCATGGACCTCATCCGTCCCTCTCCCTGCCTCAACTTCTCTTGCAGCAACATTCTCTTCAATATCCATCTCCTCGGCCTTATCCTGTATGTCTATCATTGGGTCTGGACCCTGGTAGGCTTCCTCGAGGATTTCTTCTTCAAGCTGCTCTTCTTCTTGTTGTTCTTCTTGTTGTTCTTCTTCTTGTTGTTTTTCTGCTTGTTATTCTTCTGCCAGGGCCTCTTCCTCTGTTGGCACCTCTTTCGGCAGTAGGGGAGGTATCAGGCCAAGATTTAGAGTTTGGGCCACTGTGATAACCTGCCCGAAGGTTTCTCCCGGGAGTGGCCCTTGGAACGTGGCGGCTGGGGTTACGGTTATTCCCGAAGGTCTGGTTCCCCCAACGGATGCCATATGTTCGTCTTGCTTTTGTTGGTCCATTCCCAGACCATGCATCATTTGAGCCCCAGAGATAATCTCCAGTTCTAGCTCCTTTTCTTCTACTTGTTGCTCTTATCCCTGTGCAGGCTCTTGTTCAATGTCTTCTTGCTCTGTAGCTCCTTGTTCCGCCCCGGGGACCTTTGTCTCCATTTGGATATTGTCTCCCTGTAAGTTCCTGAACTCGTCGGTCACAAATACATCGTCAAATTCTTCTTGTGGAGGGGGACTAGCTGGGACTTTTGTAGGCTCAGTTTCTTTCTCTGGCTCTGGGGAACTGGAAGAAAGGATTTCCACTTGTTGGGGTTGGGACATCCCCTACCCCAGCTCTGCCTTAGGATTTTTGCTGAGCTTCTTCTTTCGCTGGGTAATCAGAGGTGGCCCCGCGTCTCTTATCGCTGCCACCTCCAAGGGATCCACCCCCGTTGCCTTAACCATTAAGGCTGCTAACGACGGGGAGGAGGAGGGGTGAAGTGGCCTGGTCATAAGTGGTGGGGTGGCCAGCCTCGTTATTAGTTTCTCCCTCATTTGCTGAGAGGCTGCCACCGATTATTTTATTTTCTCTTTGATTGGGACTTCTTGCATAGGAGGGGTTGTGTCTATTCCTTTTCCTTTGTCTTCACCCTGCGAAGAAGTCCTGGCCCCCGGGGTCATCTTTGGTACCAGCGACAGAGTTAATTTTGGCGCCGGCTGGGCTGCTCGGCAGGTACTCCCGGGGCACACCTTCTTAAAATAGGTGTGGCTTCACTTGACCACCTCCCGAGTGAAGTCTTCAATAGTGGGCCCTTCCTGGGCAGCCCGGTTTACTGGTGGAAGGGCCTTTTTATTGATCCCCTTTGCCTTGTACTGGGGATCGATAGTGGAGGCGGCGTCTGAGAAGTCTACCGGGAACTTTTCGAGCTTCAATTTTTGCATCATGCCGGCTGTCATTCTGACATAGTGCCTGCTCTGCACCTCCACATCATCTTGGCAGTCTGCCCAAAATTCCTCCATGTGTATATGATGGGGCTCTGAAGCCCGGGGCATCGCCGTTACGATTCTACCATGCGGATCAAAAATTTTCCGCGCCTGATAAAATTCCTGTAAGTTATAACTTTTCAGCTCATTGTCTACCTCCTTTGCGGCGGCCAAACTGCTTGTGTAGTTCCCGCAAGTGATTGGGAACGGAATGTTGGGGATCTTTTTGAGGGAAAAGAAGGCATGCACCTCCATTATTTGCCTGCAATACTCCAATAGCACGATCTTGTCCCCACAATGTCTGGGCAACAAGTATGGTTTCCCGGAGAAGCCGGCGACCCTAATGTATGTGTGTTGTTGGAATTGAATATAGTAATGTCCATAACTATGGACCAACTTCATCGCCTCAGTAGACAGGTGGTATCCGACATCCCGGGTGGGTGTAAGCAGATGGTAGTAAACGAATGCATCATTTACCCAGCAGAAACTGGGGAAGCTGGTCTCCCACTGAACTTGTACTGGGAAATGGTCCCATGGTGCCTTTTGTCCTGGGCCAATCCTGAGCACGCCGTCTATAAGTAGGTCATGGGAATGGGGCCTCTGCTGCGCTAGGGCCCAGAAAACATAGGAAGACATATAAAACTTTTTCTTCCTGTTCAGCTGCTGGAACTAGGAATCGACATGGTTGGATATTATTGTTGCCTAGTCGAAGTATCCTCCCTTTGTGGATATGCCAAGGAGGAAATAGTACATCCATTTGGAAAACTTCTGGGTGAAGGGCTTCCCAAAGACCCAGGCCAATGCTATCATCCCCATCTGGATGCTCTCCTTATATTCAGAGCAGGGAATCTCTATCTTCATTCTCTTTGGGTCCCTCTTCGGGACCTTCAACCAATGGGTATTCATGTACACCCGGGCCGCATCTTCCAGCTGTGTGAACTGGGTCAAGGCATCAGTCCTTGTAACCACTGTGGCTTTGTCAAATTGTGGGATTCCCAGTCCCGCCTGGAATGTATCTGGGTCGAGGGATACCAGAGGAGTAGGGTATCCCGTTGGTTCTATGGCTGCGAGCATAACAGCCCGAACAGAAGAGTTGTAGTTGTTTTCCAGTGTTAGGATAAGCTCCAAAGATTGCACAAAGCACAGGAAGCAAGCCACCCAGAGGATCCCGGAGTTCCCAATGTTGGTCACTAATTGATCTCCAGCCTGTCGCTGGATGTGCATTATTTTCACCAAGGCCTGCATCTCCAACCATTTCCCGACGCTAGTGTCCGTCATCAGCTTGACCTTAGACTCAATCTTTGAGCCCACGATGACATTGTCTTTTATGAATTTCATGGTCAGGGGCAGCTTTTCCAGGGCCTTCTCCATTTTAGATTTTACTGCTGCCCTGGTTTTTGTTGCGAAAGGTAGCTCTGGACTTCCGGATGGAGATGACGCCGATGCTTCAGACATGTTTGGAAGATAGACTCTGAGAACCTGCAAGGCAAAAGAGACAGTCAGAATACATTTACCAAAATAATTATTCTGGGGCCCGGAGATCTTACCACTGTGATGCTTGCTTTTCCTTAAAAGTTAGTTTCATGCAAAGATAACCAAAAAGCAAACACATCGTAAACCTTAGATTTTCATTAAACATCCGGGTCCGGAGATTTTATCACACTGGATAAAGACACAGGATGGATGATGGTAGGAGACCTGAAGCCCAGAGAAATGACCGTTGGTGAGGACGCGTAAAAAGGCTAGTCATCGAGCCCACATGGGCGCCACGTGTGTAGGCATTAAATGGAAGTTATGGCGATGACGACGGAGCCAACTGTCTGAATGTGTGAAAAGTGAAAGCCACTTGGCTGGAATTGATTGTGTGCATGGGACATAAATAAGGTTCTGACAGACTTCATGGAGGAGAGAGAAAATCACCTGTTTGAAACTGGCCGAGAGCCGAGTTTCAAACAGGTGGTTTTCTGCCTCGAAGCGAGTTCGTAGGCAGAAAACCAGAAATATAGGTGACTCGACCAGCTCATTGAGCTACCTAGAAGGATATACATGAAGGCCGAAGGGATATATACAAAGACACAGAAGGATATACAGAGACTATACATAAATACACACGCATATACATAAAATAGGAACATATATACATAAATATACAACACGGAGCGACGTCCGCGAGAAAACCAGACAAGGCAGAACAAACTATCTACAGCTATCCACATACTCTACAGACGACACACCTCTGCACAGAGGGTGGACAACCCTTTGGCAGAGAGCCGACCCGCCAACGGGTGGCAAAACCAGAAAACAGCGAACCAGACGAAACAGAGAAACAAAACAAACAAGACAAAAACCAAACGAAAATAGAAGAAAACCAGAGAGAAGAAAATGGAAACAACAACCTGAGAATGCAGAAGGCAGAGGAAAGGGAAGAGTTACCGCGAGAGCTCTGCAACAGCTCGAGTTGTCAAATGGTTAGAATAACCACCACCAAGCACTTGCAATCGCCTGAAAGTGACTGGAAATGTTAAACGTTAATTATCATAAACTCTCTGTAAATGCTCTATTAATTGCTTCAAAATCACTCTGTTAATCGCTCTGAGTGCTTGAAGGTTTTAATCGCGGTAAAATGTGAAAGTGATAGATAAGCCCTATTTATACCCGCGGTAAAAGGATAATCCTTTTCCTTCTGGCAATCTCTGGTCAAGCAAACCTCCGGACTCTGGGCCCAAGGATTCCCCATGATGATGTCCCTTAAGAACGTCATGACCAATCCCGGAGTCCAGAATCTGATTTCCGACGAAGGGCAACCTCCGGGACCGGAGTCCCGGAGACAAAAAGCAAACAAACAGAACACCACGCCGGGGAAGGAAACCTCGGAGAAAGAAAAAAAAAAGGAAAGGAGGACAAGGCAAAGCCGCAAGAAAAAATTAAAAAAAAGGGGGACCCAACATTTTGCACACAAAATGTAGGGACGGGGATGCAGGGCATAACAAATGGCGACTATCTGGGACAAATTCCTTGGCGCATTTGAGAACTATAGAATCTTTGGTTAGAAAAACTGGAACAAGCCACTTTCTAAAGTGCCTGACAGGCAAAGAGCGACATATCTGAGAGAATCCAACCATACAGGAATCAGTCCAGAGTCCTTTGTCAGTGGTGTCGTGTGTGCTTTGGAAGGAAATCAAGCTGATGACCTCTGGGAGGAATAGAGAAGAGGCACTAATTACATCGAACCAGTCATTAATTTGCTCGTTTCCCCCGGAGACCAGAGTTTCATCCCGCTTTTCCTCTTTGGTTATTTTTTTTGTTCCTAGGTGGGGAAGGTGGTACTTCTTTCATCATTAAGCTTAAGTTTAGCTAAATTTAATGGCAGTACTTCTTTCACCTATCCACCTATATTTAGATTGTTCGAAGAGGGGATAAAACTCCAGACCTGGAAAAAAAATTCCTTAAAGTTTCAGACCTGGGTCAACCAATTAGTACAACCGATCTACCCTCGGCGTGTCTGATTACTTGTTCCTTATATTATTTTTATTGACTGATTGCCATATTCTCAGAGAGAACACCCAATGGAGATTCCTCAAAACGTGCCATATCTTGTGAAACAACCCCGGAGACCGGGCTGGCTCCATCGTGCTAAAAATAGATTCTAAAGTTCACCATTCTGTAGACATTGTACCAGAAGCCAAAGTCATGTGAAGCATTCCAATTCTTGTAAGAGAGACAAAACGCTGGGACCCAGAAAGAAAACCGAGAACGAAAACAAAAACAACAAAAGAGGACTGTCCCGGAGGACAGTCAGCAAGGCTATTTACAAGGCAAGGTACCTCGCACGAGGCACCCGGAGGAAATATTTACAAGTGGGAGAATTTACATATAATACAACTTTGGACAAACTTACCCTACTCGAAGTAGTGTTTGAGAAACTGTCCATTAACGGGCAATGCGATAGGTTCTCCAGTCAGGGTGGTAAGGTGGTAAGTATTTGCCCCGCAGATTTCTGAGATCAGGTATGGTCCGAGCCAGAGCCTTTGGAACTTGGTATGCTTTCCTTTTTTCTCCCGGGCCTTGTCCCACAACAGGACCAGATCCGAGATCTGAAAAGCCTTATATTGGGCTCTTCTGTCGAACCATCATTTTACCACTGCTTGATGATGCGCAAAATGTTAAAGGGCTACATCTCTCTGTTCTTCCATTCGTACCAGATTTAAGAGTCGAACCTCCATGTTATTGTCCATGTTGCTAAATTCCTGCATAAACTGTAAAATTGGGATCTATAAGTTGACTGGGAATACAGGGTTCTGGCCATAAACTAGATGGAACGGGGATGTCCCCAGGGCGGCCTTGACATGAATGCGATCTGCCTAGAGGGAAAATCTTAACTTCTGATGCCAATCCCCGGGCTTTCATTCTAACAGGTGTTTGATCACTTCAAGTAGATTTTTGTTCGTTGATTGAGCAACGCCGTTTCCCTGGGGATAATAGTTGCTGGAGAACTTCATAGTGATCCTTCAATTGTAGGTCCATTCAAGTAATTACACCAAAGAAAACGTCGGACCATTGTCACATACCAAAGCAAAGGGCATCCCGAACTGTGTGACGATACTTTCTTCCAAGAATTTGATGACTATGTCTGTAACCCCCCAAAATTGGCATCTTGCAACCCTAACCAATTTTGTTGCATTTATCATTCTTCTAAATCATCAAAGTCCTATTGTACTAGGCAATTCTGAGTTTTCACTGACTCTATTCGACCTGAGTGTCAAATGCAGAAAATCCTAAATCTGTATCAATCATACATCATATTTAATTCTTAAATATCTATTTGGCTAAACAAATCCTATGATCGAATTAATTTAAGTAATAAAGTCCTAGCACTTTAATTAAATTAAATTCACCCTCTTTAGCTGAGACACATAAAAAGGAATTAAATAATATTTAATTATTGAATAAATATCCTCTTTTCAAATATTTGAATTTAATATTCAAATAATTGAGAAAAATCAATTATGAGGTCATATTTGTTTAATTAATTGAATATTCTATCAAAATCTTATTTCTATTCAGAAATAGAAACTGTGAATTAATTGTGCTTTAAAGGGAAATAAAACAATTGAATTCAAATAAAACAATATTAAATTAAATAGATAAAACAGTTAAAACAGGAAGAAAACAATTTATTGAATTCTTTTTAATAAAGCTTTCTATTTTAACTGGCTTTTCTAAGTTGTTTTATTTCAAAACAGGAAAGTTTCTATTCTGATCTTCTCAGGGTTTATAAAAGAACCCTCTTTCTTCATTCAAATCCCCTGAAAACTTT
>MU226589.1:507292-530036 GCA_018584345.1 Thuja plicata | reverse complement strand
AAGGCAACAGGTCGAATCACATAGACAGGCAGGATGAATAACTCATATTCAGTCTTGGCTGTACCTGGTGAAGAAGGACTATGTTGAAGTGTGTGGTTGATTTAGAAGGCCAAAATTAACTCATACAACGTCTTTCATGTTGCTTTTGCAAGGTATAGCTTCAGACCACCGAGTGTAGTAATCAGTAGCAGTTAGAATGTATCGGTGATTAGCATCTGAGTTGGGGTTTATTTCCCCGATGAAGTCAAATGCCCATTGGGAAAATGGTCTAGCCTCGTAGACTAGTTGTAAAGGCATAGCTGGGTTACGCTCACGATGCGCTACAGTTTGGAAAGTATGGCACTTCGTTACATGAGTGTAAACGTCCTTGAATATACAGGGCCAATAGTATCTGGCCAGAAGGATCTGATGGGCAGTGGCGTCGGTTGAGCCATGCCCGGTTCCAAACTGTCTGTGGAACTCATCAATAACTCTCACAGCTTGGTTTCTATCGATGCACCGGAGGTACACTCCCTTGTAGTTTCTGCAATAAAGCGCGGAGTTTTTTATCATGAAGTGAGTGCTTTTCATTCGCAGGGCACAGCGTTTGTGGGGAGGTAACCCCTCCAGAAATTTATTAGTTAGTAACAAGTATACCAAATCGGTATACCACGGGTCTTGAGTAATGGACTCCACTGTGTAAGTTTGGCCTTCTATGCGGGGAGTCTCTTCTACCATCGCTCGACTTAGTCCCTGGCCCCGGACTATCTTCATGGGCTGCATTTCTAAGTCATACTCTTGGAGGATGGCCATCCATTTCCCCCATCTTTCGCCCAATTCGCTCTGCATCAGCAGAGACTTAACAGCCTGGTCTGGAATAATAGCATGCACCTTGCTCCGGAGAATATAATGTCAGAATCTCTTCACAGTGCGAACTAGAGTAAAGGCCTATTTTTCTAGTGATGAATACCGGACTTCGGCATTCTTGAAGGGGGAGCTCATGAAAGCTATTGTTCGTTCTTCCCCTTCAACCTTTTGGGTCAACACTGCCACGACAGAATGCGGCGAAGCAAAAGAGTAAATGTAAAATGGAAGGGAATAGTCCGGACTAGCCAGAATAGGTGCTTCCGTTATTGTCTATTTGATCTGGGCAAATGCCCGCTTTTCTTCGGGACTCCACTCAATCTGAGTATCCTTCTTCATCATCTCGTTGAGCGGTTTGACTATTTCTGTGAACCCTGTGATGAACCGTCGCACAAAGTTGATCTTTCTGAAGAAGGATCGCATCTCTTTCTTGCTGCCAGGCATTTGTAGATTCAGAAATGCTTCGACTCTGTCAGGGTCTATGGATATACCCTTCTTAGAGATGATATGCCCGAGAAATTTCCCGTCAGTGACCCTGAATATGCACTTCTTGGGATTGAGGGATATTCCATACCGGCGACATCTCTCACAAATCTGAGCGAGATGGGCGGCATGGACACGCCTATCCCGGGAAAAGATGGTCAAATCATCCATATAGATGATTATGCATGGATTCACAAGGCCCTGCATTGATCAAACCAAAGGGCATTCTCCTATATGCAAACGTTCCCCACTTGGTGGTAAACGCTATTTTCTCTCTGTCTTCATACTTGACCATGACCTGGTTATATCCCAAGTATCCATCCAAGAAGGACATCATCTGGGATCCATTCACTATTTACAACACCTCATCCAACAAAGGGAGAGGGTGATTATCTTTCTTGGAGGCCTTGTTCAGGTTTCAGAAATCCACGCAAAGGTAGATCTCACTATTTTTCTTCCTTACAGGGACCAGATTGGCAACCCACGTAGTATGCTGGATTGGGAAGATTATCCGAGCTGACAATAGTTTCTCTACCTCTTGAAAAATCAGAGGCTCTATCAGGGGGTTGACCAGTCTTTTCTTTTGCCAAAAGGGCTTAGCATCAGGTTTCAAGGGAATAGTATGGGTCATGATGGATGTGTCATACGTTTTCAAGTCTTCATAACCCCAGGCAATTACGTCAATGTATTCTCGGAGAACCACAAGAATCTTCTCCTTTTCTTTAGGGGAACAGGAGGTACCAATGTGAATAATATTTTCTTCACCGGGCTGGCCGATGTTAGCCTTTTCAAACTTTCCTCCCTCGGAGGAGGATGACACCTTCTCACGGGCCCGAGGGTCCGATTTGAAGATTTGTTCTAGTGCGACCATCCCCTTTGGGATGGTGTTAGTGGGCAAGTCCATGATCCCATCGTCTTCACCACTCTGCCCAGTATCGTCATGGTCTCGCTTCTCCACTATCTGGTCTTCAAAGACACCAACATTCGCCATGAAGGCCAGGATACGCTGATCATCCGGAAAAACCTGAAAGTGGGTGACATTATCTAGAATGGATGGGGTGGGGACCATCTCGACTGAAAATCTTTGGAGTCGCGAGCCGGCCATTAGCTCAACAGTGCTGGCAGAAATGGTGAGGGCATCCAGGACATAGTTTTGTCGCCAGGGAATGAGGTCAATGCCAAAGGCATCAAAATCCTCAATAAGGCTCCAAGCCTAGTTGCGGTATGCAGCCAGCCTTTTATCGTGACATATATATTAACTCCGGACTTGTTTAACAATCAACTCAGAATCACCCAGAGCCCGGAGGCGGGTGATACATTTCCTTAACGCAAATAAGAATCTGAGGACCAAAGCCTCGTACTATGTAACATTGTTTGTACAGTTAAACTATAGCCTGTAGGATGTGAGGAAGGATTTCCCTCGTGGGTTGATTAGTTCTACCCCAGCCCTGCAGCCTTGTTTGGATCGAGACCCATCGAACTTAAGGGTCCATAAGTCATTGTTCGTAATCTGGGGCTGGGGTAGAGTAGTCTTCTTTGGATTATTGCTGGGAGACTTAGGTGTTCTCTCCTAGACCACCGGCGTGAGGGTGGAATTTACCTTCGGAGGTGTTTGGACTTGGGATTCCTGGGGAGATGGTACCAAAGGAGTACATCCCGTAGGGACACTGGGTCCTGGGGAATCAATTACATGTTGTTCCTTCCGGAAGGTATCAAGGTGTCAGTTAGCGATCGATAGACATGGTCCACACTCAAGTTTTGAATGTTTCTGATAGTGTACTCGGCACCAAGTGCTAGGCAGGAGTGTGGAAAGGGTTGCTGTGGCACCTTGAGAGACAATTTCAACTCTCATCTTTTCGTCTAGGTCCTGGGCTCTCTACAGCACGGCAGGATCTTCTCCGGGGATGAAATCGAATGTTAAGATTTCAAAAGGTCGGTAAACTCCCAGAGATGTCTTAGAAAAAAGGACCTCATTGACCCTCCCAACCTCGATAAGGGCCTGTTTCATCTAGGGTTCACTTTTGACCCAAATTTTGTTGGATTCTCCCTCCCATGGGAGCCATAAGTGGGTGAAGTCGGTCAAAAAGTATCCGTTCAGGGACTTGGACCAATTCTGGCTTAATAACATCCCGTAGGTCTCTGGAATATCCACCACTTGGATGTCAATGATGCTGGCTATCCTGGGGTCCTAGACAAGTTGTATCCGGACGTTCTTTAATTCCCCCACCATTTTTACAGCAGTCTTATCCAGTTGGATCACTGCACCATTAGATGGGGTGGGGTGGAATCTGAGCTTCTGACAAATAGACAAGGGCATGATGTTACCCGAAGCTCTGGAGTCTACTAAGCAGTTGTGTATATTTTTACCATAGATATTCAGGCCTAGTAAGAAGGGAGGATCCTCATTATTCCCCCGGAAGATGGCCATGTTGGCATCTTCGAATGAGACATTCTTAGGCAGGCGGTTGATGGCTTCCAGGTTTCCCAAGAGCTTTAGAAGAGACATCTTCTACTCGGGATAGTTTAGCAAAACCTCCATCAAGGTCATGGAGGTAGTGTTCTGTTCTAACGCCTTCGTAATGTTGAATCTTCCTCCCGGGAACTGGTGATTTTCCTCAGTGAGATCTTTTGCTTGGTTAGAGCTAGGACCTTTTGGAGGAGTGGGTCAGTCAGTTGTGTTATTCCAAGGAGGAGTATCTTTGATAGGGGGTACAGGCGTGTAAATTGGTCCTTTACCAACCTGACTCCAAGTATTATATGGAGTCTGCGGGTTAGTAAAAGCATTGGCCTCGAAGGGCGGAATAGATTCGTCAAAGAATCTCTGTAATTCAGATTCTTCATCATCTTCTCTGGGAGTTCCGAAGAATATGGTATCACAGGTGAAGGCACTGTGGGTTGTTTCTTGGATAGGAGGCTCTAGAGGGGTAGTGTCATACGACTGCTACCTGTCCAGCTGGGAGATCATGATGACATTCTCCAAAGTGGCACAATTCACCTCATTGTGTGAACCTGTATCGTGCAATCTACACCAATTAGTCATGGGCTGGAAGTTTGCAACTGGCGTGAAATGTGATGGTCCAGCACCATTTTGGTTGGCGTTTTGGTTGGGAGGTGGGCCTCTGGTGTTCGTGTTGTTATTCCATTGCTGTTGATTGGGGCTAGACCCACTGTTGAATTTTCTTCCTCTGGCATTATTGTTTCATTGGCCGGAGAAAATGTTTCCCCTCTAGGAATTTGAATTTGGGGGTGTGTAGGACCCCGCCTTCAGTTGGCCCATGTCCATAGTTAAGGTGGAAAACATTCGCCGGAGGGATTCAACCTCAGCAGTCAACTGAGTGTTGGCGTCACAATGTGATGGTTGTTGTTGTTGTTGGCTTCCCGAGAAGGCAGCAGTATTAGCCAGAGTCGAGGGCAGCAATCCTCAAGCCATAGATGACTGAAAGAAGGGCACTCCGGATGGTTGTGTCTGAGGTTGTTGTGCCTGCTGCAGCTGATTCCAAGGGAAAACTTCTAGACTCGGTACCGTTTGGTTATGCATTGGGTAAACATACTGGGCCTGCTATTCTATCAGGGGTGGTGGAGGATTCATCGCCATCGACAGGGCACCCATTGCCAGATTGGGGTTGTATCCCCCGACATACACGGTTCCACCAGGGACCATATTGAAGGGCGTACTCTGCCCAATCCCGCCCAGGGATTTGTTGAGACCACGGGACAGTTCTAAGGCTAGGTTATAGACTTTTGCCAAGGTGTCCCGATCGCCCGCGGTGATTGTTCTCCAAAGGAGAGTGGCAACGAAAGGGTCCATCGCGTTAAGGTAGGTCTGTATGGCTACTTCTGGGGATGGGATAAAAGGGCCTGTGCACCACTTCAGGGCGTGCTGGAACCTATGGTTGAATGCTACAAGAGGTTCATTGGGTTCCTTCCTGATGGAAATGAACTGGATGTGGGACCAGGTTGGGTCCACATGCATGCAAAAGGCAGCCAAGAAGGCATCCTCCATGTCCTGCCAAGTGTTTATGGAGTTGGCAGGCAGGTTAAGGTACCAGTTCAACTCGCCTTGTCCTAAGGAAGAGGCAAACATCCGAGTCACAACATCTTCATGTTGGATCCGGTATCGATTCATGGCATCTTTGTATGCCTGTAAGTTTTCTTCTGCGGTCTATGGGCCTAAGTGCTCATATTGCGGGAAAATCTTCTCCGGGTGAGAGGGAAAGTCATTGATTGCGCCCAGAAAAGTTCCCATTGGGGACACTGTGTTTTCAAAATACGCGGCTATCGGGGGAACTATATGTTGGGTAGCTTGGGCACTGGTTCCCAGGATTTCCTGAGAAGTCTGGGTATTCTGAGGTATGCTAGATCCCCAGACAATAGCGGCTGGTATGACTTTCGAGCTCCTTTTCTTTCAAGCAAGAGGCTCAATTTTGACAAATCTTCCGGGATTTGGGGCAGACCTAAGGACTCTTTCAAATTTCGCTGGGGAGAAAGATCCAATCCCACTGAAGGCTTGCCTCTTAAAACTATGACTCGGAGAACCCTCGGGAGGTGTAAAATTAGAATCTTGGGAGGGGGACGAGTTCATGCCCTCCTTCTAGCGCCAGTTTCTGTTGACGGGGTTTTGTTGACTGGGTCCGCCAATAGTCATAAGTTGTCACCGGCTTCCAAGGAAATCGGCCAACTCCGCCTGTAAAGGTTGTCCAGGGAAATTAAATTCTCTAGGCCTTCAAGCACCAGGGTGTTGGGTCACGATGGCGCGGTGCTCGGTTGGGAGAGGTGACTATTTTCGAGGGCGATAGCTGGTTTCTTTAACTCAATACCTCCAAAGATTCAATAGGATAAGGTTTCCCCCTAGCATTCTACACTTAGAAAATAAAACGGAAAAGATCCTCCAGGGTTAGAAACATTTCATCTAACTACAGTCATTCTTAAATGTCCAGAACATCAATAATACTCTGATAGACTACACTAAATACCGAAGAAATACATAACCATCAGCTAGCATTTTATCAGTAGCGGGAGTAAGGAGGTCATTAATCTACTTCAACATATCAAAGTAGAAGACATAAAGAACCTTGAAACATGAAATACCATTAACTCAGAAGCAGGAATGCCAACAACATCATTGCCAAGAATCCTTCCTTCTTTATTAATGTTCCTTCCAACAAGCACTGGTGCGTGATACAATGGTGGCTCCAGGGGAGTATTTGACTATATAAAATAGAACAATGAAGCATTGAGCTCTGCAACTAAAATCAGGAATCACTTTGCTATTGCTATGGACAACAAAATCATCAATTTTGCCGACCCTTGGAAATGGGCTGGTTTGTCTATTTATACAACTCTTCTAACCCTAACCCTATTTTACATCATGTTTCAATAAAATAAAATATCTAGGGGCTGGTACTACCTGCGCCACCCTACAAAAGACCTGGAGACGGAATAGGTCTGCCATATCAGTTGAATAAGATAAGACTATATAGTGGAAGAATCGGCCTCGAGAAGAGAGCCAGAAAGGAGAAAGAAGAAAGTAGGTCCCCCAGGGATCGAGGCTACATGCCTCATAAATGGGAAATGCGGTGCCCTATCTCCAATGTGCTAGGTGTACCTTTGAACAGCACCTTGAGAAGTCCACCCTATCAGAAACCAACCATTGAGTTGACGCCTCCTTGATGTAGCCAACCACCTTCTGACAAATTTTATTAACCGCTGCTGATAGTGACCGGTCGGCCTTGGGGATAGGGACACGGATCACTATTAAAGAATACAAAATTTTGGATCTGGGACTTCAGGATCCGGAACTTACGTCCCCAAAAGAATAAAGAATACCCAATACTCAAGTTCTCCCCAGCCTCTGGAGAAAGCTCAAGGCTGCTTATTATCGTTGATGGCCTGGAGGAGGCGGGAAATTCCATCCTCATCTATCTCTTTTAAGATGGCTCTTTTGTGCTTGGCCACTTCAACTTGTTCCCCCAGGTTCAGAACATTTTCCTTAAACTCATCCACCATTCTTGCCACATCATGACCACTAAGTATCATGCGGGTTAATTTTTCCATTTGGGTCCCATCTATCCCCTCCAGAGATTGATACCGAGACTTCATTATTTCATCAAAACTCCCCAAAACTAAATCTTTGGGGGTACATGTATCTATGCTAAGGGGATCAGCCCTGAAAGTCTTTATTACAAAATACTTGTACAAATTGGAAGAATACTTCACCGCATTTACCTTATCTTGTAAGGACCCCACTAGTTGCTTGGTCACCTCCAATGTGAGGTCAAGTCTAGAGTGCTGGGTTCTTACAAAATCAAATGATTCATCACCCAGAATTCCAGATTTAGAAATCATATCCTCTCCCAAGGTAAGGAGCTCTTCGAGCTCTACCTTCCATGCTTGATAATTCTTGGCATTACCCTCCCACAACTCAATAAGATTTTATGCCTGATGACTGACTTGTCGAGTCGTGTATAGATCTGGGAGGGTGGACGCTAGGAAACACCGGGTGTTTCCTATCTGCAGGGCAACCCACTCGTCCACTGCCTCAGCTTTCTTCTTCATCATTTGTAGAGATTTAATGTCACTCTACGGTATATCTTCTGAGGTGGAGGCCTCCGGAGCAGCGGTATTGATGGGTCGAGCCAGCTCAGTAAGCAACCCCATGAGGTTTGCATTCTTTTTCTTTTCATCTTTGAGCCTCTGGGCCTCTTTCTGATATCGGGCCTCCACTGCCCTTGTTGCCTCCTTAAGCAAGTCTACCTCACCTTGCTTTCCCATTTTACCTAGGGATACCTCTGCAACATTGTAGTCTGCGGGGTCCGCGGTTGCATCATCGACGTTTGGGGGAGCTGTTGCCACAACGGCAACTGCTTCTCCACCCGGCCCAGTTCGGAGGGTATGAACTATCCAAGCTTTCTTTGCCTTCGGCGGGGCCTGAACTTGAGCCATCAGTTTGGCCAGGGAGAGAGGAATCACAAGAGCGGACTGGGCTTTTCTTTTCCTGCTTTCTACTAGCCACTAAGCTGGGAGAGGTGGCCTTCCTACCAGGATTTGTTCCCCTAATTCTTCCCCAGTGTCCTGTGGCTGTTTCTCTTCGGAGGCATGGACCTCATCCGTCCCTCTCCCTACCTCAACTTCTCCTGCAGCAACATTCTCTTCAATATCCATCTCCTCGACCTTATCCTATATGTCTATCATTGGGTCTGGACCCTGGTAGGCTTCCTCGGGGATTTCTTCTTTAAGCTTCTCTTTTTCTTGTTGTTCTTCTTCTTGTTCTTCTTCTTGTTGTTCTTCTGCTTTTTGTTCTTCTGCCAGGGCCTCTTCCTCTGTTGGAACCTCTTTTGGCAGTAGGGGAGGTATCAGGCTGAGATTTAGAGTTTGGGCTGCTATGATAACCTACCCGAAGGTTGCTCCTGGGAGTGGCCCTTGGAACGTAGCGGCTGGGGTTTTAGTTATTTCTGAAGGTCTAGTTCCCCCAGCAAATGCCATCTGTTTGTCTTGCTTCCTTTGGTCCATTCCCGGACCATGCATCGTTTGAGCCCCGGAGATAATCTCTGATTCTGGTTCCTTTTCTTTGACTTGTTTCTCTTGTCCCTGTGTAGGCTCTTGTTCAATGTCTTCTTGCTCTGGAGCTCCTTGTTCTGCCCCGGGTACATCTTTCTCCATTTGGGTATTGTCTCCCTGTAAGTTCCTGAACTCGTCGGTCACAAATACATCATCAAATTTTTCTTGTGGAGGGGGACTGGCTGGGACTTTTGTAGGCTTAGTTTCTTTCTCCAGCTCTGGGGAACTGGAAGAAATGATTTCCACTTGTTGGCATTGGGACATCCCCTGCCCCGGCTCTGCCTTAGGATTTTTGCTAAGCTTCTTCTTTCACCGGGTAATCAAATGTGGCCCCACATCTCTTATCACTGCCACCTCCAAGGGATCCACCCCCGTTGCCTTAACCATTAAGGCTGCTAACGACAGGGAGGAGGAGGGGCGAACTGGCCCGGTCATAAGTGGTGGGGTGGCCAGCCTCGTTATTAGTTGCTCCCTCATTTGCTGAGAAGCTGCCACCGATTGTTTTATTTTCTCTGTGATCGAGACTTCTTGCGCAGGAGGGGTCGTGTCTATTGCTTTTCCTTTTTCTACACCCTACGAAGAAGTCTCGGCCCCCGGGGTCATCTTTGGTATCGACGGCAGAGTTAATTTTGGCGCCGACTGCGCTGCTCGAAGGGTACTCCCGGGGCATACCTTCTTAAAATAGGCGTGGCTTCGCTCGACCACCTCCTGAGTGAAGTCTTCAATATTTGGCCCTTCCTGGGCAGCCCATTTTACTAGTGGAAGGGCCTTTTTATCGATCCCCTTTGCCTTGTACTAGGGATCGATAGTGGGGGCGGCGTCTGAGAAGTCTACCAAGAACTTTCGGAGCTTCAATTTTTGCATCATGCCGGCTATCATTCTGACATAGTGCCTACTCTGCACCTCCACATCATCTTTCCAATCTACCCAAAAGTCCTTCATGTGTATATGATGGGGCTCTGACGCCTGGGGCATCACCGTTGCGATTCTGCCATGCGGATCAAAAAAATTTCGCGCCAGATAAAATTCCTGTAAGTTATAACTTTTTAGCTCATTGTCTGCCTCCTTTGCGGTGGCCAGACTACTTGTGTAGTTCCCGCAAGTGATTGGGAATGGAATGTTGGGGATCTTTTTGAGGGAAAAGAAGGCATGCACCTCCATTATTTTCCTGCAATACTACAATAGCACGATCTTGTCCCCACAATGTCTGGGCAACAAGTAGGGTTTCCTGAAGAAGCTGGCGACCCTAATGTATGTGTGCTATTGGAATTGAATATAGTAATGTCCATAACTATGGACCAACTTCATCGCCTCAGTAGACAGGCGGTATCTGGCATCCTGAGTGAGTGTAAGCAGATGGTAGTAAACTAATGCGTCGTTTACCCGACAGAAATTAGGGAAGCTGGCCTCCCACTGAACTTGTGGGAAATGGTCCCATGGTGCCTTTTGACCCAGGCCAATCCCGAGCACGCCATCTGTAAGTAGGCCATGGGAATTGGGCCTCTGTTGCGCTAGGGCCCAGAAAACATAGGAAGACATATAAAACTTTTTCTTCTTTTTCAGCTGCTGGAACTGGGAATCAACATGGTTGGATATTATTATTGCCCAGTCGAAGTATCCTCCCTTTGTGGATATTCCGAGAATGAAATAGTACATCCATTTGGAAAAATCCTGGGCGGAGGGCTGCCCAAAGACCTGGGCCAATGCTATCATCCCCATCTGGATGCTCTCCTTAAATTCAGAGTGGGGAATCTCTATCTTCATTCTCTTTGGGTCCCTCTTCGGGACCTTCAACCAATGGGTATTCATGTACACCTGGGCCGCATCTTCCAGCTGTGTGAACTGGGTCAAGGCATCAGTCCTTGTAACCACTGTGGCTTTGTCAAATTCTGGGATTCCTAGTCCCGCCCGGAATGTATCTGGGTCGAGGGATACCAGAGGAGTAGGGTATCCCATTGGTTCTGTGGTTGTGAGCCTAACAGCCCGAACATAAGAGTTGTAGTTGTTTTCCAGTGTTAGGATAAGCTCTAGAGATTGCACAAAGCACGGGAAGCAAGCCTCCCAGAGGATCCCAGAGTTCCCAATGTTGGTCACTAATTGATCTCCAGCCTGTCGCTGGATGTGCATTATTTTCACCAAGGCCTGCATCTCCGACCATGTCCCGACACTAGTGTCGGTCATCAGCTTGACCTTAGACTCAATCTTTGAGCCCACGATGACATTGTCTTTTATGAATTTCATGGTCAGGGGCAGCTTTTCCAGGGCCTTCTCCATTTTATATTTTACTGCTACCCTGGTTTCCATTGCGGAAGGTAGCTCTGGACTTCCGAGTGGAGATGACGCCGATGCTTCAGACATGTTTGGAAGATAGACTCCGGGAACCTACAAGGAAAAAGCGATTGTCAGAATACATTTACCAAAATAATTATTCCAAGGCCCAAAGATCTTACCACCGTGATGCTTGATTTTCCTGAAAAGTTAGTTTCATGCAAAGATAACCAAAAAGCAAACACATCGTAAACCTTAGATTTTCATTAAACATCCAGGTCCGGGGATTTTATCACACTGGGTAAAGACCCAAGATGGATGATGGTAGGAGACCTGAAGCCCAGAGAAATGACCGTTGGTGAGGACGCGTAAAAAGGCTAGTCATCGAGCCCACGTGGGCGCCATGTGTGTAGGCATTAAATGGAAGTTATGGTGATGACGGCGGAGCCAACTGTCCGAATGTGTGAAAAGTGAAAGCCACTTGGCTAGAATTGATTGTGCACATGGGACATAAATAAGGTTCTGACAGACTTCATGGAGGAGAGAGAAAACCACCTATTTGAAACCGGCCGAGAGCCGAGTTTCAAACAGGTGGTTTTCTGCCTTGAAGCGAGTTCGTAGGCAGAAAACCAGAAACATAGGTGACTCAACCAGCTCATTGAGCTACCTGGAAGGATATACATGAAGGCCGAAGGGATATATACAAAGACATGGAAGGATATACAGAGACTATACATAAATACACATGCATATACATAAAATATGAACATATATACATAAATATACAACATGGAGCGACATCTGCGGGAAAACCAGACAAGGAAGAACAAACTATCTACAGTTATCCACATACTCTACAGACGACGCACCTCTACACAGAGGGTGGACAACCCTTTGGTAGAGAGCCGACCCGCCAACGGGTGGAAAAACCAGAAAATAGCAAACCAGATGAAACAGAGAAACAAAACAAACAAGACAAAAACCAAATGAAAATGGAAGAAAACCAGAGAGCAGAAAATGGAAACACTAACCTGAGAACGCAGAAGGCAGAGGAAAGGGAAGAGTTACCGCAAGAGCTCTGCAATAGCTCGAGTTGTCAAACGGTCAGAATCACCATCACCAAGCACTCGCAATCGCCTAAAAGTGACTTGAAATGTTAAACGTTAATTATCATAAACTCTCTGCAAATGCTCTATTAATTTCTTTGAAATCACTCTGAGTGCTTGAAGGTTTTAATCGCGGTAAAATGTGAAAGTGACAGATAAGCCCTATTTATACCCACAGTAAAAGGATAATCCTTCTCCTTCTGGCAATCTCCGGTCAAGCAAACCTCCGGACTCCGGGCCCGAGGATTCCCCGTGATGATGTCCCTTAAGAACGTCATGACGAATAATCCCGGAGTCCGGAATCCGGTTTCCGACAAAGGGCAACCTCCGGGACCGGTGTCCCGGAGACAAAAAGCAAAAAAAAAAAACACCACGCCTGGGAAGGAAACCCCGGAGAAAGAAAACAAAAAGGGAAAGGAGGACAAGGCAAAGCCGCAAGCAAAAACAAAAAAAAGGGGGACCCAACATTTTGCACACAAAATGTAGGGACGGGGATACAGGGCATAACAATACCTCGGTGTCTTCAGTGTCTCAGTAGCTTCATTTTGTTCATCTTCAATCTCATTCTCGATCATCCAAGGTTCTTCAGGTTCAGTAGTGACCTCTTTTATTTCTATTATATGACCACAGTCATATATCCTTTCCTGAATCTTAAACTTTTCATCTATCCTCACATTGGCGCTTTCAGTCAACTTTCTCAATCTCAGATTGAAACATTTATATGCTTTACTCTTAGTGGAATAACCAATAAAAATTCCTTCATCACTTCTAGCATCAAAATTTCCTATCTCATCATATCTCTTGATATGACATTTACTTCCAAATATTCTGAAATATTTTACAATAGGTTTATGATCAAACCATATTTCATAAGGTGTCTTACTTGTACCTTCTCTAATGTGAATTTTGTTTAGGGTGTACATAGCAGTGCCAACTACTTCTCTCCAGTGAATATGTGACACATTTCCTTCCAGAAATATAGTTCTTGTAGCATCTAATTATATAGTTATGTTTCTTCACTCTGCTATCCCATTCTGTTGTGGAGTTCTAGGAGCTGATGTATGTCTGTATATTCCATGTTCTGCATAGTATTAATTGAATAAGTCTGATGTAAACTCTCCACCTCTATCTAATCTCAAACATTTTATCTTCAAACTAGATTCATTCTCAACTTTTTCTTTAAATAACTTGAATTTTTCAAATGCTTCATATTTCTCTCTCAAGTATGTAACCCACATCATTCTAGAAAAGTCATCAACAAATAGTATAAAGTACCTTTCAGCATAGTATGATCTTGTTCTTGTAGGACCACACAGATCTGTATGCATAAGATCCAACTTCCCTTTTGCTGAATAAGCTTTGCTTTTAAAAGTGCTTCTAGACTACTTCCCCATAACACCCTCTCTACACATAGTGCTAGATGGATTCACAATTTTAGGTAGATCTCTTACAGAATTAGTCATACTTGCCTTCACAATGGTGTCAAAGTTAACATGACAAAATCTTTTGTGCCATAACCAACTGTCATCAACCTTCGTAATAAAACAAGAAGCTTTAGATGTGTTCAATTCAAATACATTACCTCTATATTTAGTACCATATGAAATCAAGTCTACTTCTTTACTTCTGATAGAGAATTTCCCATCAATGAATTTTAATTGATAACCTTTGTCTACTAACTGACCAACACTCAACAGATTATGCTTAAGTCCATCAACAAGTAATACATTGCCAATGTTAGTCTTTCCATCCAAAGAAATAGATCGAACTCCAATAATAAGCCTAGGAGTGTTGTCCCCAAATCTAACAACACCACCATCATATCTTTTCAAATTCACAAACTTGTTTTTATCTCCAGTCATATGATGTGAACAACCACTGTCTATAACCTAATCAGATTTTTTTTCAACACGGGATACTAGGGATTTTTCTTCATGCATAGGTTCATCATCCTTAATAGCAATAAATCCAATTTTATCATAGTCACCATCATCATCATCAGATATACCCTCACTATTATAATAACATTTCTTGTCTTTTGAATATTTGGATTTGAAAAACTTAGGTTTGTGCTTTGGAAACCTTGTAGGATATCTAGATGCAAAATGACCACTCTTGTTACATGAAAAACATTTCAAAGGTAAATTTCCCTCAAATTTATCCTTACCTCTCTTTTCTCTTCTAGCGATCAATGCTACTACTTCATCTAGCTTTCTTTCTTCCTCCTGTATTTGTTCCCATTCATCAACATATTCTCCAAGTTCTTCTTTCAAATTACTATTGTTGGTGCTTACATTTCTAAATAAGTTCTTTTTATTCTTATGCACGATTTCCTTGAATGCTAACTCAACTTCAGGTAAAATGTCTTGCAATTCTGCGGCCTCAGATGTAGTTATCTTTCCAATCAACATCTCTCTAGTGAAGTTTGTTGTCAAAGGTATATATTCTCTATAGGTTGTACTTTGGTTCTATATGCAAGTGTCAATGATCTGAGTATCTTTGCAATCACTTCTTCCTCACTGTAAGTACCTTCAGAGTTTCTAATACCAGTAACCACTTTAGTAATTCTCTATCCATATGCCCTAATGTTCTCATCTTCTCTCATCTTTAGCGATTCCATCTTTCTCTTCCAGTTTTGTAGCTTTCCCTTCTTTGTAAACTTATCTCCTTCATACAGTGCTCCCAATCTTGTCCAAATCTCATGTGTAGAATCCAAGTCTTTTACTTCAATGAATTCTCCTCCCGAAAGTGCGCTGATCAAAGGTTCCCTTGCAACCATATTACATGAAAATAAATTTGTATCATCTCCAGTAGCATTCTCTAATTCATCCTCAGTCGCTATCTTTTCATTCTTCTTCATGATCATCTAGTAATAAATTCCCAAACATAGAAAATGTGTTCACATCTTGTTCTTCCAACAGTCAAAGTTTTTAGGATCAAACTTTAGACTATCCTTCATGTAGTAAGACATCTTCAGGATCACCTCAAGCTGTTAAAATTTTTCTATAAGGACCACAAAATCTGATACCAACTGTTAGGAATAATAGTGCACAAGACAACTAAGAGGGGGGTGAATTAGTTGTGATATAGATTATTAAAATTTAAACTTTATAAACCAAATCTCTAATGTAAATGATAACACAGTAAATGCCAACATCATAACACAATACTTGTTATCGAGGAAACCCTGTTAAAGGTAAAACCCCAGTGGGAATTAGAACCCACAAATAATGTACTGAGAGTATAGTATCCCTGTTAGGAGCTTATTAAACATTTCAGTACACAGACCCTATTAGGAGATAGATCCTGTTAGGAGTCAAGAAAAAGTAGTAGGCTCACTACCCAAGAATACTGCCCAAAGAAGGTTAAAACCACCCTCAAGGATTTAGAATCCGAACAAGTGTATATAGAAAATATACAATCCGGTGAACTGTCTGATAGAAACTATCTTTTCTTGGTAATTTCTAGTGAAGTACTCTTCTCATAAACTCTTCTCTACATCTAAAATTCAAACAAGCCTTGCAACTTTCACTTATTTTCTTTTTCAGTGTCTGTCACTTATTTTCAAAAGAAGAGATCACTCATATATACCCTCTTATAATAATTCATTAGGTCATCCAATTAATCTTTCCTAATATACAAATAAATAATCAGGTAGGCCAATTAAGGCTTTCCAATATACAAATAATTAGATAACCCCTTGCTAAGATACATAGGGTACCTATAACAAGTAAACATCAAATATAATCCATCACTTATACTTCCAAATCTGTAATCCACGCTCACAATTCATTTTACATGTTGCATGTCTGAAGTTGGGCACCAAAAAGGTCTTCTACAGAATATACGCCACATCTGACATCACCACTAATCAAACAACAATAGAAAAAAGCCCATTATTCTAACATATGTTGGCTCTCCACCCGTAAGCTCACTTTATCTGAAATATCTTGCCAGATAGATATACTCGAAACACAGAGACCTGCTCTATTAAGCATCACAGTTACAATTTAAAAACTAGTCTTCACCAAATCAACTGTAACATCCACAATATGGAACATAAAGCCAAGCAACCTTAGGAATAAGGTCAAAATACATTCTTCATCATATCCCTCTCTTCGATAGTTCTGAAACATCTGTACATTGTTCGTACACTTCTGTTAGTCAAGTAACCAGTTTTTCCTCTCCACAAAATATATGTTGACATCAGTGACAAAACATGAATATCAATAGCATCATCATTACCCAAAATTGATATCATCCAACAACTTGGTGGGGTCACACCTTTCTACTCTAAGATCAAGTGTTGAAACTATTTTATTTGTTGGAAAGGAATTGAAGAGGTCTTATTTGGGTTCCTTTGAATCATGCCATTAGAAGTTATTCTAAGGATGTGGCAACACTTTTGAATGCAAATTCCACTCTGGAAACCTCCAAAAATGTGAAAAAAATTTGGTTACCGGTCCCAAGTTGTTTTTTCCCTTAATAGGGTTTCCACGTTAAAATATATGTGTCAAATGTGTATATGGTTTATTGCACTGATATTTTTCTTTACACACTATTAAATTTCGATTGGTCGGTGAACACTAAGTTTATTTACTACTCTTTGGTAAATTATTAAAAATATAAACAATATATCTTACCGAGCAGGTTATGTTTGTTAAAGTTATTTAAGGCATACATCTTGATGGACTAAAAGATAACTAGAGGATATTATATTTGAGACATAAGTTTTGGTTGGGTTTTTTGAATTATTTTAAGGCCACTGATTCACCCCNGATTCCCCCCCCCCCCCCCCCTCTCATTAATTTTAACAATTGGTATCAAAGCTTTGGTTCTTGGAAGAGAGTTTTAATACTTAAGCTAAAGATCACAAGATGAGTAAAAGGGATGCGCCTAAATTGAACAAGGAAAACTTTTCATCATGGAAAAGAAGGATAAGACTTCATCTATCATGTATTGGAAATGTTGTCACACAACACTTGGATATTGAATATGTTTCACCTACTAGACCTCTAACTGTTGATAAATTGAGAGAGAAACATGAACAAAACTCTATGATGATAGAACTTGCTTCTTCACTATCTGATGTTGAATTTTAAGATGTGAAATCATGCACCTCTGCAAAGAAAATGTGAGACAAACTCAAACTAGTACATGGAGGAGACACCAATGTGCTGAGAGTGAAAGCTTAAAGCCTAAGAGGAAATTTTGATGACCTAAGAATGAAAGAAGGAGAAAATATCACTCAGTAAAGTAGCAGAATCAAAGAAGTTGTTAATGCTATCCGTGGTGTAGGAGGAGTAATTGAGGAAGAAAGAGTTGTAAGTACAATTCTAAGAACTGTACTACATGTTTATGCTATTAGAGTATTTGCAATTCAATAAATGAGAGCAATAGAAAATAAAAATGTTACTCTTGATAGTTTGATTGGTAGAATTATTTCATTTGTGATGAACAACTATGACAACAATGTCTTACCAAATATTGAGTCTGCATTCAAATCTTCTCTGAAAATAAGAAAATCTAGTCACAAATACACTATGAGAAATGATAGTGATACTGATACTGATAAACAAGAACTTGATGAACTTGAAGCACTGATGGCTAGAAGATTAGATAGAGGTAAAGGAAGATATAAAGGTAAATTACAATTGGTCTCTTTTAATTGCAAAGAAATTGGACAATTTGTTGCTAGATGCCCTAACAAGAGAAAGGATGAAAGAAACAATGATAGATCTTATGAAAAGAAGTATGACAGAAGTGATGACTGATACTACAGAAGCAACCGACATTATGATAGAAGAGATAACCAAGATTATAAGGACAAAGGAAAGAAGGCTTGTTACCAAGTTGAGAACAAAGCTGAAAATTCTAACACTGATTATGATGAAGATGTTGAGGTAGTATTTGTTGCTATGAAGGATGATTTAGACAAAGAAAGGTATGTTGAAACAACAATCATATCTAAACTTAGCAAAAATTATTTCTGGATTATTGATATTGGATGTACTCATCACATGACTGTAGATAAAGAAAAGTTTGAAACTTTTGAATATTATAATAGTTGATCATTTAGGATGGCTAATGACTCGCCTTGCCTAGTTGAAGGAAAAGGTACCATCATGTTGAATAATATAATTAGATGTAAAAATGCATATTGGGTGAAAGGACTTAACTATAATATATTGATTGTTTCACAGCTAAACAACACCGGACACTAAGTTGAATTTGAGAACAAAAAGGCGATGATTGATAATGAAAAAAGAAAGTTGATCGGTACTGGTGAACAAAAAAAAGGTAATCTATTCTATCTTGATGATATTGAGACCACTTGTTTGTTGACTAGAAATGAAGATGTTTGGTTGTGGCATAAAATTTTATGACAAATGAACTTTGAAAACATGGTTAAGATGAGTAAGAAAAGAAAAGTAAGAGGCTTACTGAGTATTTCAAAACCCAACCATGTTATGTGAAAAAATAGTCAAATAGAAGAAATGACAAAGTCTAGTTTCAAAATAAAATCCTATACATATAATGCTATTCTAGAGTTAGTCCATACTGAATTATGTGGACCAATGAGAACAAAGAGCTATTATGGTGATACATACTTTATTCTATTTATTGATGACTATTCTAGGATGATGACTGTTATGTTCTTAAAAGAGAAATCTGAAGCATTTAAGATGTTCAAATGGTATAAAGAAAAAGTTGAAAAACAAAGTGGAAAAGAACTTAAATGTTTAAGATTAGATAGAGGAGGAGAATTTATTTCTAATGAATTCACTAACTTTTGTAATGAGCATGGGATTACAAGACAGGTTTCTGCACCAAGAACACCATAGCAGAATGGGATTGCTTAAAGGAGAAAAAAATCAATTGTTGATTGTGCGAGAACACTGATGATTGAAAAAGGCATCACACAAACATTATGGAGAGAAGATGTAAGTACTGTTGTATATACACTAAACCAAGTTCAATTGAAGAAAGACACCAATAAGACACCTTCTAAGCTATGGTATGGATACACACCAAATGTGAGTTACTTTAGAATTTTTGGAAGTCAATGTTATATACTAAAAGATGAGAGAAATGGGAAATTTGACTCTAAAAGTGATGAAGAAAAATTTCTAGGATATTCTACTAAAAGAAAAGCTTATAAATGTCTGAACAAATCTTCTAACAAAATCATTGAAAGTGCAAATGTTAAAGTGGATAAATTTTCTGAGAAAAATAATGATGAAAGTAGAAAGGAACCTGAAGATTACAACAGATTTGTCTACATAGAAGAACCTGACATCTTACCTGAGAAACAGAATAATGCAACCAAGCAACAAGATGCACACACTGAGAATCAGGAAAATGCTCACAATGCTAAATAGAGTGATAATGAAGATCAAAATGAAGATCAAAATGGAGATCAAAATGAAGAGCAAAGATCTGAACCTGTACTTGCTAAATATGCCAGAAGACACCATCCATTGGACAGATCATTGGAGACAAAAGATATGGAATGAGAACAAGAAGTAAGTCTCTTAACACTAGATGTTTGATTTGTTATTTTGAGCCTAAATCTGTTAATGTTGCACTTGAGAATCAAGAATGGGTTAGTGCAATGAATGAAGAGATTGAATAGATTGAGAAGAATAAAACATGGATATTAGTACCTATATCGAGTGACAAAAATGTCATTGGTACCAAATGGATATTCAGAAACAAATTCAATGAGAATGTAGACGTCACAAGAAACAATGCAAGACTGGTATGCAAAGGGTATTCACAAGAAGAAGATATTGACTATGGAGAAACCTTTGCACCCATTCGTAGACTAGAAGGACTAAGAATTGTACTTGCTTATGTTGCTTTTAAAGGATTCAAAGTATACCAAATGGATGTTAAATCTACATTTCTGAATGGAATACTAGAAGAGGTGGTATAAATTAAATAACCTGAAGGGTTTTTTGATCCTAACAATAGGAACATGGTTTGTATACTACACAAAGCCTTGTATGGATTAAAACAAGCACTAAGAGCATGGTATGAAATACTTTACTATTATCTCATTAGTATTGGATCTGTTAGAACAAGTGATAACAGTAATCTATATTTGAAAGGAAATACTAATGATAAGACCTTGATTGTTGAAATATTTGTTGATGATATCATATTTGGAGGTAATAATATGCTATGCAAATCATTTGATGATGAAATGAGAAAAGAACTTGAAATATAAATGTTTGGAGAGATCAATTTTTTTCTTGGCTTATAGATTCTACGATAGGATGAAGGCATCTACATTACACAATCCAAATACATCAAAGAAGTTCTAAAGATATACAAGATGGAGGACTCAAAACCAGTTGGAACACCTATGGGAACAGGATGAAAAATGACAAAGAAAGACAAAACAATCGAGGTAAATCAGACCTTATACAGATCTATGATTGGAAAACTAATGTATGTTGTACACACTAGACCAGCTATATCACATGTAGTTGTTATAGTTGCAAGATTCTCTGCTAATCTTAAGGAATCAAACATGAGTGTTGTTCAAATAATTTTGAGATATCTAAAGAATACTGCAGATTATGGTTTGTGGTATAATAAAGAAGGCAAATTTGAGCTACAAGTTTATACTGATGTTGATTGTGCTAGAAACTTAGATGATAGAAAGAACACAACATGAGGAGCATTCTTTATGGGTGACAGACTTGTCACATAGATAAGTAAAAAGAAAGGATGCATATGTCAATCAACTACAGAAGAAGGATATGTAGCTGTTGTGGCAAATTTATCTAACATTGCATGGATCAAGAAATTGTTGAAACTTATGAATGAAGAAATTCTTGACCCAGTAGTTATCTAATGTGATAATGCAAGTGCTATAAATATTTCAAAGAACCCTATAATGCATGCTAAGACAAAGAAAATAGCTATTAAGTATCATTACTTAAGGGAAAAAATACAAGAGAAGGAGGTGATACTGGAATATGTACAATCCAAAGAACAACTAGAAGACATCTTCACAAAACTGTTACCAATGGATACATTTGAATACCTAAGGAATAGAACAGGGGTTCGACCCTTGTCTACTGGTCACTAAGCTAACTTGGAGGCTGCATCAGCCTACACATTAAAAGAAGATCAATCATGTTGATGCAAGTTGAGATATGGACTGCAATGATATATCATTACACTGGAGGTACTATAGAGCTATAAATTTTTTGGCATTTCTATCAAAGGGAGAGAGATATTCAATGAAATATACATTAGGAAAAAGAACATCTAAAGGGAAATATATATTCAATGAAGTAACCATCCATAAAAGGGATAGAATTAGAGAGAGTTAACACTGTTGTATATCAATCCAAAAAAGGGAGAAGAGATTCTTCAAAAAAGGGAGAGACATAATCAGAAAACATAATTGCTACACCTATCCATTGAAGGGAAAGAAGAAAGGAAGAGCACATTGTGGGTGTCAAATTTTGCACCTGTTACCTATGACACAACACTTCAATAAGTCATTCTATTAGTGATAAACAAAGGTTAGTGAGCATATCAACCCCTAAAATTGACCTATTGCTTTCTAACTAGGATAAGTGTAGTAAATAACATAACATCCCTCATATTATGCTAATACCAGTGACATAAACAACCTAGCATAAAAGATTCAAGTTTAAAAAAACTATTTGATTATTAAACATGCATATTAGTCTAAAAATGAGCATTATAACCATGCATGAAAGTAACTATGGAGTGTGCATGAAGTTATGAAGGAATGGGTAGCATAAAAATGCTTTGAGATTCCTTCAAAATCTTGGCATAACAACACTACTATTCAAAAATTAAGGCTTATTATGAGCTCCAAACCTCTTCAATTTACAGAAGAATGGGAGAGAGAGAGAGGGGAGACAAGTTTCATTAATGGAGCCCCTAAGGGCATTAATGAAGTGTAAGAGCCATTAATTCCTTTGGCATTAATGAGGGATGGGCAAGAGGGAATATCCATTAATGGGTCATTAATGAAACTCATTAAGAGGCATGGGAGGGAGTAAGGCTCAACTTGGCAAGTTGGTCCTTAGAGAAGTCAAGCTTGAGAAAGTTGACTTTCTCAAGTGGGTTCAGTCCCTAATCACTTCCTTAATAAAATGTGAAATCATTAGGAAGGGGGTTAGAATTAGATTAGGATTAGAATAATACTTAGCAAGGGTGAAAGGGTTGGGAAAGGTTAGAACCTAGGGTAGAAGTGGTTGAGATGGGTTAGGTTAGGGTTTAGGGGAATATAATTGAAATGAATTAAATTTTTAAACTTATTTAATTCATTCAAAAATAGGATATTAATTATTAAACAATTAATTGCTTTTTAATAATTAATAGGACTATAGCCAATTAAATTAAATTAATTAGGCTAGGGGAATGGGTTTATTTGCAAGTGAGCAATTGATTTAGGGATTTATTTAATTCCTTTATAATTAAATACTATAGCC
>MU226589.1:473973-507242 GCA_018584345.1 Thuja plicata | reverse complement strand
CTATAATAATTAATATAATTCAGTGATAAAAATCACCTAGGACATTAAATTTGATTTAAAATGAATTATGCCAAAGTAACATTGTCATGACATAATTGGGGGTATGATCACACTTAGGGAAAATAGGATCTATAGTTGGAACAGACCAAATCCAGGTGGTTACATTTTCCCCTCTTTAAATTGATGTGCGAGCAACACATTGATTCAAAGAAATTTTTTGATTTTGACTTCAGAAAGATTGAGAATTCCTTTCTTGGTTGTCAAATGAAATGTTGATGAGATCAGTCTTGCACTTGATTGAACTAAATTGATAGAATTGACCTTGAACTTGGTTGTCGTACAAAGGTCAATAAAAGATCTTAAAGATACCAATTCTAAACTTGGTTGTCATCCAAATATTGATAATACTAATTCTGAACTTGGTTGTCATTCAAAAAGCCAGTATGAAGCTACTAGGAGCTTAATAAGAATCTTTTAAAATGAGGAAACACAAGATACCCATCTTATGAGAACCAAAGCTTTCTATCCAATAGTTCTGACTTAGTCAAGGAAACTATAATGCCCCTAGTTTGTTTTATAAGGAAGTCATTTTAATTTTGTTTCGAGAAAAAAATTAATTGATGATAGTGTGATCATGCCCCCTCAGGAACGAAATCGAAGGAAAAGAATAAAATCCTTTTGATTGAAAGAACGTTTCACTTGCAGGAAGCAGTTAGGGCAAGAAAGACTAGATTATAAAAAGTGGAAAAAGATGGTGTATTTAAAAATAAACACATGAGTACCAAGTTAATCATGTTTTGAAAAGGTGAGTTCAATTTTGTTCCCGATAGATCAAAGGTTTTGGGAAACATTGATTATGTATTTAACTTGGATTTAGAAGAAAATTGAAATCATTTTGAGCTTAAATTCCTTTTAAAAATGCATCATGCAATCTCTAAATGCAGCTATATGCAGACTCTTAGGACTGTCATTGATTTGCAGATATTGTAGATTTTTATCATCATTGGGCACTTTTTAGAATGGATATCACCTGATAGTAAAACCATCACTAATACCCACGGATATTATGATAATATGAATACTAGGTTTTATTGAAATGTTGAAAATAGACTTAAGCATCAAGGCATAGAAGCCAGGATAACAAAATAGTCACCTTCCTATTATTATATCAAAATTTGTATAAGGAAAAATATTGGACCTGCAATGACCTTGAAAATTCATATCCTTGGGTACATTATGATTCATATACCTTAGTGATAATCTGATTTAGAAAAAAAAAAAAGGAGGTTTTCTCAAACTCATCGTAGTTTACACGTAACAAAGATCAAGATATATGCAGCTATCCACTCTATGTGGTAGCTCTTACCATAAACATCTATGTTAGGTGAAATTTATAGGATCATATGAGAACAATCACCATACATAGAAAACCAAGAAAACATTATGCCCCCCAACCTTGTGACTCGTTTTCTTTGCACAGACGTCATTGAGTAACTAAGAAGACATAATAAATCATCAATCGTGAATCAAGAAAATAAAATTTATAATTACTTAGATGTCCCTAGTTGAAAACATCATCAGGACATGAAAGAATCATAATCAAACCAATATTAAACTATGTGTTTAATTAGTACTTGTACGTTAATTTGTCAAACATAGAAAAGATTCATCAATCAGAAAGTTGGAATACAAGCAATATGTTCCATGTTTTTGTATTGATAGGATAATCTGTTCATATTTGTGATCTAATATAGCCTTGTAGGAACTCTGTTAATGTAAATGTCATGTCTTGATATGTGATGTTTGAAAAGACACCCTTGTTTTGAAAAGTGACATCATTTTGCATGTATCAAGAAACATTGTGTTCGTGAGGCAAACCATCCTAGAGAAACCTAGCAAACAAAACCTACCATGCTAGAAATATGCCCCTAGTGTAGAATGACCTATTCCTAAGATGCGAATGCAGATAAATCCCAAGCGAGGATAAGATAGTCATTTAGGAAATGAAGTCAGCGTTTGAGCACAAGTGTAATTATGAAAGCCTAGTGTCAGCAATGTATTGATAGATGGAGCATTGAACACAAGTGACACCTGATTGCTAGGTTTTCACCACTTGGCAAGATCTTTTCTTTCTTTTTGCTACCAAGATGCCTATTTTACCTGGTGCTCATCAAGGCAATTTTCTCTTTTTCAAATTTTTTGCTATTTTTGCTTTTTTGAATGTTTTTGTAGTATCAAGGCGCCTGTTTACCAAGTTTTCACCAAGGATACCCTTTCTTCAAGACTTTTTCCACTATTTTTGGATTTCCTTCAGGATCAATTTTCTGAATGTTTTTGGTATTTTCTAAAAAAAATTTGTTGTACAGGCTCTACTAGCTGAACATCAAGCCTAGAACCGCTTCAAATGTAGAGATTTGATAGGATCTGGAAGAATGTCTCCTTAAGGTGTAGCTAATTGATAAGCTATAGTCCCAAAAGTAGCAGTGATAACATAAGGTCCTAGCTAGTTAGGTTCAAACTTTCCTTTTTTTTCTCTATTAGGTTGGTTCTTAGGATTCTCTTTTAAGATGAGATCTCCCACTTCAAATTTGTGTTGTTTGACCTTCTTATTGTAGCCTTTGGATATACATTCTTGGTACACCTTCAGATGGTCGAATGCCTATTGTCTGCACTCATCTAGTAGGTCTAAAGAATTCACCTGATCAATGCGGTATTGCTAATTAGTAACCAGACCTTGTAAAGATATTCACAAAGATGGTATTTAAACCTCAATAGGTAGTAATGCCTCAGCGCCATAGACTTGGAAAAATGGTGTGGCTCTAGTTGGTGTTCTGATACTTGTTTTGTAGGCCCATAGTGCTGGATTTGGTTGTAGATGCCAGTCTCTGCTAGACTTACTTACAATTTGGTGTAGGATTTTTAGAATATTTTTATTGGATGCCTCAGCTTGTCCATTACCTTGAGGATAATAGATTGAGGAGCAATGTTGAGTAATTTGGAACTGTTCACAAAGGTCATCAATGTCTTGAGTTTTAAATTGGCCCCCATTGTCTATTACAATTGAAGAGGGTATCGCATATCTACAAATAATGTAGTTCTGAATGAACATAGCCACTTGTTTGCCAGTGGCTTTGATTAGCGGCATGGCTTCGACCCATTTCGTAAAATACTCAGTGGCCATAATGATGAACTTGTGTCCTTTTGAAGAGTTAGGATATATTTGTCCAACCAAGTCAAAGGCCCATTACTGAAATGGTCAATGTGTTATAAAAGGTATAAGTTCTCTGGCAGGAGCATGGATAAGATTTCCATATGTCTGGCATTTATGACATGTTTTGGAAAATTGAATAGCATCTTTTTCTCTAGTGGGCCACTAATAGCCTACTCTGAGTAGTTTATTTGCTAATGAAAATTCATTTGAGTGTGATCCACATACACCTTTGTGGACGTCCTTTAATGCTAGATCCTATTGACGGGACTTTGGTGACCAGGTCTGCCAATAGATGTAAGTTGTCACCGGGTACCAGGGTACCAGCCAACTTCACCTGCAAAGGTTATCCAGGGAAATGAGATTCCCCGGGCCTCCAAGCACCTGAGGGTCAGGTCTTGACGGTGCGGGGCTCAGTTGGGAGATGTGACTATTTTTTAGGGGGATAGCTGGTTTCTTCAACTCATTCTCTCCAAGGATTCAGGAAGCTGGGGTTTCTCCAAGCATTTAACACTTAGCAAATAACTTGAAAAAGATCCTATAGGGTTAGAAGTATTTCATCTATCTATAGTTATGTTTAAACATTCAATACATCAATAATTCTCTAATATACTACACTAAATACTGAAGGAATACACAACCATCAGTTCATATTCTATCGGTAGCAAGGGAAAGAAGGTGGTTAATCTACTTAAAAGTATCAGAGAAAAAGACATGAAGAACATTAAACATAAAATACCATTAACTTAGAAGACAAAGTGCCAACAACATCATTGCAAGAACTCTCTTCTTCATTAACATTCCTTCCAGCGAGCTCTGGTGCATGGTACAATGGTGGCTCCAAGGGAGCATCTAACTACTGAAATCTTAAAAACTAAGGAGCATTGAGCTCTAAAACTGAGAAATGAAAATACTGCTTTTCTATTGCTATGGACTGCAAAATCATCAATTTTGTCGACCCTTGGAATAGGGCCGGACTTGCTATTTATACACATTTCCCTTATAACCCTAACCCTAACTCTATTTTACATCTTGCCATAAAATATAATATCTAGTGGCTGGTACTACCTGCACCACTTTACAAAAGACCTCAAGATAAAGAACGTCTGACATGTCAGAAGAGTAAGACAAGAAGTTGGAGTGGAAGAATCAGCCTTGAGAAGTGAGCTGAGAAAGAGAAGGAAGAAATTTGATTCCCCAGGGATCGAGGCTACATACCTCGTAAATAGAAAATGTGGCACCCTGTCTCCAATGCACCAGGTATACATCTAAAGCGGCGCCTCGAGAAGATCATTTGTCAAAAAGCCCTAAATGTCAATCCAACATGCCTTAGTGTAGCTACCTGCCCTCTGACAACCATCGACAACCTTTATTAACTGCTTGAAAGTGACCGGTTAGTCTTGGGGACCGGGACACAGGTCACTGAAAGAATGCAAAGTATAGGATCCGAGACTCTGGGATCTAGGAACTTACGTTCTAAAAGAATAAAGAATACAAAAGAACTGAGGTTTTCTCTGGTCCCTAGAGAATCTTTATTGTTGCTTATTGTTTCTGAAGGTCTGTAGGAGATGGGAGATTCTATCTTCATCAACCTCTTTAAGACCAACTCACTGGTACTTAGCCACCTTAATCTGTTCCCCTAGGTCTGGAACATTTTCTTTAAACTCATCAGCCATTTTCGCCACATCATGGACACTGAGTACCATACAAGTTATTCTCATCATTTGGGTGCCATCTACTCCCTCTGGGGATTGATACCTTGATTCCATCAGCTCATCAAGTTTCCCCAGGACATACTCCTCCAGCGTGCAAGATTAGTGTTGAATGGATCAGCTCTGGAGACCTTTGTGACAAAAGACTTATAAAAATTAAAAGAATATTGTACTACATTGATTTTCTCCCACAAAGTCCCCACCAGTTGCTTGATTACCCCCAATATGAGGTCAAGTCTGGAGTGTTGGGTTCTCACAAAATCGAACGACTCCTCTCCCAAATTTCCAGATTCAGAAACAACTTCTTCTCTGAGGCCAAGGAGTTCTTCAAACTCTACTTTCCATGCTTCATAATTTTTGATGTCACCCTACCATATGTTGATAATGGTTTTGGCCTGATGCAAATCATGGTGGGCTGCATATAATTCTAGGAGGATGGACACCAGGAAATGCTCGATGTTTCCCAACTGTAGAGCAACCCACTAATCGACCACCTGAGCCTTCTTCTTCATCGCCCGCAATGAATCTATGTCACTTTGCGGCAGTGGTGCATCGAATGTAGAAACCTCCAGAGGAATAGCTTTGATAGGCCAAGATAGCTCAGTTAGCAACCCCATGATGTTTGTAGTTTTTTCCTTTTTTTCCTTGAGCCTCTGGGCCTCCTTTTCATAATGGGCCTCTACTGCCTTAGCCGCTTCTTTTTACAGGTCTATCTCACCCTATTTTCCCCTCTTTCCCAGTGATATCTCCATGATATTATAATCCCCGACCTCGGTGGTTACTTCGTTAGCATCTGGGGGAGGTGTTTCTACCACTGCAACTATTTCTCTGCCTAGCTCAGTTCAAAGAGTATGAAGTCTATGCTTTCTTGGCCTTTGGTATGTCCTGGGCCTGAGCCATCATCTCAGCCAGGGAGAGATGAGCTCTGGGAGTCAGCGGGGCCTTCCTTTTCTTGGTTTCTACTAACCACTATGGTGGCAAGGGTGGCTTATTAGCCAAATTTTGTTCCTTTTGTTCTTCCCCAATATCTTGCTATTGTTCCTCTTCAGTGGCACGATTCTCACCCAGCTCCTTCCCTGCATCTTTTGATTCGTCGGTAACATTTTCCCTGGTGACATTTGTTTCTTCTGCCCTGTCATCTATATCTTTGGTTATGTTTGGGTCCTTTTCGGTTGCCCCGGGGGTTTCCTCCTCTTCATGTTGTTGTTCCTCTTCATGTTGTCATTCCTCTTCATGTTGTTGCTCCTCCTTAGCCTCTATCACTAGAGTGTCCTCTTCCATAAGTACATCTTTCGGCAATAGGGGAGGTATCAGGCCAAGATTTAGTGTTTGAGCCGCAATGATTACCTCCCAAAATGTAACCTTTGAGAGTGGCACTTCAAACACGGCGGATGAGGTTACAGTTGTTCCCAAAGGTCTAGTTCCCTCACCGGATGCCATTTGTTCATTTTTCTTTTGTTGTTCCACTCCCATGTCCTGCATCTCCAGGACCTCGGAGGCAATCTCTTGTTTTGTCTTTGTTTCTTCTTCCATCTATTCTTCCTGCTCCTGCATAGGTTCTTATTTTGGAGCTTATTCCTATTCTGGGACTTCAACCTCTTTCTACTCAATGTCCCCCTCTAAATTCCCAAACTCATCGGTTCTGAAGACATCATCAAATTCATCCTATGGGGGAGGATTGGTCGAGACATCAGCAGACTCGAGTTCCCTCTCTGGCTCTGGGGAGTCAGAGGAAAGGATCTCAACTTGAAGGATTTGAGGCATCCCCAACTCTGGCTCTGCCTTGGGCTTTTGGTTAAGCCTCTTCTTTCTCCTAGTGACTAAGGGTATCCCGACATCCCTTAGTACTGCTTTTTCTTCTAGATCTACCCTCGTTGCCTTAACCATTAAGGCCGCTAGTGAAGGGGAGGAGGGAGGACAAATTGGTCTGGTCATGAGTACCAGAGTAGCCATCCATGTGATTAAATTCTCCCTCATTTGTTGGGAGGCCGCTACTAATTTCTTTATTTTCTCTTTTATGGGGACTTCTTGCATAGCTAGACTCTCCATTATTCCTTTTCCCTTATCTCCTCCTTATGAAGAAGTCTCGGTCCCTGGGGTTATCTTTAGTATTAGCTAGGCATCCTAGCGGACACTCCTAAGGCACACCTTCTTAAAGTAGGTGTGGTTGCATTTGACCACATTACGGGTGAACTCTTCAATGGTGGGCCCCTCCTGGGCATCCCAGTCTACTGGTGGGAGGGTCAACTTATCAATCCCCTTTGCTTTGTACTGGGGATCTATTATGGAGCTGAGATCTGAGAAGTCATCCAGAAATCTCTGGAGCTTCAATCTTTCCATCATCCCTATGGTCATCCTGACGTAGTGCCAGCTCCGGACCTCCACATCATCCTGACAATCTTCCCAGAAGTCTTCCATGTGGTATTGGTGGGGCTTTGATGCCCAGGGAAGTGCCACCGTGATTTTTCCATGTGGATCAAAATGCTTCCGCGCCAAGTAGAATTCTGCCAAGTTATAGCTTTTAAGCTCATTGTATGCTTCTTTGATGATGGCCAGACTGCATGAATAATTCCCACAAGTGATTGGGAATGGAATATTTGTTACTTTCTTCAAGGCATAGAATGCATGCAGCTCCATTATCTGCCTGCAATATTCGAAAAGAATTATCTTGTTCCCACAGTGCTTGGGTAACAAATAGGGTTTCCTAGAGAAGCTGGTTACCCTTATGTCTGTATGTTGTTGAAACTATATATAATAATGGCCATAGCTCTAAACCAAATCCATCACCTCTATAGATAGGCGGTATCCTGCATCTCGGGTGGGTGTGAGTAGGTTGTAGTAAACGAAAGCATCATTTACTTGGAAAAAATTGGGGAAACTGGTCTCCCATTGAATCTATGGAAAATGATCCCAAGGGGCTTTCTGACCGGGAGCTATCCTAAGTACACCTTCTATGAGTAACCTATTGGTACGGGGTCGTTGTTGTGCCAGGGCCCAGAGAACATAGGAAGTCATATAAAACTTCTTTTTCTGGACCATCTGAAGGAATTGGGAATCCATGTGGTTTGAAATTATGGCGGCCTAGTCAAAATACTCCCCACCCATGCCGATACCAAGAAAGAAGTAATACATCCACCCGGAGAATTCTCGAGCATGTGGTTACCCGAAGACCTGGCATAATTCTATCATTCCCATCTGGATGCTTTCTTTGAATTCAAACTAGGGAATTTCTAGCTTCATCCTCTTGGGATCCCTCTTCAAGGACTTGAGCCAATGATTAGTCATATATATATGGGCCACTTCCTCCATCTGCTTAAACTGTGCCAAGGCACCTGATCTGGTAACTACAGCTGGCCTGTCAAATTGAGGAATCCCCAACCCCATCTAAAAAGTCACGGCGTCAAGAGACACCATAGGGGTGGGATACCCACTTGGCTCCAGGGCTGCGAGCATAATGGCCCAGATATATGTATTGTAGTGTGCTACAATTGTAAGAATAAACTCTAGTGACTGTACTGAGCATGGGAAAGAAGCTGCCTTAAGAATCCCAGAATTCCTAATTTTAATGGCCAATAGATCCCCGACCTGCCGCTGAATGTACATCATCTTCACCAAGGCCTGCATCTCAGGCCATGTCCTGATGCTGGTGTTGGTAATGAATTGAACTTTGGACTCAATCTTTGAGACCATGATAACACTGTCTTTTACATATTTCATGCTCAGGGGTAGTTTCTCCAAAGCCTTCTCTATTTTAGACCTAATAGCTGCTTTGGTAACCGCTGTAGAAGGAAGTTTCAGACTCCTAGGTGGTGACGATGCATAAGCTTCAGACATGATGAAAGTATGTTGTTTTGGATACCTACAAGGCAAGGCACCCATCAGAATAGATAAATAAATATTATTTTAGGGTCCAGAGATCTTACCACCATGGCACTTGCTTTCCCTGAAAAGTTAGCTTAGCTCAAAAGTCCCAGAAAGTATATATATTTTGCAAACTTTGAAATTTAATCAATATCCAGGCCCGAGGGTCTCATCACACTTAGTAAAGGCAAGACATGGGTTGGGTAATGGCAAGAGACCTAGATTTTGGAAAACTAACCGTTGGAAGGTGTGCGGAAAAAGTGAGCCATCAGGCCTACATGGACGCCACGTGGGTATGCCATAAATGGAAGTTATGGTGATGATGGCTAAGACAAATGTCCAAGCGCATGAAGAGTGAAAGCCACTTGGACAAATTTAAATGAACACAATGAAGGATAGGCTAGTTTATAGAGGAGAGAGAAAACCACTTGGTTGAAACCGGTCGAGAGCCAAGTTTCAACCAGGCGGTATTCTGCCCAGAGCGAGCTCGTGAATTAGGAACAAGAAACAAACATAGCATGGAGAGCTTGACAAACTACCAAACAACTATACACAGAATATACACCTAACCTCAGTAGAGCTGAAGGACATATACAGGACAAGTGGAGGGATATACAACAATATATACAACATATACATATGTACAAAATGCAGGGCAGCTATTTACAAAACCAGGAGATGTAGAAACTTCTACAACTTTTACATTATCCTACATCTACATAGAGGGCAGACAACCCTCTGGCAGAGCCAACCCACCAATGGGTGGTGAACCAGAAAGAAACGCAACACAAAACAGAAACACAAGACAACACAAAAACCAGATAAAAACCAAAAAGTAGGAAAATAGAGAGGAAAGAAGGCACCAACCTAAAAACAAAGAAGGGAAAGGAAAGGAACTCATGCCACAAATGCTATGAAATAGCCCCTACCATCAAATGATCACCACTTACCACCAAAAACCACCTATAATTGTTCAGAATAGCTCGAAATGGTTCGCACTAGGTTCTCACTAAATCACTGTAAAATCGCTCTGAAATTGCTCAAATTGCTTAAGTGTTAATCGCGGTAATTGTGAAAATGATAGGTAATTTCTATTTATACCCATGGTAAAAAGAAAGTTACCTTTCCTTCTGTAAACTCTAGATAGATAGACCTTAGGACTCTGGGCCCAGGGATTCCATGCAACCATACCTTCTTACGAAAAAGAAGACATTAAGGCGAAGAATCCCGGAGTCCAGAATCTAGCTCCTGACAAAGGATGACCAACTCTGGGATCGGGTCCTAGAGACATGAGAGACAAAAACAAAAAAAAAACCAACATTATGGGAAAGAAAACTCAAAGAAGGAAAACAAAGAAAAACAAAAGGAAAAAGACAAGTCAAGAGCCAAGAGTAGAAAGCAAAAAGAAAAAGGGAGACCCAACATCTTGCACATAAAATGTAGGGACGGGGATGCAGGGCATAAAAAATGGTGACTATCTGGGATGAAGGCCTTAGTGCATTTGAGAACTGCAGAATCTCTGGTTAGCAAAAACTGGAACAAATCATTACTTCAGAGCATCTTACATGCAAGGAATAACCTCTGAGAAAATATGGCCATACACGATTTAATCCATGATCTTTTCATCAGTGGTGAAGTGTGTGCTTTGGAAGGAAATCAAGCTGATGACCTTTGGGAGAAGAAAAGAAGAGGCACTAAGTATATCAAACCCCAAAGTCATCAGATTTTATCGTTTCTCCCGGAGACTGGAGTTTTGTCCCATTTCTTTTTCTTGTTATTTTGTATGTTTCTGGGTGGGAGGGCAGTACTTCTTTCACCGTCAAGCTTAAGCTTAGATAATTTTAATGGTGGTACTTCTTTCACCCTTCCGCCCACCTTATTATGCTGAATAAGGGAGAAAAACTCCAGACCCAGAAAGAATCTTTTAAAAGTTCAGACTTGGGTCAGCCAACTTGGTGCAATCGACCTACCCTTGATGTGTCCGATTACTTGTTCCTTATTATTTTATTTCACTGATTACCAGACTTCCAAAGATAAACCCGATGAAGATTACTCAGTGTACCATCAAACTAGAAAAATAACTCCAAACACCAAATCAATTCCACCATGTTAACAATAGATTCTTAAGTTCTCCATGCTAAAGACAATATCCCAGAGACTAGATGTTATGCAAAGCATTCCAGCCCTTACAAAAGGGAGAGCAAAATGTCAGAACCTGAAAAGAAGATAAGAAAAGTGAAAATAACCAAGGAAAAAGGGTGGTCCTAGAGGATGGCCAACAAGTCTATTTACAAGGCAAGGTACCTCCCAACAAGGCACCGGAAAGAAAATATTTACAAGCCAAAAACTTTACATAAAATACAACTTTGGGCAAACCAACCTCATTCGAAATAATTTTTGAGAAACTATCCATTGATGGGCAATGGGATGGGTTCTCCAGTCATGGCATTGAGGTGATAGGTATTTTCCCCGTAGATTTCTAAGATTAGGTATGGTCCAAGCCAGAGCCGTTGGAACTTGGTGTGCTTTCCTTTCTTCTCTCGGGCCTTGTCCCACAGCAGAAACAAGTCTGAAATCTGAAAGGCCTTGTATTGGGCTCTTCGGTCAAGCCATCATTTTACCACTGCTTGTGATGTGCAAAATGTTCAAGGGATGCATCTCAATGTTCCTCCATCCGCACCAGATTTAAGAGCCAAACCTCCATAATATTATCCCGGTTGTTGAATTCCTACATAAACTATAAAACTGGGATCTGTAAGTTGATTGGGAACACTGGGTTCAGGCCATAAACTAGATGGAATGGGGATGTTCCCAAGGTGGCCTTAATTCAAATATGATCCACCCAGAGGGTGAATCTCAACTTTTGGTGCCAATCCCAGGGATTATGTTCTAGCAGGTGTTTGACCACTTCAAGTAGATTTTTATTCATCAACTCAGCAACACCGTTCCCCGGGGGGTAATAGTTGCTGGAAAGCTTCAGAGTGATCTTTCAATTTTAGGTCCATTCAAGTAGTTGCACTAAAGAAAATTCTAGACTATTGGCACATACTAGAGCAAAGTGCATTCCAAATCTTGTGACGACGTTTTCTTTCAGAAATTTAATAACTACGTCTGCCATGTTATTTTTGCAAGGTATAGATTCGGTCCATCAGGTGCAATAATTAGTTATAGTTAGGATGTACCAGTTGTTGGTAGATGAGTTGGGGTTGATTTCCCTAATGAAATCAAATGCCCATTGGGCGAAGGGCCTAGCTTCAAAGACTGGTTGTAAAGGCATAGCCAAGTTATGCTCACGGTGTGCTACATTCTGACAAGTGTGGCACCTCCGAATGTGAGTGTAAACATCTTTAAATATACAAGGCTAGTAATATCTGGCCTAAAGTATTTTATAGGTGATGGTGTCAGCTGAGCCATACCTGGTCCCAAACTGTCCATGGAATTCATCGATCATCTTCACAGCTTGGTCTCTGTCAATGCACCGAAGGTACACTCCCTCATAGTTCTTATGATAAAGCATGGAGTTTTTGATCATAAAGTGAGCGCTTTTCATCCATAGGGAACGGTGTTTATTAGGAGGTAAGCCCTCTAGGCATTTTTTGTTCAGCAATAAATACACCAAATTGGTGTACCACAGGTCTTGAGTGATGGACTCCACCATGTAAGTTTGACAGTCTATGTGGGGAGTCTCTTTTGCCATTGCTCGACTTAGTCCCTGGCCTTGGACTATCTTCATGGGTTGCATTTCCAAGTCATATTCTTGGAGGATGGCCATCCATTTCCCTCATCTTTCACCCAATTCACTATGCATCAGTAGATATTTCACAGCCTGGTTTGGGATGATAGCATGCACCTTGCTCCGGAGGATATATTGCCAGAATTTCTTCACGGTGTGAACAAGAGAAAAGGCCTACTTTTCCAACAATGAATACCAAACTTCATCATTCTTGAAGGGGGAGCTCATGAAAGCTATGGTTCATTCTTCCCCTTTGACCTTTTGAGTTAATACTACTGCAGCAGAATGCGGTGAAGCAAAGGAGTAAAAATAAAATACAAGGGAGTAGTCCAGACTAGCCAAGATAGGTGCCTCCGTTATCGTTTGTTTGATTTAGGCAAATGCCCACTTTTCTTAAAGACTCCACTCAATTTTGGTATCCTTTTTCATCATTTCATTGAGTGGTTTGACTATCTCGGCGAATTCGGTGATGAACCACTAGACAAAGTTGATCATTCTGAAGAAGGATCGCATCTCTTTCTTGTTGTCGGGCATTTGTAAATTTAGCAGCACTTCAACTCTCTCAGGGTCAATAGATATACCCTTCTTAGAGAAAATATGCCTGAGCAACTTTCCTTTAATGACCCAAAATATGCACTTCTTGGGGTTGAGGGATATTCCATACCGGCAACATCTCTCGCAGATCTAGGCGAGGTGGGCGGAATGGTCATGCCTGTCCTGAGAAAAGATTGTCAAATCATCCATGTAGATGATTATACACTGATTCATGAGGCCCTTAAACACAATGTCTATGGCCTTTTGAAATGTGGCCCCTACGTTAATTAAGCCAAAGGGCATCCTCCTATATGCAAACATTCCCCACTTGGTGGTGAATATCATTTTCTCTCTGTCTTCGTACTTAACCATGACTTGGTTATATCCAGAGTACCCATCCAAGAATGACATCATTTGAGATCCATTCACTATCTTTGTTGGAGACCCTATTCAAGTTTCAGAAATCCACACAAAGGTGAATTTCGCCTCTTCTTTCTCACAGGGACCAAATTGGCAACCCACGTAGTATGCCGGATTGGAAAGATTATCTAGGCTGATAGAAATTTCTCCACCTCTTGATGAATCAGAGGCTCGATCAGTGGGTTGACTGGTCATTGATTTTTCCAAAAAGGCTTAGCATCAGGTTTCAAGGGGATGGTATGAGTCATAATGGATGTGTCGTATGTTTTCAAATCCTCATATCCCCATGCAATTACATCTATGTATTCTTGGAGAACTACGAGAATATTCTCCTTCTCCTCAGGGGAGCAAGAGGTGCCAATGTGTATCATCTTTTCTTCACCGGGCTGGCTGAGGTTTACTTTCTCAAATTTTCCTCCCTTAAAGGAGGATGACATATTTTCCCGGCCTCGAGGGTCTAAGTAAAAGATACGTTCAAGCATGACCATCCCCTTAGGGATGGTGTTAGTGGGTAGGTCCATGATCCCATTGTCTTTGTCACCCTGTCCAGTATCATCATGGTCTCAATCCTCCACTATCTAGTCCTCGAAGACACCAACATTGGCCATGAAGGCCAGGATATGTTGATCATCCTCAAAAACCTGAAAGTGGGTGACATTATCTGGAATGGATGGGGTGGGGATCATCTCAACTAAAAATCTCTAGATTCGTGAGCCAGCCATGGGCTCAAGTGTGCTGGTGGAAATGGCGAGGGCATCCGGGACATAATTTTTTCATCGAAGAATAGATCAATGCCAAAGGCATCAAAATCTTCAATAAGGCTCCAAGCCCGATTACGGTATGTGACCAGTCTCTTGTCATGACATGTATACTGACTCTGGACTTGTTTGACAACCAACTCTGAATCACCTAGAGCCCGTAGGTCGGTGATTCCTTTCCTTAATGCAAATAAGAGTCCAAGGACTAAAGCCTCATACTCTGTAACATTATTCGTGTAGTTGAACTGCAGCTTGTAGGATGCGAGGAAGGATTTCCCTCATGGGTTGATTAATTCTACTCTGGCCCCACAGACTTGTTTGGACCGGGACATGTCAAACTTAAGGGTCCATAGATCGTTATTTGCAGTCTGGAGCTGGGGAGAGGTAGTAGTCTTTGGATTGCTTTTGGGAGACTTGGGAGGAGCTTCCTCCTGCACTGTTGGCGCATGGGTGAGGTTTCCCTCCGGAGGGGTTTGAAGTTGAGATCCCTGGGGGGATGGCACTGAAGAAGTGCTTTTAATAGGAATACTGGGCTCTGGGGGATTTGATGTGCGTCCTCTATTCCGAAAGGTGTCGATGTTTCGGGTAGCGATGGAAAGGAAAAGTTCACACTCTAGCTCTGAATGTTTCTAATAGTGTACTCGGCACCAAGTACTAAACAAAAGTGTAGCGGGGGTCACTGCGGCACCCTGAGAGTTGACCTCAACCCTCAACTTTTCTTCTAGGTCATGGGTTCTCTGTAGAACTATGGGATCCTCCCCGAGGGTAAAATCAAATGTTAAGATTTCAAAGGGTTGGTACACCCCCGGGGAAGTCTCAGAGAAGAAGACCTCACTAACCCTCCTAACTTCGGTAAGGGCCTGCTTCATCTGGGGTTTGCTTTCAACCCAGATTTTGTTTGATTCTCCTTCCTAGGGGAGCCATAAGTGGGAGAAGTCAGTCAAAAAGTATCCATTCAAGGATTTAGACCAATTCTAACTTAATACCATCCCATAAGTCTTTGGGATGTCCACCACTTGGATATCGATTATGCTAGCTATCCTGGGTTCCTAGATGAGCTGTATCTAGACATTCTTCAATTCCCCCACCATTTTCATGATAGTTTTATCCAGTTGAATCACCGTGCCATTAGATGGGGTGGGATGGAATCTGAGCTTCTAGCATATGGACAGGGGCATGATGTTGCCCGAAGCTCCAGAGTCTACTAGGCAGTTGTGTATGTGTTTGCCTTGGATATTTAGACCGAGTAGGAAGGGAGTAACTTCATTATTTCCCTGGAAGATAGCCACATTGGTGTCCTCAAAAGAGATAGTCTTGGGTGGGTGACTGACAACTTCTAGGTTTCCCAAGAGCTTTAGAAGAGACTTCTTCTACTCGGGAAAATTTAACAAAACCTCCATCAAGGTCATGGAGGTGGTGGTTTGTTCTAATGCCTTTGTAATGTCAAATCTTCCTCCTGGGAATTGGTGGCTTCCCTCAGCTAGGTCCTTCACTTGGTTAGAGCTAGAACTTTTTAGAGGGGTAGGCCAATCAGTTGTATTTTCCCAGGGAGGAGTGTCCTTGCTAGGAGGTGTCAGCATGTAAACTGATCCTTTACCAGCCTAGCTTGTTGTGTTGTAAGGAGGTCGTGGGTTGGTGAAGGAATTGGCCTCAAAGGCCAGAATTGATTCATTAAAGAATCCCTGTAATTTAGATTCTTCTTCATCTTCCCCAGAGGATCCGAAGAAGATGGCCTCACAGGTGAATGCACTATGAGTTGACTCTTGCATAGGAGGCTCTGGGGGAGAAGCATCATGCGATTATTGTCTGTCTAGTTGGGAGATCATGATAACCTTCTCTAGCGTGGCACAGTTAACCTCATTGTGGGAGCCGGTGTCATGCAATCTACACTAATTGGTCATGGGCTAGAAGTCTATGACTGGCACGAAATGTGGTGGTCTAGCACCACTTTGATTGGCATTTTGGTTTGGAGGTGGGCCTCCGATGTTTGTGTTATTGTTCCATTGTTGTTGATTGGGCCGAGGCCCATTGTTGAAGTTTCTTCCCTTAGCATTATTGTTTCGTTGGCCGAAGAAAATATTCCCTCTTTGGGAATTAGAATTTTGGGTTGCATAGGACCCCGCCTTTAGCTGACCCATGTCCACAGTCAAGGTGGACAACATTCACCAGAGGGATTCAACCTCGGCGGTCAATTGGGTGTTTGTGTCACAATGTGACGGTTGCTGTTGTTGGTTCTCTGGGAAGGTAGCATTATTCGCCAGAGTTGAGGGCAACAATCCTCCAGCCCCAGATGACTAAAAGAAGGGCACTCTAGGTGGTTGTGTTTGAGGTTGTTGTGCCTACTATGGCTGATTCCAAGGGAAGACTTCTAGACCCGGTATTGGCTAAGTCTATGATGGGTAAACGTACCAGACCTGCTATTCTATTGGCAGTGGTAGGGGATTCATTGCCATCATGGGGGCACCCATTGCTAGATTGGGGTTGTATCTCCCAGTGTATGCAATTCTATCGGGGATCATGTTGAAGGGCATGTTTTTCCCAATCCCGCCTAGAGATTTGTTGAGTCCCCGAGATAGTTCTAAGGATAGGTTGTAAACTTTCATTAAAGTATCTCGGTCCCCCACGGCGGTTGTTCTCCAGAGGAGAGTGGCAAAAAAGGGGTCTATCACGTTGAGATAGGTCTATATGGTTACTTTAGGGGATGGAATGAAAGGGCCCATGCACCACTTCAAGGTGTGCTGGAACTGATGATTGAATGTTGTAAGGGGTTCATTCAGTTCCTTTCTGATGGAGATGAACTAGCTATGGTACCAAGTTGGGTCCACATGTACGCAAAAGGCAGCCAAGAAGGCATCCTCCATGTCCTACCAACTGTTGATGGAGTTGGCAGGAAGGTTTTGGTACCAGTTCAGCTCACCCTGTCTTAGAGATAGGGGAAACTTCTGGGTCACAACATCTTCATGTTGGATCCAGTATCGGTTCATGGCATCTTTGTATGCCTGTAAGTGTTCTTCTATGATTCATGAGCCCAAGTTCTCATATCATGAGCAAATCTTCTCCGGGTGCGAGGGTAAGTCGTTGACTGCGCCCAAAAAAGTTCTCATAGGGGACCCAGTGTTACCAAAGTATGCAGCCATTGGTGGAAATGGATTTTGAGTAGTCTGAGCGTTGGTTCTCAGGACTGTCTGGAAAGTTTGGATATTCTAAGGTATACTAGACCCCTAGACAATAGTGGCTGGCATGATCTTTGGGGTCTGCTTCTTTTGAGCAGGAGGCTCGAGTTTGACAAACCTTCTAGGGTTAGGGGCTGACCTAAGGATTCTTTCAAATTTCACTAGGGAGAAAGACCCAATCCCACTGAAGGCTTGACTCCTAAAATTATGGCTTGGAGAACCCTCGGGAGGTGTAAAATTAGAATCTTGAGAGGGGGACGAGTTCATGCCCTCCTTCTAGCGCCAGTTTCTATTGATGGGACTTTGGTGACTGGGTCCGCCAATAGATGTAAGTTGTCACCGGGTATCTAGGTACTGGCCAATTTTTCCTACAAAGGTTATCCAAGGAAATGAGATTCCCTGGGCCTTCAAGAACCTAAGGGTCGGGACTCAACGGTGTGGGGCTCAGTTAGGAGATGTGACTATTTTTGAGGGGGATAGCTAGTTTCTTCAACTCATTCTCTCTGGGAATTCAGGAAGGTGGGGTTTCTCCAAGCATTTTACACTTAGAAAATAACTTGAAAAAGATCCTGTAGGGTTAGAAGTATTTCATCTACCTATAGTTATGTTTAAACATTCAATACATCAATATTTCTTTGATATACTACACTAAATACTGAAGGAATACACAACCATCAATTCATATTCTATCGGTAGCAAGGGAAAGAAGGTCGTTAATCTACTTAAAAGTATCAGAGCAGAAGACATGAAGAACATTAAACATAAAATACCATTAACTTAGAAGACAAAGTGCTAACAACGTCATTGCAAGAACTCTCTTTTTCATTAACATTCCTTCTAGCGAGCACTGGTGTGTGGTACAATGGTGGCTCCAAGGGAGCATCTAACTACTGAAAGCTTAAAGACTAAGGAGCATTGAGCTCTGAAACTAAGAAATGAAAATACTTCTTTTCTATTGCTATAGACTGCAAAATCATCAATTTTTCTGACCCTTGGAATAGTGCTAGACTTTCTATTTATACACATTTCCCTTATAACCCTAACCCTAACCCTATTTTACATCTTGCCATAAAATATAATATCCAGTGGTCAGTACTAGTTGCACCACTTTACAAAAGACCTCGAGACGAAGAAGGTCTGACATGTCAGAAAATAAGACAAGAAGATGGAGTGGAAGAATCGACCTTGAGAAGAGAGCTAAGAAAGAGAAGGAAGATATCCAATTCCCTAGGGATCAAGGTTATATGCCTCATAAATAGCAAATGTGGTGCCCTATCTCCAATGCGCCAGGTGTACATCTAAAGTGGCACCTCGAGAAGATCATTTGTCAGAAAGCCCTTTATCAACCCGACGTGCCTTGGTGTAGCTACATGCCCTCTGAAAATCATCGACAACCTTTATTAACTACTTGAAAGTGACTGGTCGGTCTTGGGGACCGGGACACAGGTCATTGAAAGAATGCAAAGTATAGGATCCGGGACTCCGGGATCCGGGAACTTACGTTCTGAAAGAATAAAGAATACAAAAGAACTTAGTTTTTCTCCAGTCCTTGGAGAATATTTATTGTTGCTTATTGTCATTGAAGGTCTGGAGGAGATAGGAGATTCCATCTTCATCAACCTCTTTAAGACCAGCCCGCCAGTACTTAGCTGCCTCAATCTGTTCCCCCAGGTCTGAAACATTTCCTTTAAACTCATCAACCATTTTTGCCGCATCATGGCCACTGAGTACCATACGAGTTATTCTTGTCATTTGGGCACCATCTACTCCCTCCAGGGATTGCTACCTTAATTCCATCAGCTCATCAAACTTCCCTAGGACATACTCCTCCGGCATGCAAGTATCAGTGTTGAATGGATCAGCTCTGGAGACCTTTGTGACAAAAGACTTATAAAAATTAAAAGAATATTGTACTACATTGATTTTCTCCCACAAAGTCCCCACCAGTTTCTTGATTACCCCCAATATGAGGTCAAGTCTGGAGTGTTGGGTTCTCACAAAATTGAACGATTCCTCTCCCAAAAGTTTAGACTCAGAAACAACTTCTTCTTCGAGGCCAAGGAGTTCTTCAAACTCTACTTTCCATCCTTCATAATTTTCGATGTCACCCTCCCATATGTTGATAATAGTTTTGACCTGATGCAAAACATGGCAGGCCACATATAAGTCTGGGAGGGTGGACACCACAAAACGTCGAATGTTTCCCAACTGTAGAGCAACCCACTCATCAACCGCCTGAGCCTTCTTCTTCATCACCTACAATGAATCTATGTCACTTTGTGGTAGTGGTGCATCAAATGTAGAGGCCTCCGAAGGAATAACATTGATAGGCCAGGCCAGCTTAATTGGCAACCCCATGAGGTTTGTAGTTTTTTCCTTTTCTGCCTTGAGCCTTTGGGCCTCCTTTTCATAATGGGCCTCTACTACCTTAGCCACTTCTTTTAACAAGCCTACCTCACCCTGTTTTCCCCTCTTTCCTAGTGATATCTCTATGAGATTATAATCCCCAGCCTCGGCGATTGCTTTGTCAGCGTCTGGGGGAGGTGTTGCTACCACTGCAACTATTTCTCCGCTCAGCCCAGTTTGAAGAGTATGAACCATCTGGGCTTTCTTGGCCTTCGGTAGGTCTTGGGCCTGAGCCATCATCTCAACTAGGGAGAGATGAGATCTGGGAGTCGGTGGGGCCTTCCTTTTCTTGGTTTCTACTAACCACTATGGTGGCAGGGGTGGCTTATTAGCCAAAGTTTGTTCCTTTGGTTCTTCCCCAATATCTTGTTGTTGTTCCTCTTCAGTGGCATGAGTCTTGCCCGGCTCCTTCCCTGCATCTTTTGATTCGTCGGCAACATTTTCCCCGATGACATTTGTTTCTTCTACCCTTTCATCTGTATCTTTGGTTATGTTTGGGTCCTTGTCACTTGCCCTAGGGGTTTCCTCCTCTTCATGTTGTTGTTCCTCCTCAACCTCTATTATTGGAGTGTCCTCTTCCATAAGTACATCTTTTATTAATGGGGGAGGTATCAAGCCAATATTTAGTATTTGAGCCATAGTGATTGCCTCCCCAAATGTAACCTTTGGGAGTGGCACTTCAAACATGGTGGCTGAGGTTACAGTTGTTCCCGAAGGTCTAGTTCCCTCAGCGGATGCCATTTGTTCATTTTGATTTTGTTGTTTCACTCCCATGTCCTACATCTCTGAGACCTCGGAGGCAATCTCTTGTTCTATCTCCTTTTCTTCTTCCATCTATTCTTCCTGCTCTAGCGTAGGTTCTTGTTCCAGATCTTCTTCCTATTCTCAAACTTCAACCTTTGTCTGCTCAATGTCCCCATGTAAATTTCCAAACTCGTCGGTTCTAAAGACATCATCAAATTCATCCTATGGGGGAGGATTTGTCGGGACATCAGCAGACTCGGGTTCCCTCTCCGGCTCTGGGGAGTCAGAGGAAAGGATCTCAACTTGCGGGATTTGAGGCATCCCCAGCTCTGGCTTTGCCTTGGACTTTTGGTTAAGTCTCTTCTTTCTCCTAGTGACTAAGGGTGGCCCCGCATCCCTTAGTAATACTTGTTCTTCTAGATCTACCCTCATTTCCTTAACCATTAAGGTTGCTAGTGAATGGGAGGAGGGAGGATGAATTGGTCTAGTCATGAGTACCAGAGTAGCCAGTCGTGTGATTAAATTCTCCCTCATTTGTTGGGAGGCCACTACAGATTGCTTTATTTTCTCTTTTATGGGGACTTCTTGCACAGTTGGAGTCTCCATTATTCCTTTTCCCTTATCTCCTCCTTGTGAAGAAGTCCCAGCCCACGGGGTTATCTTTGGTATTAGATAGGCAGCCCGACGGACACTCCCAGGGCACACCTTCTTAAAGTAGGCATGGCTGCGTTTGACCACATTGTAGGTAAACTCTTCGATGGTGGGCCCCTCCTAGGCATCCTAGTCTACTGGTGGGAGGGCCAACTTATCAATCCCCTTTGCTTTGTACTGGAGATCTATTGTGGAGCCGACATCTAAGAAGTCATCTAAAAATCTCTGGAGCTTCAATCTTTCCATCATCCCTGCGATCATCCTAATGTAGTGCCAGCTCCAGACCTCCATGTCATCCTAGCAAAATTCCCATAATTCTTCCATGTAGTATTGGTGGGGCTCTGATGCCCGAGGAAGTGCCGACGTGATTTTTCCATGTGGATCAAAATGCTTCCGCGCCAAGTAGAATTCCACCAAGTTATAGATTTTAAGCTCATTGTTTTCTTCTTTGGTGGTGGCCAGACTGCATGAATAATTCCCACAAGTGATTGGGAATGGAATATTTGTTACTTTTTTCAAGGCATAGAATGCATGCACCTCCATTATATGCCTACAATATTCTAAAAGAATTATCTTGTTCCCACAATACTTGGATAACAAGTAGGGTTTCCTGAGAAGCTGGTTACCCTTATGTATGTATGCTATTGAAACTGTATATAATAATGGCCATAGCTCCAGACCAAATCCATTTCCTCTGTAGATAGATGGTATCCTGCATACCGGGTGGGTGTGAGCAGGTTGTAGTAAACAAAAGCATCATTTACTCAGCAAAAATTGGGGAAACTGGCCTCCCATTAAATCTGTAGAAAATGATCCCAAGGGGCTTTCTGACCAGGAGCTATCCCGAGTATGCCTTCTATGAGTAACCCATTGGTATGGGGTCACTATTGTACAAGTGCCTAGAGAACATAGGAAGTCATATAAAACTTCTTCTTCTAGACCATCTGAAGGAATTGGGAATCCATGTGGTTTGAAATTATGGTGGCCCAATCAAAATACTCCCCGCCTGTGTTGATACCAAGCAAGAAGTAATACATCCACCCAGAGAATTCTCAAGCATGTGGTTGCATGAAGACCCGACATAATGCTATCATTCCCATCTGGATGCTTTCTTTGAATTTGGACTAGGGAATTTCTAGCTTCATCCTCCTTGGATCCCTCTTTGGGGTCTTGAGCCAATGATTATTCATATATATACAAGTCACTTCCTCCAACTACTTAAACTGTGCCAAGGCATATGATCTAGTAACTACAGCTAGCCTCTCAAATTGAGGAATCCCCAACCCCATCTAAAAATTTGCGGCGTCGAGAGACACCATAGGGGTGGGATACCTGGTTGGCTCGGGGGCTGCGAGCATAACGGCCTAGATGGATGTAATGTAGTGTGCTGCAAGTGTAATAATAAGCTTCGGTGACTATACTAAGCATGGGAAACAAGCTGCCTTAAGAATCCCAAAATTCCCAAAAATTCCCAATTTTAATGGCCAATGGATTCCCGGCCTACTGCTGAATGTACATCATCTTCACCAAGGCCTGTATCTCGAGCCATGTCCTGACACTAGTGTCGATAATGAATTAAAATTTGGACTCAATCTTTGAGCCCATGATAATGATGTCTTTTACATATTTCATGCTCAGGGGTAGTTTCTCTAGAGCCTTCTCTATTTTGGACCTAACAGCTGCTCTAATAACCGCCGTAGAAGGAAGTTTTAGACTCTTGGGTGGTGACAATGCAGAAGCTTTAGACATGATGAAAGTATGTTGTTTTGGAAACTTGTAGGGAAAGGCACTCATCAGACTAGATAAATAAATATTATTCTGGGGCCCGGAGATCTTACCACCGTGGCACTTGCTTTCCCTAAAAAGTTAGCTTAGTTCAAAAGTCCCAGAAAGTATATATATATTGCAAACTTGGAAATTTAACCAATATCTGGGCTCGGGGGTCTCATCACACTTATTAAAGGAAAGACATGGGTTGGGTAATGGAAATAGACCCAGAGTTTGGAAAACTAACCGTTGGAAGGTGTGCGCAAAAAGTGAGCCCTCAAGCCTACATGCACACCACGTGGCTATGCCATAAATGGAAGTTATGGTGACGGCGGCGGAGACAACTATCTGAACATGCGAAGAGTGAAAGCCACTTGGAAAAAGTTAAATGCATGCATGGGACATTAATGAAGGACATGCTGGTCTACAAAGGAGAGAGAAAACCACCTAGTTGAAATAGGCTGAGAGCCGAGTTTCAACCAGGCAGTATTCTGCCCAGAGCGAGCTCGCGAATTAGGAATAGGAAACAAACATAGCACGGTGAGCTCAACAAACTACCAAACAACTATACACAGAATATACACCTAACCTAAGTAGAGATGAAGGACATATACATGATGAGTGGAGGGATATACAATAATATATACCACACACACACACACACACACAGATATATATATACATAACACAGGGTAGCTATTTACAAAACTAGGAGATGTACAGACTTCTACAACTTTTACATTATCCTACATCTGCACAGAGGGAAAACAACCCTCTAGCAGAGTTAACCCACCAATGGGTGGTGAACCAAAAATAAACACAACACAAAATAGAAATGCAAGACAACACAAAAACTAGACAAAAACCAAAAAGCAGGAAAACAGAGGGGAAAGAAGGCACCAACCTGAAAATAAAGAAGGGAAAGGAAAGGAACTTGTGTCGTGAATGCTCTGCAATAGCCCCTACCATCCAATGATCACCACTTACCACCAAAAACCACCTACAATTGTTTAGAACAGCTCGGAATGGTTCACACTAGGTTCTCGCTAAATCACTGTAAAATCACTCTGAAATCACTCAAATTGCTTAAGTGTTAATCACGGTAATTGTGAAAATGACAGGTAATTTCTATTTATACCCGCGGTAAAAAGCAAGTTACCTTTCCTTCTACAAACTCCAGACAGACAAACCTCTAGACTCTGGGCCCAGGGATTCTATGCAACCATACCTTCTTATGAAAAGAAAACATTGAGGTGAAGAATCCCGGAGTCTAGAATTCGGCTCCTGACAAAGGACGACCAACTCCGGGACCGGGTCCCAGAGACACGAGAGACAAAAAAGAAAACAAACCAACACCGTGGGAAAGAAAATGTGGAGAAGGAAAAAAAAGAAAAACAAAAGGAAAAAGACAAGGGAAGAGCCAAGAGTAGAAAGCAAAAAGAAAAAGGGGGACCCAACATTTTGCACACAAAATGTAGGGACGGAGATGCAGGGCATAACAGATGAGAGTCTTCAAGTTCTAAACACCTAAGAAGTGTACCATCAAGACTGTGTTGATATAATTTATTAGTTATGAGGACATAACATGATTTTGTCCTAATCAGGGCTCTCTTCAACTCATTTCTGGATAAATTTGCAAGAATGGTTTGGTCAGTTAGGTAAGCAATGATCTTAGTATACCGAGTTTGGTCTGGGGTGTTCAAAGCACAGATTACTTGGTATTCAAGGGTATCAAAGGTAGGATAGGATAGTTCTTCCACCAAGAATTCATAGTGGAATTGATGTTCCTCTAGTTGTAACATGGATGCTAAGGTAGCCATAGCATCTGCAGCTTTATTCTCTGATCTTGGTATCTATTGGAAGGTGATGAAGACAAAGTACTTCTTCAAGTCATCAACTAGTTGCTTTTAGGGCATCAACTTCTCATATTTTGTTTGATACTCCCCATTGACCTGATTGATAATTACTTGGGAGTCACCATACATGTGTAACTCTACAATCTTCCACTCCATAGCCAGCTTAAGACCATTTACCAATGCTTCATATTCTGAAATATTGTTGGTACATGGAAACATCAATTTGTAAGATTTGGGAATTTTGTAACCTTAAGGAGTTCTAAATAGGACCCCTGCTCTAGAGCCTTGTTGAGTGAATGAACCATCAAAGTACATTTAATAGCTCTCCTTTCTACGTATTCAATGTCAAACTCACTTAGAATCAGGACCCATTTTGCCAAACATCCTTTTAATTATTTTCTGCTTAGGAGATATTTTAAAGGATCTATCTTAGCAATGAGCCTTACTATATGTGACAGCATGTAGTGTCTCAAATTTTCTGACGCAAAGATGACTGCTAAGCATGCCTTCTCAATAATGTTGTAATTAAGCTCATAGGTGACTAGTGTTCTACTAATATAGTAGATAGCTCTTTCTTTCCTTGTTTCATCCTCTTGTGCTAGCAATACTCCTAAGGATGTAGTTGTAGCTGAAATGTATAGGAGTAATGGCTTTCCATGAATGGGTGCCATAAGAATAGGAGGAGTAGCCAGGTATCCTTTCAATTCCCTAAATTTTGCTTCACAATGTTCATCCCATTTGAAGGTAACCCCTTTATGTAGTAATTTAGTAAGGGTTTGTGCCCTATCTACAAGTTGGGACATGAATCTCCTTATGGAATAGAGTCTCCCTTGTAGTGTCCTCATTTGACTGATGTTGCATGGAGGAACCATCTCTAGAATAGTTTTCACCTTTGCAGGATCTACCTCAATTACCTTTGCTGAAACAATGAATCCTAGGAGCTTCCCTGATTGGACCCCAAAGGTACGTTTCTTTGGGTTGAGCCTGAGTTGGAATTGTTCCATATGATCCAATATCTTTCTTAAGTCATCAATGTAAGTACCTCTTTCTTTGGATTTAGCCAATGTGTCATCCACATAGTCCTCCATGTTCTTGTGCATCATGTCATGGAATATAGTTGTCATGGCTCTTTTATATATAGCACCTGCATTCTTTAACCCAAATGGCATGACATTCCAATAAAATGTGCCCCATGCAAATGTAAATGTAGTTTTCTCTTGATCCTCAGGGACAATTTTGATTTTATTATAGCCTGAGAATCCATCCATTAATGAATACATCTGGTATCCTTCTGTGAGGTCTATGATCATGTCAATGTTAGGTAGAGGGAAGTCATCTTTTAGACATGATTTGTTTAAGTCTCTGAAGTCCGTACAGATCCTGATAAATTTATCATTTTTAGGCACGGGGACCACATTGGAGATCCATCCTATATAGGCAATGACTCTAATAAATCCAACTTTCAACAACTTCTCTAGCTCTTCTTTTACTAATAATGCAACATGAGGATGCATATTTCTAAGTTTTTGTTTCACGGGCTTGATCCCGGGAGCTATAAATAAGTGGTGCATGATTAGATGAGGATTGAGTCCAAGCATATCTATATAAGACCATGTAAATTTGATTTTCTTTTCCCTTAGGAACTCTTTAAACTGTGCCTTCTCTTCTTTTGATAAAGATTGTGCAAGGTGTACTATTTGAGGATCTTCAATGGTGCCCAAATTAATTGGCTATGTTGGTTCAATCAGAATTGAAGACCTTTCTTGAAAGTGCTTGGGGAGGTTATCAAGAATCCCATCCTTTGGTGCCTCTGTGAGGTTTTCACCATCAAATGCATCTTTTATCTTTACTATTTTAGGATTTCTTTTGTTTTTTTCAATTTTTGACTAAGAAACTTGATATCCTCCTGTGACATATTCTCTCTCCTTGCATTGGTGGAAGAAGAGTAAGGTTCACAAACATTGAGATAGCAAGATAGGGTATAGTCATTGGGAAAGTTGAGGATAGGAGTAGGATCTATTTCATTCCAATCAATTAGGTCTGGAAATATCAATCATAGGGAGTCAGACTCTGGGAGAGACAGCATCGCATTAGCATCAAGACCATTAACTGACATGACATGTTCTGTTATGTTAATTTCTTCAATGTTTAGATCAATAAGAGTGAAATCATTATAAAAAGGGTCATTGTTAGTCATATGTGGACCCAACTCTAGTGACTCGTCAGTAGAATTCTCATCATTAGCTCTCCGTAAAAGGAGGCTTCTTTCTTGTAGCCTTTCAAATTCTTCTAGACTTATGTAATCCCCAGTTTCTTCATCAATGATCGGGGGAAGGAACTCTTCTTTCACTTCAAGATTATTAGTGTCGTTGGGAGTAGTGTTATACTATTTGTGAAGAACTGAGGGTGCTATAAACATGTGAAGTGTATCTATTCCAATATTTTTAGTGGAGACAAATATCTCATCCCTTTCATAATCATGAGAGTCAGTGACCTCATCATTGGATCTATTTAAGTATTTAGCAATGGTTATTTGATGTACCCAGTTAGTTTCCTGTGGATCAAAGTGTGGTAGATCAAGGACATGTGAAACCATGACCAATTTCCCCCAGTTAAGATGTAAATCCTATTGTCAGGGTGTGTCTTGAGCAACTGTTTCTATCTATGATATCTCTAGACTAGCCGCTATTGTGTCTCCTACCTCTTGAACGGGAGGTTGTGCTAACAAAGGGGTGTGCAGATCTTGTGGTACCTCAAAGATAGGTACATAGTGTTCTCCTTTGTAGTTAGGATCCTCTATGCCAACATGTAATAATATTTCATAGGACCACTACTCTCGTTCATCTATTTCATCACTCCCTTTGTCTGAGGTTGGGTTGTCTTTTGAAGTAGGTTTATCAGTTTTAGTATTAAAACCCAGTCCTATTTTGTCTCTGGTATTTCAAAACTCCATGGGTATAGGCTCAATAAGACCTCATCATGTTTTTTTAGAGGTCCCTTTCCTTTTTATCCCATCTATTTGAGGAAATCATATCCCTTTCCATACTTTTCAAGGGATATCTCTACATTTTTTACCTCAGCTTCCACCGGTTCTCCTTTGTAAAGCCAGTCCAAGACTGCCTATTCTTCTATGTTATCTAAAGAATATGTGGATGCCTTTATCATGCCAGTTGCTTTGTGTACTTTTGGCTCCTTGGATGTAGTAGGTGTGAATGTCAAGGAAGGTTTACCATAGGATCTTGGTGACACTAGAAGTTCTGTCAATGATGGAGTCAGGTCTAGCTTGTACTCTCCCATACCTGTTTCTTCAAGTTTTAGGGTTTTTCCAAAACTCTTCATAACCATGTCCTTGGTTTTTTCAGGAGAAATCTTGTCCATAGCCTCCTTTTTATGTGGGATCATACTACCTTATTTGATATTATTACAAGTATAGTTAGCATCTAAGAGAATCGTCACTTCCACCCCATTATGTGCGAACTTTATGCACTAGTGGTAAGTGGATGGCACAACTTGCATTTTGTGAATCCATGGTCTCCCCAATAGGATATTGTAGGCTAGAGGTAGATCCAGAACTTGACATGTGACATTCCTCTCAATTGGTTTGACTCTAATAGGTAGAACAATAAGTCATTTAGAGGATCTTTCTTCCTCATCATAAGCTTTGATAGTTATCCTGCTTCTGGAATCAATTGTTTGTTCTGAGAGACCCATTTTCTTGATTAGATCAAGGGTACAAATATTCAATCCTTTTCCTCCATCTATCAATACATGACAAACTTGGGATTTATGAATGAGGACATTGATATGGAGGGGTTGATTATGTGGATGTGTCAATGAATTATCATCTTCTTCAGAAAAGGAGAGGTAATGTGGCACTGAGATGTGATTGGCCATCGCTTGGAATTTGTCTATATCAATATCCTTTGGGACATTATCAGCATGTAGAGCTTGTTCTAGGATTTCCCTTTGCACTATGGATATTTTGAGCAAAGCAAAACTGGAAATTTTGGTAGAGGTTCATTGCAATTGGTCCAAAAAGTCATACTTTGCTCCAGGAATAGTAACTATGTGTTTTTCTGCTGGTTTGGTAATAGTAATGATAGGAACCTTGGATTTTGATGCTGGTTTTGGGGGTCCTTTGATCGTGACCTATGCTTGGCTCTGTGTCACTACATTTGAGTGGAATGAAACAACTTTGATTGTGACCACATTGATTGATTTGGTTTTAACATCTAATATATTGATTACATTATCATTGTTGGAATAGGTGTAGTTAACTTCGTTGCCTTTCCCTTTAGATGTTTCTCCTTTTTCGTAGTTCAAGAATGGTTTATTGAATGTAGTATGATCTTCATTGGTAGTGTGAGCATCTACTTTGATCTTTCCTCCTTCAATGAGGTCTTGAATGACATGCTTAAGCTTAAGGCAATTTTTAGTCTTAAGTCCTTTGTTTTTGTGAAAGACACAGTAGGAATTATCATCCCACCACCTTGGTTTGACCATTGGTTCCCAAGGTTTTTAATCAAGAATAGTAAGAACTTTGTTATCCAATAGAGTCTTCAAAACAGTCTCGAGAGGTTCTCCCAAAGGAGTAAATGTTCTATGAGGTTTGGAGGTCCATGATTGTCCCTTGTCATTATCATTGTTTTCTTTGGGTATGGGAGTTGTTACCTTGGCATCCTTGCTTGCTTACATACTGTTGGTTAGATTGAATACCTTGGGTTTAGGGCCAATATTGGATGCATCTAATATGCCATCATTGACAACTTTCTTGTTCTGTTTCCACCATTTAGGCTTGGAGTTGGAGTTGTTTGATTTTTTTTCACCTTGAAGAGTGATCTCCCCTCTTTTGACCATGACTTCCTCAATACAGAGGGCATTTTTAATCATTCTATTGAAGCTTTGTGAGTCTTGCATTTGCAATGTGTAGTTCAATTTTGGTACCAAGTTATTAACAAAGATTTCCATCTTCTCAGATTCAGGAATGGCTCTTGAATATCGTGCAAAGATCTTCCTCCAACTTGTAGGAAGTGTGTAAATGATTTGCTAGTCTTCGGTTTAGTATTACACAGATCCATCATGGTCACATCATGTTGTATGTTATAGGAGTAATGTTGGATAAAGCATTGAATTAGCTCCTCAAAATTTTTCACTTTAGGGTTCATTTTCGAGAACCATTCCATGGCATTACCTCCTAGACTTCCTGGAAATAGTCGCATGAGGTATGTAGGTTTGTGCATGTATTATATGCTCAAAGCACAAAATTCCCTTACATGATCATGTGGGTCAATTTCTCCTGTGTACTTGTCATACTTTTGTCTTGCCACGTTGTGAGGAAATGGAACCATAGTAATACTCTTATCAAAAGGGAATGCACAAATGGAGTCCAAAGAGTATGGTGATTTCATTTTATCTTTCTCTTGTTTGAGGTTTGTAAGCTCTGTTTGCATCAATGTTAGTAGTTTGGCAAGAATAGATATAGGAGTTGGTACTTCCTTTTCTTTGAGTTATTCCACATCGTAGTCCTTAGGTAATTTTATGTCGGTGGATGCCAAATGGAGGAAGTATTTCTCTTTTTCATCATCAATTATCCTTTCCAATATCTTGTGGAACCTCTTACTCTTTTTGAGTTTATTGTACTCATCCTCAAGGATCTCGCCCTCACTGTCTGATCCAAATGGATCGCATTCAAAGGTGGTTTCTTCATTCTCATCTAGATCTTTGTGCTTTTGGATTTTTCTATTGTCATATTCTACAAAAGATGCACTCCATTCATGAGTGTTTATATCCATTTGTGGAGAGTCTAGATCGAGTAGGGAACTGCGAGATGTTTCTCCCAGAAAGTGTGTTGATTTAGGAGGCACTTTTGGTCTTTTAGATGTGTACTTGTTACATCTTGTGTTAACCATGTGATTATGTCTCAAATTTCATTAATATTTCCCAATAGTGTCAGGTAGAGTCTTAAATCATTTCAAGTGAGTGTGTCTAGGTAGAAGTGTTGTTTGAGTTTTGGTGGAAGTAAATGATTCTAGTGTCAGAGGGTTAGAATGCCCTGATACTAAGTTGGGAACCAAGTTGTTTGTAAAAAGTGGGTAGAACACATGTATTGAGACAAATTGTAAGAGTTCGACAGGACATGCAAGGTAGATGTCTAAAAAAAGTTTTTGATACAACCACAATGAGACCAAAAGAAGCAATAAGGACAAATTTAAAGAGCCAAAAGGGGATCCGAAATAAACTATCTTCCTCTGAGAGACAATGATGCAAGTTCTCACTATCAAATGTTTTCAGTTTTGTCTTAGAAGTGTGTGAAGCTTGAAGATCACATTTTGAGATTTTTCAATGATTGAAAAACACATGTAGATCAAGGTTTGAATTTTGTTGCTTGTTTAAAGAGTTTATCTCTTTAATGATTTTTAGTCACATCAAGCATTGTTGCATTGTTAGGAGGGTGAAACAGACACAAATCTTATCCCTATTTTCTAGGTGGAGAATGAAAATCTTTGCTTGTTGACTTAGGTACACACTCAAATGCTAATCAGAATACAACCATCACCAAGCACGCAATGGCTCCAGTCATGATGCTATATTAGCCAAATGCAAGTGAGGGAATGATATGACGAGTGTCTTGGGGCAATTAATTTTTTCCTTACATAAAGATTATCACCATTTTGGAGATGAATCAAGAATTATTTTAGTTTAAGTGTTGTCTATTATTGGGCAATCTGTTCAAAACCATCCCCCATAGAATTGCACAAGGCAAAATTGAGGCGTATAGCCCTATGAGCACCTGAATATGTATAGTCTTGCAAGAAAGATTCAAGCAGATCCACTCTACTACCCAAGCATGTTCAAGGAATGATGTTGAAATTCCATGAACAAAACTGGCTCCGTCTTCTGAGGCTTTGGCCTAGGAGGAAGCAATTATTTATAGTGAGTTAGAAGGGTTGGCGTAAAACCTATCCACACTTGGGTCATTCCCGGGAGATTTTTTCCTCAACCAACAGGCCCTCTACTATTAAATAATTGTACAAAGGATTGGCAATCTTAGGATGTCTAGATTTCTAATCCTTTGAAAGAAGAAGAATATACTCTCCTAATCCATGTCATTTTCTCCCAACACACGCAAATCAATGTTCATTCCTTCAAGCTATCTTGAGCTTGATTTAGATTGTTCCTATTTAAGAAAAATAGGATGCTTGAAGGTAAATTTTCCTTGTTCAATTGACCATAGTTTTTAGTGCTTTGATTGTTCAATTTCTGATTCCAAATAAATTAAATGGTTGAACTTGTTCTTTGAACCACAAGATTTAGTGATTTATGTTGTTCATTTACTGATCCCAAAATTAGATGATGAGGTTTTCTTTGTTCAATTACTCCAACTTATTTTCAAATCATAAATTGACATATGAGTTTCTGATTTTCCTTAAAAAAGAAAAGAGCATATTCCTCTGGTCAATTTAGTATAAGATTGGAAAATGTTTTTAGTTTTGAAAGCATAAGAAAAGAATATAAGTCAAGATAAGGGATCAACAATCTGTAAAACCACAAGTTAGTATCTTATTTTCACTCTCTTAGCTCTGACATTAATATGCAAACACAAGTTAGGCTAAAAATAGGATCACAATCATGGAAACAAACAAGTTAGCAAGTTAGAAATCAAATTTGCAAATGTTAGAACCCTGTATTTTTGCCCTCTGGATGACAGACAATATTTTAGAGACCCAAAATGATAAACCCCAAAAATGATAAAAGATCGACCCCAAATAATATTTTTTACCCAGGACAATATTCCTTTTACGTGAAATGAAAATACATACCAAAAATGCAAAAACTATTACCAGAAACAATTTTTAGGCTAAATTTTACCTTCCAGAAGTGCAACGGCAGATGATAATAAAACTCCCAGAAATGATAAAAGATTTATCAGAAATGATAAGTTGCTCCCAGAAATGATAAAATAATGACGGGAAATGATAATTTTCTCCCGAAAATGCTAAACTGCCTGCAAATTTTGAAAATGTTAAGGGCAGAGAGCAAAATTAGGTGAAATTTTGAGCAATCATGCCCCTCGGTGGGCACCAGAGATGTGTGTCTCAAATGTTGCACTTGTTACCTATGACACAACACTTCAATAAGTCATTCTATTAGTGATAAACAAAGGTTAGTGAGAATATCAAACCCTAACATCAACCTATTGCTTTCTAACTAGGATGAGTGTAGTAAATAACATAACAACCCTCAGATTATGCTAATACCAGTGACATAAACAACCTAGCATGAAAGATTCAAGTTTAAAACAACTATTTGATTATTAAACATGCATATTAATCTAAAAATGAGCATTATAACCATGCATGAAAGTAACTATGGAGTGTGCATGAAGCTATGAAGGAATGGGTAGCATAACAATGCTTTGAGATTCCTTCAAAATCTTGGCATAACA
>MU226589.1:445901-465662 GCA_018584345.1 Thuja plicata | reverse complement strand
AGAGGAAAACTTTGAGTCCCATGACTCTCCAAGCTATGAGAAGGAGAATATGAAAGATGTTAGAGATAGAAATTTGCAGGGTAGTAAACTTCAGCCTCTTCAAAGTGATATTTGAAGGATGGATTCTGAGGTTAGAAGGGCCATAGTTATGTCCCCCCTGGAAATAGCAAAAAATAAGTCAATCTATAGCTACAACTTGGATAAATGGGTGCAGAGCGACCTGGTCGAACTCAAAAATAGATGCATTAAGCTGGAAAACAATAGTTCATTGATTGAAGATGCTATGAATTCTCTCAGAAATGATCTTTCCCCAAATACCAATATTCCTGTTTATGAACATGGCTCTGAAATTGATGAAAAAATCAGAAAAGATGTTGAGTTAGCCATGATTCCCATCCAGAATAAAATTAATATGAATGAAGAAATGTTGAAACACTTGTTAACGCTGGTGAATACTGGTATGAGGGCTACTCTTGAGAATCTAATGTCTCTTAGCAATTGGCTGGAAGCTAACAAAAACACTGCTGAACACTCTGTTAATTCCCAGCAAATGGGACCAAGTACCCGTACGAGATCTAAGATGCAGAAGGTGGAGGATCCAGATCTCCAGAAGCTGAGAGAGAATGTGATTACTATGAAGACTCAGCTGGTGGATTCTGAGAGCTTTCTTAAGTCTATGTTCTGATTTTGTTGCTGGTGGTCTTTCTCTCTATTTTCCTTCCAGCATTTCTGTTGTCTTTTTTGTCTTGCTCTTGTTTTATTGCTAAATCTGGGTTCTGACCCTTTGTAGCCTGCTCCTTCCCTTGGGGCAGCCTGTTGTTCTCTGGGCTTCTATGTCCTTCCTTTCTATGCTTTGTTAAAGGGTTTCGGGGTTCCCTTCAAAACCTATTTTTACCATAATCAAAAACATTGTCATGCCATAATTGGGGGTATGATCACACTTAGGACAAATAGGGTCTATAGTTGGAACAGACCAAATTCAGGTGGTTACATTTGCCCCTCTTTGAATTGATGTGCGAGCAGCGCATTGATTCAAAGAAAGTTTTTGATTTTGACTTCAAAAAGATTGAGAATTTTGTTCTTGGTTATCGAACAAAATGTTGATGAGATTAGTCTCGCACTTGATCAAACTAAACTGATAGAATTGATCTTGAACTTGGTTGTTGTACAAAGGTCAATAAAAGATCTTAAAGATACCAATTCTGAATGTGGTCCTCTAAAGATTCTAATATTTGAATTGGTTATAGAACAATAATATTGGTATGTTATGGCATATCTTATACTACATATTTCATAGTATGTTGCCATAAATGCCAAGGGGAGAGATTGATGAACTATAACTGATTGAATGTTTGAAGATGATAATTTAATGATCACCAAGCTACAAAAGTGAATGCAAGACATTAAATTATTTAATGTATTGTATTTTCATTGATGTCAAATTGATTTGGTTTGATTATTCAAACACATATTGGTCATAATCTTGAAGAGTTGAAGAGACAAAGGTTATGTTATTGGTAAAAACATAAAAAGTTTGTATACACAGAGTGACAGTAAACACGACGAACATTGTAAATCAAGCACAATAGTAACCGAGAAAGCGTTACCAAGCACAGTAGTAACTGAGCAAGCGTTACCGAGCAAGTGTCATCAAGAATTTCACAGTGTATACCGAGTACCGAGCATAACTAAATTTTCTAACAAGCATAATTGAAGTTAATGACCAAGCTAACTGGAGTTGATGACCGATCAGAATTGAAGTTTAAGAACAACAAAACTACTTAGCTGGAAAGAGCTATATTTAGAGATTGATTGATTGATTTCTTTATTCTTAACGATCAGTTAAACTAAAGCATGGAAGAGATTTAAAGTGTAGTTATCAAAGAGATATCTACAGAATAAAAATAAAGCAGAGCTTTACAGGACAAAGCAAAGAATGGCAAGTCTTATGGATCAAGAAGTGATCTACGACAAAAACAAGGAGATTGAGTGACTAATCATGTCTATATAAAGAGACAAGGAATTCATTATGAAGAGTAAGGAATGCTGAATATATTCTGGTGAAGATAGAATTATTCATGCAAATCTGATCATACAGGCTGAAGAATAGAGCCAAAGAATTTTGCAAACACCAAGCAACAAAGGATAGAGCATTCACCGAGCAAAAAAGACAAAGAAATAAAGCAAAGGAACTGAAGTGAACATTGATCAGAGAGGTATTATTAGATTAACAATAGATCTGAATATCTGCAAGTTAAAGTTGTATTATTGAACATATCATTTACTTTATTAGTTTAACCATTGATTGAGAAAATCTCTTAACTGAGTGGGATTTAACAGTCCTCAATGTATTGAGATACTCAAGAGTATCAAAAGGTTTTCTTGTTGACATCATAGTGAGTGCTAGGTCAAAATAAAAATTGTTTGTTTGAAATCCTCTAAAAAGGTTGCACTTAATAGTGTGTTTGTAACCTTTAACAAGGTTGGCTCTTCACTGAGCTCACTTTAGAAGAGTGAAAATTTTTGGGTAACCGGTCCCAAGTGGTTTTTTCCCTTAACAGGGTTTTCACGTTAAAATCTATGTGTCAAATGGGTATATGGTTTATTGCATTGATATTTTTCTTTACACACTATTGAAACTGGATTGGTATGTTAACACTAAGTTTATTTACTGCTATTCAGTAAAGTCCAGAAAAGATAAACGGTATATCTTACCGAGCAGGTTATATTTTTTAAAGTTATTTAAGACATACATCTTGATGGACTAAAAGATAACTAGAGGATATTATATTTGAGACATAATTTTTGGTTGGATTTTTGGAATTATTTTAAGGCCACTAATTCCCCCCACCGCCCTCAGTTATTCTAACATAATGATATGAATTTATTTTTTATTAAAGTCCAACATATTAAACCTAAAAGATAACTTTTCTTTTTGATGATATCAACCCTTTTAAAATCCCCTAACCCAAGAAAATCCTTTATGCAAAATAATCTTAAAATGAATGAACTAACTATCATTATAACAAAGAATCCATGGATTAATTTTCATCATTGAGCTTTGGTGGTACTTCTTAGCATGTACAACCATCACTGGTGAGTTTGGAAAACCATAACGATATGAATACTACTATCTTTGGATTTCAACCATGAAGCCAGTACAACTCTCACTATTTCAACCATGGGAGTATGAACACCGCTTTCATCAAATTTAATATTGCAAGTGGAAGTTGGCATTAAGATATGGAAAATATAAATGGCCAAGGTATCCTTTTGTATAAACAGATAGAGATTGAATTCCTTCCATGTGCAAAATTTCCTCGACGACTCTTTGATGGTCATGTCTTTAAACAAAGTAAAATACTTCAAATAATCAATCTTAAAGTAGTCACACAAAGATTAAGAAAAATTGCATGCTTTCATCATTTCTAATCTAGTCAAAACATCATGAGTTCTCTAGAAAGACATGACTCAAGAGAACTCAATACCTCATCAAAATTTAATGTTGTTGTTGTATCCATATTTCAAATAGAAATTCATCCATTTCAATCTTTTAAAGGTCAAGGATTACGTAGTGTGAAGATCAGATGGGAAATTGAACAATGATGTAAATCAAAGGTTCAAGTGTCTATCTATTTGTAGTTTTATGCATTGATTCGTGTGAAGTGATGCCTTCTTTGATGATATCTAGTGATTTGGATTAATGCCCCCAGTTGGAAAGAAATGTGTTGGGATTGGGAAAACTTTTAAAAATATGACAAAAGCTTGGTATATGCAAGATGCAGCTTAGAGACATAAAAAAAAATTGTATTCTTAAAGAATTCTTATTTTTTGGATTTTTAGAGATTTTTGACTTTTTAGATTTTTAAATATTATCAACTTTTTAGATTTTTAAATATTATCAACTTTTTAGATTTTTAGAGACTACTATATCTCAAACAAGATCACATTGGCTTGCCCCCAATGTCTAGCAAGGCGTAGGATATGAAATATGGATGAACAAGATAATGTATCAAAAATGTATAGGCAATGATGGATGAATCATGTATAGTGAATGTGACCCTTAGGACCATCTCCTTGAGATTACCCAAGCTAAGGAAAAAATCTATAGCCATATGAAGAATGTTTTGGATAAGAAATGAAAGCCAATGATGTATTTCTAGATAGCATATTGTATAAAAACCTAATGTCATGGAATTGGGTGGTCCAAAAGAGTGGACATGTCGAGAAGTTTTTGAGAACTTATTTTACATTTTATGTCCTTCATTTCGATCAAGACCAAGGGGTCAATTTGGATAAGATATGGATAGGATAACATAATCATGATTAAGGGTGATGAAGGATATGAAGGGATGGTTTGGGATTATTGCAAGACTGCTTAGAAATAATGAAGGTGGATTTGGGATAAGAAGGATCATGATAGGGTAACATGGATACAAAAAGTGAATAAGTTGATGGAAAGGATAATGGATGTCCAGATACCTGATGCTCATGGATATGTTCAACCTAGTCAAGATCAAAGGTGAAAGAGGGAATATGAATTCAATTAATATAAATTATAGGAAGATGGAGGATAGCATGGATGAAACTTGCCCCCAAGTGTAGAGTGCAAGAGGGATAGAATTACGCATGACGCCTGTTTGCTAGGTTTTTATCATGGTACTTGTCCAAGGTGTCAAAAGAAGTGGTCTTCACCATAGGATGAAATTATTTATCTTTACTTTCTCTACCAAGGTGCATGTTTACCAGGTTTTCAACAAGGCACTTTTTCTTTTTCTTTTTTTTTTCAAATTTTCTCCAATATCTAGATCTTTGGAAAATGCTCTTTTGAAATATATGCTATGATAAACCATGGCTATGGTTAGGATGCTCAAAGATGTCAATAAGGTGATGATAAAGGATATATATATATATTAAGGATAAAGGTTTAAGGTCTTATGCCATATATTGGATATGAGGGATGAAAAGATGGAAAGTAGGTGTTGGATCATGGATAGGAGGATAAGAAGTAGGTATGTTGCGGATGGAAATGTTTGAAAGATCAAATTTGACACACAATTTGAAGGGTGGTGGAATGATGGAGGAACAATGGATGAATGAGGTGAGGATGTATCTAAGATAGTGGATTTTTGGATATAGGAACCCAAAGTAGACTTGGAAAGTGGAACATGTTTGGAAGGAGATGGAGTGGAATCCTTTGGAATCTTTAATGTCAACTTTTTTTTTCCTTTCTATGAAATTATTTCAAAAGTGACTTGGGAATCCACATAACTATTTATTTTTCCTTCTTTGGTGATGATTTTGAATGCATTTCTTTAATGAGGGATTTAGGAACCCACATTTTATTTGATGTTTCTTTTTTCTTGGTGGCCCTTTATGGTTTCTTTGATATTTCATTTTTCTTTGTGGACCTTGGTGGCCTTTTGGATATTTCTTTTTTCTTTTCATTCACATGTCGATTCGATGGGACATGGTGATCTTTATACATGTGTTGATTCTTGGATTTCTGATTTTTATGTTGCGCATCCAAATTGCTTCCAAAAGACTTGAGAATTGTGGGTGAGTAGGAATAATATGGAGGGTTCATATGGATTGTGTTTGGACATTCTTCAAGTATGTGTGCATTCATTGATCTTAATACATGGTAGGGTAAGCGAATGGAAAGCTAGGGATGGTAGGAATGGTTGATGAAGGAATATAGGGACCCAATATGGATGGAAGTGATGAAGACTTCATCTTTGCGATATAGGAACCCAAAATGAATTTGGAGGATGGTGAAGGCTGATGCTTCCATTTGAATGGAGGGAGATAAGGTGTGAAATGAATTTAAACACCTTTGGAGTGGTCTACATTTCCAAAGTTCTCATCTTTAAAATTTATCTTTATAAAAATAGGCTCATGAGTATCTTTTATAGGAACAAATTTGATAGGATCAATTGAGGTTTGAAGGGATTTATTATCATGCAAGGTAATTGGAAGAATGATGGTTTCTTGAGGTGAATATGGAGGAGTATAAAAAGGGTTTAATGGGATACTTTGATCTTGACAAGGATATTTTGATGGTGTGGAGAGGGTATTTTTCTCTTTATTTTAATATGTTAATTGGAAATAGTGGAAGGGACATCTTGATCTTGCTTGGGAAGTGGAAAAGATATAGAGCTTGTAAGGACACTTTGTTCTTGAGCTCGAAGGATATCATCTTGGAAGAAATGAAAGGGTGAAAGGGAATCATTATGGGATTATATGGATATGGGATCTTGGTCAAATATTGGATAGGATTGGATAGTATCTTGATCTTGATCATTTTTAAGACTTGTTTCTTTGTACTTGTAATTACCTTCTTGACATGGATCCACTTCTAAGGACAAGGTAGGATTTTGAATATGCATGGGGGATTCTTGAAGGGATGATGAAGGATCATTTTGAATAGGCTTCATAGGAATTTAAGAATATGAAAACTTGGGGTCTAAGATATTTGAAGCATGGAAGAAATTTGCAGCAAAGTGTAAATCAGCTTGGATTTCTTTTAGAGGCAGCCCTTAAGGGTAAACATAGTCAACATGGAAAGTATCATCCTTAGGTTTATTGTTTTATGGAGATGGTGTATCTGGCCATGAATCTTTAGGAGATGGAGGAATGATGGAAAATTTCTAGGTTTCATGAGGACCATTACTATACATAGGTTCATGGTATAAATATTTCTTGAGAGCAGTATATTTTTCTTCATTAGATGACTCATTTAGATTTTGTACTTCAATTATGTCACCCTCAATAAGATCTTGAATTTTATGCTTCAGCTCCATGAAATCTGAAGTTTTATGCTTATTATGTCTATGATATTCACAATAGTTTCTCAAGAATACAAAACCACATGAATTGATTTGTGACAATGTGATGAGCTTTCTTTCAGGGAGTTTCAGTTCTTCCAATGCTAGTTCATAAGATTGTCCCAAAGGAGTAAATGATCTATCTAATTGACATTTAGATTCATTTGAGTTCACCAATAATATTGGAGCTTCAAAATCATGATTATTTGATTTATTGTTGTCATATGATTGATGGACAATCACGAACTATAACTAATTGAATGTTTAAAGATGATAAGTTGATGATCATTGAGCTACAGATAATAAATGCAAGACATTAAATCAATTAATGTATTGTATTATCATTAATGTCAAATTAATATGTTATGATTACTCATACACATATTGTCACAACACTTGAAGATCTAAAGAGACAAATTTTTTATCGTCGGTAAAGGTATACATCGAGTGACAAGGTTACTCGAGAATAGTGAACCCTGAGCAGTTCACAGTGTTTCCCAATGGACAAGAAACACTGATGGATAGTGTTACCAAAGAGACACAGTGGTACCCAAGAATAGTGTTAACCGAGACCAGTAATACCCAAGAAATTTTTACCAAGCAAACTAAGAGTTGATGACCGAAATAAACTAGAGTTAGAAAATGAAAAATCTACTTAGATGGCAGAGCTATATTTAGAGTTAACTGATTGATTGCTTTATTTTCATCAACCAGTTTAACTAAGGATACAAATAATATTTAAAGCTAGTTTTATTCATAGTTGTCAAAGAAAAATCTATGAAATAAAATTAAAATAAAATCTTTAAAGATTAAATCAATGCATGATGGGATTTGCAGATCAAGAAGCAATCTACGTTAAGAACATGGAAGGCAAGGAGATTGAATGGTGAAATCATTTCTATATAAAGAGAAAAGGAATTAATTATAAAGAGAGGAATTCTAAATATAATTCTAATGAAGATAGAAGTCTTCATGCTAATATGATCATACAGGCTGAAGAACAGAGCCAAATAAATTCTGCAAACACCGAGCAACAGAAGCAAGAGCATTCACCTAACAGAATAGAAGAAAGAAAGGGGAGAAAAGGAATTTGAAGAGAACATTGATCATAGAGGTATTTGTTGGAAACACAATATGAGAAAGAAAGATGCTAAGAGGGGGGGTGAATCAAATCTTCAAATTTTTATCTCTTAAAACAAACTGACCCACAATAATACATAAATGTAATTGATCTATCATCTAGTAGCATTCATGAAAGTAAATAAATAACACAAGACACAAAATTTTGCTAACCCAGAAACCCAATAAGGTAAAAATGGGGTGGGGATGACACCCACAAAAACTTCACTATTGTAGCAATAAAGTGTGCCTATTAGGGCTATAAGATTTTATCACAATATGTAATCTACCTGGTTAAAGGTCTACCCAGTTAAGAGCTACAGATCATTACAATCTACCTTGTAAAAGGATTTAAAGTTATAAAAAAGTAAGCACTGAGATTTAGAAAGGTCTGTTAGAACCACTCTATTAAGAGATTTCACCTGATACACTTGTTAGAATGTTTCAAGATCTAATCCTTCGATATTCACTCTGATGTTGATAACGGATCTCATCTTTTCAATACCTTCTCTGATCTAATAATCTGATATATCTTTACTCTGCTGCTCACTACACTTTCACTCTGCTAGATCTATGCTTCCTCTATCAAAACAACCCTTTGCACATCTCTCATGTACACATACACCTTCTCTCAGTACTACCTCAATTAGGGTAAGAAGCAATCTTAATATACTATATGGATCTGGCAATTAGATCTAGATCAATGATCAGGATCAAATGCTTATGCCGCTTAGGCAACCCAATTTTCTAATTGGCTCCATGCCATTTAGTGGGATCAAATAGTTAAATATGTAATTATCCCATTGAAAATATTAAATGCTTAGATAAGTCGGCCCAAAACAATTTACCTTGAAATTGGTGTCAATTTTGACATACATAATAAAATTGTCTTTCTCGGCACAAAAAGACTCTTGTGCTTGGCATTGACTGATCTTGGTAACCATGTGACTCAGGAACTATTATCTTCTTGGCAACGACTGTGCTGGATAGATCAGCCGTAGTGATGACTGGCTAAAATTGCCTAGATAAATGACTAAGTGTGGGACACTCATGATCGACAAAACTTAGAGATCAAAAATCTCCCCCTTTGATATTAGTGGAAAAAATACTTTCATTTATATTCACAAAATTGACCTGAGTACACAATGTACTCCCCCTTAGATTATACTTCATACTTCATACATAATATACGTGCCTTCAGCAAAGATATTTATACCTATTTTTGCACATCTTTATCTATTTCTTGTCTTGTTTAACCTTGTTTTTTTCACTGATAGCTATGGGGGTTAAGTTGTATTTGTCTAAAAATGGTTTATGAAGCTGTAAAATTGATTCAAAAAATGTATCCAAACTATCCTTAACAAACTTCATAACTTCCAACTTAACTTCTAGCTTGACAGCTAGACTTACCAAACTATCTGTAGTAGAGAGATGAGAATCTATCTTGACCAATTCTCGTACAACTGTGAGTTCCTTCTAAATAACCTCTAGATGAGGTATCAAATTAGTCTAGATTGTTATTAGTTTGGCCCTAATTCGTCCATCTTTAGCCATAAGCTCGGCTAATCTCCTATGTGCATGAGTCAATCTATTAAAATGGATGGATCTAGAACTAGCATCCATGCTCAATCAACTTGATGTTGACTTCATATCTAAATGCAACCTCTCAATAAGTTGTTGATTCTTCTTTTTATAGAATGTATCATTACATAATCTTTTGTATAATGAAAAGACATTATTTGCAACTTCCTCAAGAATCTCAACAAGAGAAGAAAGTTCTACTTGTTTGGTGGCAATCTCTCCAGATATCTTTTCCAAGACTTTGTTCTCAAATCTTCTCTCAGACCATTGCATCAATTTTTCATTGGCCTCAATATTTTCATTAGTCACTTTCTACACAATGTGAACTAACTATTCTAGTATTGGTTCTTGCTGATTTTCATCTTCCATATCAAAGGCTTTAACACAAATATCCTTTATGTCATGCAGAAATTGCTTCTTCTTTTGTTCTCTCTTCATTTCCTCTTGTCTCTTCTTCCTCTTCAATAGGTCTTTAAGGGTCTGAATCTTCTCATATGTCAAACTCTTAGGATCACATTTAGGAATCACAATGACTTCATCTAATGTGACATTTAAGCTTGGTGAATTTTTCTTGTTTAACTTCCTCTTCTTGAGCTCTGGTGAGCTAGTACTTGGCTCAAGTTCTGTGATCTCTTTTCCTTTGTCAGTATCAATTTCAATTGTTTCCTTCATCTGAGTCAAGATTTCTTGCAGATAAGGTATACTTTCTATTTTGTATCCACTGGGAGTAGATATTGCAGAGTGTGGTAGATAAACCAACAATTGTATAGCCTCTTGTTCTATAGGCTTATTTTCAATTTCTTCCATCTTCTCTCCACTCTCTAAAACTATTTGTAAAATCTCTAAAATAGGTGGATTAGTATTGATTACCTTATTTTATCCTTCTATCTCTCTCTCGGCCTCAGTGGCATGAATGGGAAATTGTACACCTGTGTCTGTCGGATCCTTCTGATCCTCGACATCCACATTGTTGTTCTCTCCAAGTGTAGTGTCAATGGGACTATCCATTTTCAAATCTATAGTTTTCCCATCTCCTTTTTTCTCTTGTGGTTTTGTCTTAGTCTATGCTTGATCAATAGCAGTTTCTTCTTCCATTTCCTTTGGCTCTAAGGTGCCTTCACCTTTCTCATCAGCCTTCTTAATGATTAACCCAAAGGGTTCCTTGCATATTTGGGTGCTTTGTTGAACTAATCCTTCAACATCATTCTTCAGTATTACATAGGCTCTTTGTTTAGGAATAAAATTCCTTTGATATTGTTCAATGCATTTTTCTATTTGTTTCTTGGTTAGATCAGGATTAACCTTAGCTAGTAGTGTTCCTTCGCTTATCTATCTTTTGGTCATTAAAGCATACTGCCACTTTTATGATAAAATATCATAAAAGTCTGTAGGAATAATATTTCTTATTTCTATAGGTGTCATCTTGTAGGTACACATCATGTCTAGCAATGCTTCCTGAATCTTGTGCTTGTTTTCTATGCTTTGCTTCTCATACTTGATAAATTTGAATCCTGCTAAACCAACTGTACTCCTAATATTCTTGCATAGCTCATCAATATTGGTCATTGGTTTGTGTGATGTTGTAGGTATGCTTCTAGGTTCATCAATATCTATCTTATCCTCATCTTCTTCTTCTTCCAAGATTAGTTTTCTACTCGGTCTTTTCTCAAGCATGCTCAGTAGTGCCTTAGTTTGAACTTGTTTTCTCTTTCCTGAACTGCTCTCACCAGAATTCTTCTTTGTATACACCTTTGTTGATTCAAGTTGTGCAGAAATAGTTGATGCCCTTGTCCTAGGTCAGTTAGCAATAGGAGGGGTAGCCTTAGTTTTTTCTTGACTTAGTTTAGTTTCCTTGGCAACTACTGGTTGCTTCCCTTTTCCTTTCACAGTGATACCCTTTTCAGGTTCACTCTCTTCTTCTTCACTAGACATATCTTCTCCATGTCCTATTGATAAACCCAAAGTTGCATCCTCTACTTCTTCATCACTCTCAATTCCAACCATATTATTCATATTTTTGACAATCTTCTTCATTTTCCTCTCCATAGTGTCGACCTTCAAATCCATAGAGATTTTGGGCTTTGCTTCTTCATAGTTTCCAAAAAAATTTGATGCACTATCAATTTCCTCTTCCAATACAGTTGTTATGTTTGTAGATGTCTCATCAACATTCTCTTCATAAGGTAATGGCCTTAGCCATGATACCCTCGGCACTACTGCCTGCACATACGTGAAATTTATGTCTACTAGGAAACATACATCCTCATAATGTTTCTCAACAAGTTCTCTGTGAATTCTACTCCTCAATCTCATCTTTTTCTTGAATTCAACAAAATATTTGGCCATTACATTGTCAAAATTATCACCTAACTACTGAATAAATGCATTGATTTGTTGTGTGATAGGTTTGTCTATTTTCCACACTATGTTTCCAAATGTAGGAAATGTATTTTGTATGTAGAAAAATATACAAACAAGAAGAGATCCAAACTTACATATTGAATTCTTTTCCTTTCTAATTGAACCAAGGTTCTCAGTCAATTGCATCAGTTGAAGCTCAGCAAGGTCATAAGTATGATCATTTTTCACAATCTTCCAAGCCTAGTCGAATGCAACGCATGGGACACTGTCTAGTCGGATCGACTGATAAAACTTATGAGCAATAAGCCTAATTGCAAAATCAAGCTCCAAATCTATAATAATAGAGATCATCATCCCTCTTTTGTTCCAAATGTCTCCGGTGAATTCTTCTATGTTTTCCTTACTCTGACATCTCATTGTCCTCTTTCCATTAAGAATTGAATAACCAGTTACACGATGGATAATTTCCTTTGTAATCTTAACTGGTCCATTTTCCATCCATATGTTCATGTCATGTACATGACTCAGAAAAATCTTGATCCATTCCATTCTGAATTCCCTCAGAAAGTCTAGGGCATGAGTTAACCCTCTCTCGGCTAGAAGTTTGTGTTCATCTTTTAGGGCTCTATCTTTACACAATTTGTTGCAAGATTCTCTTAGTTTGTGATTTCCAAATTCACTTATCTTGCACATATAACATGAGCTAATATCATGAATCATGAGTACCTTAGGTGGAATCAATGATAGGGCTCTAGTTAGATCACCCTATATGGCGCTATTAGGAATTGCTTGGAAATTAGGAGGCGCATAGGTGTTGATCCTTACCAATTGAATGTTTAGCAACTCCTTCTCCATACTCTTCGCTGTTGTGGAAGAACTAGCGGCCATGATTCCAAAAAAAATAGGGTTTCAAAAGATGATGAACAGAATAGCTTGGCAGATGTTGAAATTTTCAATTTTACTTAGGGTAGCTGACGGGACGTTGTAGAAGTCTTCGAAAGATATTTGTAGAAATCAAGTTTGAAAATTGCTCCAACACTCTATGAAATTCTCAATCACAAGGTAAAAAGTAAGTAATGAATGGCTCATTCCTTTATAGGCTCCAAAGGTCAAAATTTAGGTTTGCAGTAAATGTTATGTCTGTTAAGTGAGTGTGAAATAGCTGTCCTCGGCCAACTCACAAAACTCATCTATCTCTTGATCACAACACATACCAGCTTGACATATACTAGAGAACTTGGTCTCAGTGTGCAATAACACTTTTGCTTGGAACGTATAGTGCATATTGTCTTTTCTAGGTACATGTTTCAAAATTATGTCCTGATGCATCTCAACATATGCAGATATGGACTTTTGCACTTTATATGTTAGAAACTGATAAAATATATGAGATATAAACACAATTCCTTACATACCTTCATTTCTTAATTAGTGATGGTGTTATCACCTGATCCATTGGATTGGGTGGCCTCGGCTTCAGTAGCTTCATTGGTGCTCGATTCTATTTTTCTTACCCATGTTTGATTCATCTGTGCTCTAATTTCTTCAACAGTAGGAGCAGGTACCATTGTCTTCCAATCCTTCCTAGTGTGACTAATTTTTAGATAATTATAGAAAAATAGCTTCCTTTCATCCAACTCTTAGATTTTCCTCTAAAATGTGTCTTTATGCAGTTTTCTGGAATATGTCCATAGTCACCACAGTAATGACAACTATGCCATGTGTTGTAATCCCAATTGTAAGTGTTACCTTTCCTTGGTACATTTTCTTGTGTCTTTGATGTCCATTGTTGTTTAGCATTAGATTTGCAATCTTGTGCTCTATGTCCAAATTTTTGACAATTGTAACAATACCTATTGTATCTACGTGTGGGAGGTGCATTATTTGCCTTTGCCCAATATTCATGTGCTTGATTGTTGGAATTATATTGGAATGATGTACTAAGAGGGGAGAGGTGAATCAGTACCTCTAAAAATTTTCTTGGTTAGCACATTAACACTTAATCATCATTTTGTAAATTATCTTATCTAACCACTCATCTTTCTTTATGTATATGCAATCATATCATAAGTTCTTCAGTATGTAACCATAAAAGAAACATTCATGAAAATAGATAACACATAACACAAGATATTATATCGCAGAAAAATACTGTTAGGAAGTAAAAATTGCGATGGGGATTGTTACCCACAAGACTTCACTATCTGCAGATAAGAAGGCGCCGATTAAGGCTTACAATTGGTCACTTCTGATGACCTACCCTATTAGGAGTATTATAGTGGAGACCTATTAAGAGCTACTTCATTTGAAGCTTTAGCAACACTATTAAGTGTGCACTCTGTTAAGAGATTTATAAAGAACGGTTAAGTCCACCTTCTACAAAAGGATTTTAGATGTGATGCACTTGTTAGAATGTAACTACATAAGTCTTTGATATGATGATGTATGCAATCTCTAATTTCTGATAATAAATCCTATAAACCTTCATATGTATAATTAATCATCCTTCCATGATTGAATAATAACTTTATCAACTCGTCGGTAGCCTCTCTGTGTTCTTGAAAACTGATGTAATCTGTTTCTAAACTTTGCATGAATTCTTCCTTATGCTCCTTAGATGCTCTTTGTGGCTATCAACAATAATGAATTCATAACTCACAATTGATTTCAACATCTATTTATACTAGATTTTGGCTCAATTCTTCATTCACGCTTCGTAAGTTAACTCTAGATCCAAGGTTTACAACCTGACCTTGATCTTTAGTTAGATATGTTTTAGATCCGTTAGGATGCTTTAAAACATTTACATAAAGATTTCTTGAACCTCAAGTTATGATTTAAAACAAATTAAAACTCTATAAATAGAATTACATTGCTTTATCGAACGTGTAAAACTCAGATCCACAATTTGTGAGTTCTCTAACTAACTGTCAGTTCTGACAGTCGATTTTCTTGGTCATCGATGTTCCTTTCTTGAACTGGTCATTGTGTATGCCTTTTCTGTTCCATTGATTTTTTTCTCAAAATTGTGTCATCGGTGATGTTCTTAATGTTATGTTATTGACCCGTCGGTGATGTCTTGTTCACTTCATCGGTGCAACACTTGTCAGTGTTCGTCGGCCAATTCCATACTTAGCATTTTTCATGACCTTTGTGTTCTGTCAGGTATGCTCGCTATTTTCTAGTAATGCTTGTACTAATGATCTCTGTCGATGTTTTTCACTAAGTGTACTAATGGAAAAATTAATTTCATCAATCTCCCCCTTTGACATTAGTATCAAAAACATTTATATGTGTAACATACTGAGTGTATTAGTATGTAAACCTATGTATACTCCTTCCTTAGTCATTTGAATAACTCCCCCTATGTATATGTTGATAAGTGTAGGTATATATACATATCCTTTTTATTCCTCCTTTCTAATACATATCCTTGCTATTCCTCCTTTTTTGATTCTAAAGGAAAAGGTACTTACAGCTTGCCAAAAAGGTTGGAATGTGAGGCCTTGATCTCCTTCATCATCTTTTCCCATTCCTCCTTTAGCATTTCTAGAGCCATGTGATCCAGTGATATCCATACATGTATATCATAGATGCTATCTAGTACAGACATCTCGGGGGTTGCAATAAGATTTCTTGCATCAGAAATATGCTGCTATAGAATAGTAAGATTAGGTAGAATGTGTGCCTATAGTTCTATAATCTCACCTCTTAGTTTTGTTTCAGCATCCCATATTTCTTGCCTATCCTGTTAGCCTCAATGACCTTGTCATGATGCACCTTGATACTGTCTTCATTTGAGGTTAGGCTTTGTGCACTTGTTGTGACATTAGAATCTATCTTTGCTAGCTTGTCACTATTTTCTTTTGTATAATTTTCAAGCATGCACATCTTTTGAACTAAGGTAATTGCTTCGGAAATCATTGGCTCTAATTGATCAATTAGTTTAGAGAGCTTTACCTTGTTCAATGCCACTTGTTGGCTGATTTTATCAATTAATTTGTATTGATACTTCTTTTCTTCTTGTTCTTCTATAGCTTGTTTTGTATCTATATTTTGCTCTATGATTGCGTCGGTAAGAACAACAATTTGTTCCTTAACTATTGTATTTGCTTCAAGTTTTAGCTAAAGAACGAGTTGTTGCAGAATATCTCTTGCCTTGTCAAGTGCCATTGTTTCCCTGTATTCTTGTATAATTTTATTTTGAATGACTTTTCTTTGACATAGCACTCCAAACTCTTGAAGTTTATCACTGTCCAAAGTGGTAATATCCCAGTTTAGAACTTCTATAACTTCATCCAGTGTAACAACCAAGATGTCTTTCTTTACTATTTTCTTCTTCTTCTTCTTTGGCTAGGTGGCAGTTTGATGTACTACCATCTATAAAGCATGAGATTGGGTTGATTTTGTAGGTGAGGGTCGAGAAGATGAGGCATCCTTTTGTACCTGTTCTGAGTCCACCGACTGGTTTGGTGAAGATGTCTCCTCATTCACCTTAGGTGTATCAACAGATGTATCTTCTTTGAGTTTTGTGCCTTCATCTTGCTTGACTCCTTCACTTTTATCTTTTCCTTCAACCTTTCTCAATGTATCATCAGTTTTGTTATCTGCCTCTTTGTTTTGATTTTTTGACACTTCTTGCTGATTGTCGGTTGCATCCTTCATTTATGTATCTGTTTCCTTGTGAGTGTTGGATGCATCTTTATTTTCATTAGTACCCATATCTGTTGGTATATTATCATCTTTATTAGATGATTTGTCCTGACTTGACTAAATATCAATAGCATCTATTAATATATTCATGTTTGATAGTGTATTGATTGTTGCAGTGTCAATAGTTGTATCCTGTCTGTCAGTTTTTCCCTTTGCAGCATTTATGTCTTCATCTTTTTGAAATTCTACTGCAGGGTCTTTTCCTATAGTGGTATTGACAATGTTGTCTAACCACGATCCATCATTTATATCATCATCTAAGTTACCTTTTATCGTTAACTCTTATTTGGTAACTTCTTCATCCTCTAAATTGATGTATATTTGACTTGCTGGTACTTGATCATCTTCACCATCTTTTGGTCATCCTTCATCTATAATATCAATCTATTTTTGGCCAGTTATTTGTACCTCTTCACTGTCTAACTTAGCTATTGAGTTATCTCTCTGATTGGCGGTTTCCTTCTCATAACTTCTTTCCTCAGTAGGATTGAGTATCTTATTCCATTTATCATGGGTTTCTTGTTCTATCTCTATAAGCTTCTCTTCAAGAAATTTATAAGCTCTCATCTTGCATGAGAAAATTTTTGCATGTTTCTCCATGATTTCATTGATTTCTTCTATTTTTTATTCAGTAGGCATAAGAGAAACCAGTACTTGTTCTCTTATCCTTTTCTCCTCATGAAGTGCAAAAGTGAATCTAGAAGATATTCTAATTAATAGTTCTTGTGGAACATCACGTGTAGTGAATTGTAGTGGGATATAATAGTGTCTGCACATCTTAGCAATAAATGCATCTTCAATCTTATTCTGTTCTACAGAATCTCATCTTAACCATTTCCTAATCTTAGGATGTCCAATAGACGCAGCCTTAGAAATATACTTACATATTTCATCAATGTCTTTAGTGGGTGATGTAACCTTTGTTATTTCCTCTTCTTTTTTTGTAGCATCAGTTTCATCCATAGATGAGTCCTCTAAATCCTCATTTTTCTGAACAAATTTCCTCCTTTTGGCAGGTGCCCTAACTAGTTGTTTTGTCTTTGGTGTGTCAGGTTTCCTTTTATACACCTTTCCTTTTACCATTTGAGAAGGAGTTGCATCCTGTGCTATTTGACTCCTTGTTCTTGACTTCTTAGGTGGAGGAGGAAGTGGTGAATCATACTTATCTTCCTCTAATTTATTATGCTTTTTTGTATCACTAATGGGGAGCTGGTCCTCAGTGAGTTCCTCCTTACCCTCTTGTTCCTCTTCACCTTCTCTTTCTTCTTCTTCTTTAGAAGATATATTCAAGTTCTTTTTCAAATTCTTCACCATTCTTTTTGACTGTATTATAGCCTTCTTGACAACAAGATTTGTTTTAATCTTCTGTTTGGCCTCTTCATAGGTACCAAATCTTAGTTGTTTGTTGTCTACTGGTTCATTTAATAGTGCCTCAATGCACTCATTGGCTAATCTTGTTTTGATTTCATATTCCAATTTTGAAAGCCATGATTTCCTTGGTACTAATACTTGGATGTATGTGAAATCAATATCTACCATGAAACATATGTCTTCTTAGTGTTCCTCTATCAGAATCTCAAGAATTCTAGTTCTTGCTTACATCATTTCCTTTATGGTTTTGAAATACTCATGCATAACATTATCAAAATCTATTCCTAGTGATTCTACGAATTCACCTATCTGAATGGTTATGGGTCTGCTTGTGTCCCATGCAAATTTTCCTATGGAAGGAAAGTATTCTTCAAAATAAAATAATATGAACATTATGAGGGAACCAAACTTACAAGTGTTTGTCCTTGAATACCTTATTGTACACATGTTCTCCTCCAATTGATGTAACAGGATCTCTGCAAGATCCATCTTCTTCCCCTGTTTGATAAACTTGTATGTTGTGCTCATAGTAGTACTAGATATGCTATTCATTCAGCTTGCTTTGAAGATCTTATATCCAACAACACATGCTCCAAACTTCAGTTCTACGTCAATAATGGTGTTGACCTTTAGTGCTCTTTTATCTGATTTAGCACCAGTCAGTTTTTCCACTTTTTCCAGAGATAGGTGCTTGTGAGCCTGTGGTTTATCAGTTGTAGGATAACCTGTGATGGCATGAATAACATCTTTCATTATTTCCTTTGGCTTATTTAGCCATAGAGTCTTGTTATGAATTCTGCTAAGAACAATCTTTATCCATTCTATTTTGAAGACCTTGGGAAAATGCAGTGCATTTGTGAGTCCCTTTACTTCCAAGTGTTTGTGCTCATCTTTGAGTTTTCTAGCATCATCACATATTTCCCTATAGGCATTATCTAGGTCTAGATCTCCTATTTCTGAGATCTTACAGTGAATATAGGACCTTATGTCCTCTACCAGTAAAACCCTAGGTGGGATTCTGGAGAATGCTCTGGAATCGTCAGGTTGTGAAGCTATTTCAGGGTGTAACTTGTATTTAGGTTCAGCACACATGCCTCTGCTAAGAAGCTTGGAGGATTTCTTCTTATCAACCTTTATTTTTCAACTCTAGAAGTCGATGTTATCTTGTTTTCAAAAATTTAGGGCTTATCGCAAATAAAACAATGAGGTCGGTGAGTGTTATTACTTACGAATTCTGCGTGATTACCTATGAGTGTGAATGCTTCATGTCACAATGATTTCTACTGGTTCACTTTCCAAATTTCTCTTAAGTCACTCTGGTCTGCTCTGCTCTGCTCAAAAATTGTAGGTGCGATAATGAGTTTACCCATCGGGCTTTTATAAATTTTTGCGCCATAAGTTGTCATTAATGCTTACCAACTCATCAGTTTATGAAGACTGATTTTTTTGATAGAGACATTCATAAAATCTTTGGTGTCTATGCAAAGTGTCAGGGTTGCTAGCGGTTTTGGAGACTTCACCAATGATTGTCGGTGAGGTTGCAAAGATAGATTTTGTTGATTTAGCGTTCACCAATATCTGTCAGTTTACACTTAGCTTGTGTAATGATCGATACATTCTGGTAAGTATTACTAACTTTTCTGTGTGTGTTCTCCGATGCAGATTGTGCCCAATAACTGATGGTTTCTTTTCAATAGTTTAGCAAATAACAATATATTGCATCTTTATTCATGCTAATATTACAATATGAACTATGTGTAATGGAACCGATGTATAATGTAACTTGTCA
>MU226589.1:413686-445851 GCA_018584345.1 Thuja plicata | reverse complement strand
TGCATCTTTATTCATGCTAATATTACAATATGAACTATGTGTAATGGAACCGATGTATAATGTAACTTGTCATAATGCAGTTCCATACTTACTTGTGCAATCTAGTTAGATTTAGTGATGTCACTGGATCCATTGGATGAGGTGTCACCATTCGCATTGCTTGTTCCAGCACCTTCAGAGTTTGTGGCTTTTACCCGCATCTTGTTTCTCATTATTTTGATGTCATCAATGGTATTTCCATTGGGATGTGTACTTGTGTCTGTCAGTCGATCTTTGCAATCTTTTATCACATGTCCAACCTTATTACAATTTAAACATGCCATACCTGGATTGGTCCAACCTCTTGACCTTCTAGTCCAATTTCTCATATAGTTGGCAGCAATATGACCATACCTCCACATGCTGTGCAGTTTACCCATGTGTTATAGTCCCAAACATATGAGTTAGCTACTCTTGTTGGTTTGTAGCTCTTATCAGCTTCCTTTGGTGTCCATGCCTTGTTCTTTTTCCAGCATTCCTTATGTGTATGCCCATTCATCTTGCATGTAGGACAGTACTTGTCCATATAGTTTTTTCTCTTTGGATTTTTCACTTTGGATCTGCACTCATGTGCCTTGTGTCCTTTCTTTTGACATTTATAACAATTACCAATAAAAATATATTGTACTTGAGAAATACCTTTCATTTTGCTTCTGCAAATGTTTGACATGTGGCCTGGTTTTCCACAGTGATTGCATGATAGCTTCTTGGATCTTGGGGTTGTGAAAGCATTCCTCTAATCTGGTTGATTAGAAGATTCACCATTCTCGTTGTAACCTAATCATGTATAGTTGTTGACTCTTCTCTGTCCATCAAGAAAATCATCCATCTTTTTGTTGCTATCTTCAACCTTTTTGATCAATTCATTGTGTTGATTTTGGACTTTGATTTCATGCTTCAATTTTTTTTTCTCTTCTCTTAGCTCACCAGTGATCTGTATTCTCTCAGTGAGTTCTGTATTTAATCTGCTTTCTTCTTGACTCATAAGAATAATCTGGTTGGTAACCTCATGGTGATGCTCAGTAAGTCTTAGAATCTCTAATTCTTTCTCTTGTAGTTTCTCTGTAATTTTCCTCCTATCATCAATGGTTAGTGTTCTTTCATTTTTAGTTTTTCTTGCATCATTCATGACATAATCATTTTTACCATTTGAGTCTCTTGACCGATTTGTAGTATCTTGATTTGATTTATCAAATGTAGATTGACCTCTTGTAGACTTGTAATTTCTTCAACTGATGCGTCTGAAGCTTTGCTCATTGATGATTCTGTTGTTTCAAATTAATCTTGTATTTCCAATTCTTTGTAGTCTTTCTCATTCAGCCTGGTTTCCATAATCTTTCTTTCATCAAGAAATTTTCTCAGTTTGATTCTCGCCTCTTTATACTGCTCATAGTTTATTTGCATCTGTAACTGCTCATTCTCAATAGTCATGTTCAGTCTGAACTTGTCCATTGCTCCGATCTTTTCTCTCAATTCTTTAAGCTTTTCAAGAGAGAGACTTAGCTCTAATACCAATTGTTGGAATTATATTGGAATGATGTACTGAGAGGGGAGGGGTGAATCAGTACCTCTAAAATTTTTCTTGGTTAGCCCATTAACCCTTAATCATTAGTTTGTAAATTATCTTATCTAACTGTTCATCTTTCTTTATGTATATGCAATCATATCATAAGTTCTTAAGTATGTAACCATAAAAGAAACATTCATAAAAATAGATAACACATAACACAAGATAAGATATCACAGAAAACTCCTGTTAGGAAGTAAAAATTGTAGTGGATATTGTTACCCACAAGACTTCACTATCTACAGATAAGAAGGGGCGGGTTAAGGCTTACAATTGGTCACTTCTGGTGACCTACCCTATTAGGAGTATTACAGTGGAGACCTGTTAAGATCTACTTCATTTGAAGCTTTAGAAACACTATTAAGTGTGCACTCTGTTAAGAGATTTGTAAAGAACAGTTAAGTCCACCTTCTACAAAAGGATTTTAGATGTGATGCACTTGTTAGAATGCAACTTCATAAGTCTTTGATCTGATGATGTATGCAATCTCTAATTGCTAATAATAGATCCTATAAAGCTTCATATGTATAAGTAATCATCCTTCCATGATTGAATAATACCTTTATTTTCTCGTCAATAACCACTGTGTGTTCTTGACAACTGATGTAAACTATTTCTAAACTTTGCATGAATTCTGCCTTCTTCTCCTTAGATGCTCTTCGTGGCTATCAAAAACAATGAATTCATAACTCACAATTGATTTGACCATCTATTTATACTAGATTCTGGCTCAATTCTTGATTCACGCTTCGCAAGTTAACTTTAGATCCAAGGTTTACAACTTGACCTTGATCTTTAGTTAGATATGTTTTAGATCCGTTAGGATGCTTTAAAACATTTACATAAAGCTTGCTTGACCCTCAAGTTATGATTTAAAACAAATTAAAAATCTATAAATAGAATTACATTTCTTTATCTAACGTGTAAAACTAAGATCCACAATTTGTGGGTTCTCTAACTGACTGTCGGTTCTGACAGTCAGTTTTCTTGTTCGTCAGTGTTCCTTTCTTGAACTGTTCATCAGGTATGCCTTTTCTGTTTCATCGATTTTGTTCTCAAAAATGTGTCATTGGTGATGTTCTTAATGTTATGTTATTGACCCATCAGTGATGTCTTGTTCACTTCGTCGATGCAACACTTGTTAGTGTTCATCGGTCAATTCCATACTTAGCATTTTTCATGACCTCTATGTTCTGTTGAGTATGCTTGTTATTTGCCGGTAATTCTTGTACCGATGATCTCTATTGACATTTTTCACTAAGTGTACTAATGGAAAAATTAATGTCATCACTTGATGTCTAAACTTTTTACAGTTAAAGAAATAACCATTGAACTTAGGTTTAGGATTGGACTTACCATTCTTGCTTCGGCAGATGTTTGTAGTGTGTCCTAGTTTTCCACAGTGATGGCATACAAGCTTGTTGTTCTTTGACTTTGCATTCCTCTTTTCACCAATCTTAGATGATTCTCCTTTCTCAGTAGATTTTTGTTTTTTGATATGACCTAATCCAGAAGAATCTTTAGATCTCCTTGATGCTTCTATTAGATTTTTAAAATGAGTCAAATCTTAATTAGGTCTATTCAATCTTTCATTAAGTTCTTTTTTTAGATCTCAATTCATCTTTCAATTGACTGTTCTCAAATCTCAGATTCACAATTTCCATATCTTTCCTACTGATCTCCTGATTTTCAAGTAGCAATTGATTCACCATGTCAACCTAATTATTTTTCATCATTTGTAATTCATGTGTCCTTTCATCAAGTCTGATATTCATCATTCTTTTGTCTTCTTCAGCCATAGCTTTGTCATCTTTAGCTTTCTTCTTTTGTTCCACTACTTAACATAGTCTTACTGTTTGCATTTCTTGTTCTCTTTTCAGGTTTCTGACTTCTTCACACAATGTATTATTCCTTTCCAGTAGATCTAAAATTTCTCCATTGCTCTTAGTAGAGTCTCCATTCTAAAATAGGCTTGCAGTGTCTTCTTCCTGATAATGAGTGTCATTCATTTTTTTGGCCAAATCTTTCCTAGATATCACGGACTTTCTCAATTCCTATCTTGTTGTCTCAAGCTGATATAATGCTAGCTGAATTTCAATCTTTTGATTCTCAATGACATTACCCAATTTGCAAATCTCCAACTCAAGATCTGTACTTCTCAAGATGATTAAAACCTTTTGTAGGAGAACTGTGCTCTGATACCAATTGCTGGAAATACAATATGAGAAAGAAATATGTTGAGGGGGGGGTGAATCAGATCTTCAACTTTTTATCTCTTAAAACAAACTGATCCACAATCATACATAAATGTAATTGATCTATAATCTAGTAGCATTCATGAAAGTAAATAAATAACACAAGAAACAAAATTTTGATAACCTAGAAACCCAATAAGGTAAAACTGGGGTGGGGATGACACCCAAAAAAAATTCACTACTACAGTAATAAAGTGTGCCTATTACAGATACAAGATTTGATCAAAATATGTAATCTACCTTGTTAAAGGTCTGCTCAGTTAAGGGCTATAGATCATTACAATCTACCTTGTAAAAGGATTTAAACTTACAACAAAGTAAGCACTCTGCTAAGAGATTTAGAAATTTCTATTAGAATCACTCTGTTAAGAGAGTTCACCTAATACACTTGTTAGAATGTTTCAAGATCTGATCCTTCAATATGCATTTTGATGCTAATAACGGATCTCCTCTTTTCAATTCCTTCTCTGATCTAATAATCTGATATATCTTTACTTTGCTGCTCACTGCACTTTCACTCTGCTAGATCTATGCATCCTCTATCAAAACAAACCTTTACACATCTCTCATGTACGCATACACCTTCTCTCAGTACTACCTCAATTAGGGTAAGAAGTAATCTTAATATACTTTATGGGTCTGACAATTAGATCTAGGTCAATGATCAGGATCAAATGCTTATGCCTCTTAGGCAACCCAATTTTATGATTGGCTCCATGCCACTTAGTGGGATCAAATAATTAAATACATAATTATCCCATTAAAAATATTAAATGCTTAGATAATTCATCCCAAAATAGTTTACCTCAAAATTGGTGTCAATTTTGACATATATAATAAAACTGTCTTACTCGGCACAAAAAGACTCTAGCGCTTGACATGGACTAAACGTGGTAACCGTGTGACTCGGCAACTATTATCTACTTGGAAACAACTATGCCAGATAGCTCAGCCTATACTAGATAGCTCGGTCGCAGTGATGACCGGACAAAACTACCTAGATAAATGACTAAGTGTGGGACACTAATGATCAACAAAACTTAGAGATCAACAGTATTATGGACTAACAATAGATGTGAAAATCTGCAAGTTAAAGTTGTATTATTGAATAGATCATTTACTATTTCAGTTTAACCATTGATTCAGAAAATCTCTTAACTGAGTGGGATTTAACCATCCTTAATGTATTTAGATACTCAAGAGTATCAAAAGGTTTTCATGTTGACAGCATAGTGAATCCTAGGTCAAATGATAAACTGTTAATTTTGAATCCTCTAACAAATTTGCACTTAATAGTGTGTTTGTAACCTTTAATAGGGTTGGCTCCTCACCGAGCTCACTTTAGAAGAGTGAAAATTTTGGGTTACCAATCCCAAGTGGTTTTTCCCTTAACAAGGTTTCCACGTTAAAAATCTATGTGTCAAATGTGTATATGGTTCATTGCTTTGATTTTGTTCTTTACACATTACTAAAACATGATTGGTTGGTAAACACTAAGTTTAAATACTGTTACTCGGTAAAGGCTAGAAAAAGATAAATAGTAAATTCACTGAGAAGTTTATATTTGCTAGAATTACATAAGGCATACATCTTGAAGGACTGAATGATAACTAGAGGATATTATATTTGTGATATAAGTTTTTGGTTGAATATTGGAATTATTTTTAAGGCCACTAATTCACCCCCCCCCCCCTATCAGTTATTCTAACAATTGGTATCAGAGCTTTGGTGGTTGGAAGAGAGTTTAAAGACTCAAGATAAAGATCACAAGACGAGTAACAAGGATGTGCCTAAATTGAACAATGACAACTTTTCATCATGGAAAATAAGGATAAGACTCCATCTCTCTGGTATTGGAAATTATGTCACACAATACTTGGATGTTGAATATGTTGCACCTACTGGACCTCTAACTGTTGATCAATTGAGAGACAAACATGAACACAATTCTATGATGATAGAACTTGATTCTTCACTATCCAATGTTGAATTTGAAGATCTCAAATCATCCGCCACTGCAAAGAAAATGTGGGACAAACTCAAGCTAGTACATGAAGGAGATACAAATGTTCAGAGAGCTAAAGATGAGAGCCTAAGAGGAAAGTTTGTTGACCTAAGAATGAAAGAAGGAGAGAACATAACTCATTACAGTAGCATAATCAAATAATTTGTTAATTCTATCCAAGGATTAAGTTGAAGAAGAAAGAGTTGTAAGTAAAATTATGAGAACCTTACTGCCTATTTATGCAATTAGAGTATATGACATTCAAGAAATGAGAGCACTAGAAAATAACAATGTTACTCTTGATAGTTTGATTGATAGACTTATTTCATTTGAGATGAATAACTATGACAACACTGTCTTACAAAATATTGAGTCTGCATTCAAATCTTCTCTAAAAATAAGTAAATCAAGTCATAAACACACTATGAGAAATGATAGTAAAAGTGATAGTGATGAACAAGAACTTGATGAATTGAAGCACTAATGGCTAGAAGATTGCAAAGAGGTAAAGGAATATACAAAGGTAAATTACCTTTGGTCTGATTTAATTGCAAAGAAATTGCACATTTTGCTGCTAGATGCCCTAACAAGAGAAAGGATGAAAGGAACAATGATAGATCTTATGAAAAGAAGTTTAACAGAAGTGATGACCAATACTATAGAATCAATAGACACTCTAATAGAATAGATAACCGAGACTACAAGGGAAAAGGAAAGAAGGCTTGTTACCTAGTTGAGAGCAAAGCTAAAAATACTGACACTGAATCTGATGAAGATGTTGAGATAGTATTTGTTGCTATGAAGGATGATTCAGACAAAGAAGAAAGGTATGTTAAAATTGCACTCATATCTAAAGTTAGCAAAAATGATGTCTAGATTATTGATAGTGGTTGTACTCACCACATGATTGGAGATAAGGAAAAGTTTGAAACTTTTGAATATTATGTTGGTGGATCAGTTAGGATGGGTAATGGCTCACCATGTCCAGTTGAAGGAAAAGGAACCATAATGTTGAATAATCTGACCAGATGTTAAAATGCATATTGGGTGAAATGACTTAACTATAATCTATTGAGTGTTTTATATCTTAATAATACAGGACACCAAGTTACATTTGAGAACAAAAAGGAAAAGATCTATATTGGAACAAGAAGGTTGATCGACACTAGTGAACAAAAAAAAGGTAACCTATTCTATCTTGATGATATTAAGACCAATTTTTTATTGGCTAGAAATGAAGACATTTGGTTATGTCATAAAATTTTATGTCATATGAATTTTGAAAACATGGTTAGGATAAGAAAGAAAATAAAATTAATAGGCTTACCGAGTATGTCAAAACCTGACCATGTCATGTGGAAGAATTGTCAAAAAGGAAAAATGACAAAGTCTAGTTTCAAGAGAAAAACCTACACATCTAATGCTATTCTAGAGTCATTCCATACTAACTTATGTGGACCAATGAGAAAAAAGAGCTATTATAGTGATAGATACTTCATTCTATTAGTTGATGATTATTCTAGGATGATGACTATCATGTTCTTATAAGAGAAATCTAAAGCATTTAAGATGTTCAAATGGTATAAAGATAAATTTCAAAAACAAAGTGGAAAAAAACTTAAATGTTTAAGATTAGATAGAGGAGGAGAATTTATTTCTAATCAATTCGCTAACTTTTGTAATGAGCATGGAATTACAAGACGGGTTTCTACACTGAGAGAACCACAGAAAAATGGGATTGCTAAAAGGAGGAATAGATCAATTTTTGATTGTACCAGAACACTGATGATTGAAAAAGGAATCACACAAATATTCTGGAGAGAAGCTGTAAGTATTGTTTTCTATACACTGAACTGAGTTCAATTGAAGAAAGACACCAATAAGACACCCTATGAGCTATGGTATGGATACACACCAAATGTGAGTTACTTTAGAATTTTTGGAATTCAATGTTATATATTGAAAGATGATGGAAATGGGAAGCTTGACTCTAAAAGTGATGAAGGAATATTTCTAGGATATTCTACCAAAAGAAAAGATTATAAATGTCTTAACAAATCTTCTAACAAAATCATTGAAAGTGCAAATGTTAAAGTGGATGAATTTTCTGAGAGAAATAATGAGGAAATCAGAAAGGAACGATAAAATTACATTAGATTTTTCTACAGTGATGAACCTGACACCTTGCCTGAGAAACATTGTAATGCTACCAAGCGACAGAACAATGCTACCAAGCAACAGGCTACAAACACTGAGAATCAGGAAATTGCTCACAATGATGAACCGAGCGATTATGAAGATCAAAATGGTGATCAGAATGATGAAAAAATATTTTAACCTATACTTGCTAATTATGTCAGAAGACACCATCGACAGGACCAAATCATTGGAGACAAAAGAGTTGGAATGAGAACAAGAAGTAAGTCACTTAACACTAGATGTTTGATTTGTGATTTTGAGCCTAAATCTATTAATACTGCACTTGAGAATCAAGAATGGGTTAGTGCAATGAATGAAGAGATTGAACATATTGAGAATAATAAAACATGGACATTAGTACCTAGACCAAGTGACAAAAATGTCATTGGTACCAAATTGATATTCAGAAACAAACTGAGTGAGAATGGAGAAGTCACAAGGAACAAAGCAAGACTGATATGCAAAGGGTATGCACAAGAAGAAGGTATTGAATATGGAGCAACCTTAGCACCTATTTCTAGACTAGAAGTAAGAATTCTACTTTCTTGTTCTGCTTTCAAAGGATTCAAAGTATACCAAATGGATGTTAAATCTGCATTTCTGAATGGGAGGTATACATTGAACAACCTGAAGGGTTTGTTGATCCTAACAAGAGGAAAATGGTTTGTAGACTACACAAAGCCTTGTATGGATTGAAACAAGCACCGAGAGAATGGTATGAAAAACTTCACTCTTATCTCATTAGTATTAGATTTGTAAGAACAAGTAATAATAGTAATCTGTATTTAAAAGGAGATACTGATGACAAAATTTTGATTTCTAAGATATTTGTTGATGATATCATATTTGGAGATAATGATATGCTATGCAAATCATTTGCTAATGAAATGAGAAAAGAATTTGAGATGTCAATGTTTGGAGAGATCAATTTTTTTCTTGGTCTACAGATTCTACAATAGGATGAAGGTATCTAAATCACACAATCCAAATAGATCAAAGAAGTTCTGAAGATATTCAAAATGGAGGAATCCAAACTAGTTGGAACACCTATGGCAACCAGATGCAAATTGAAAAAGGAAGACAAGACAACTGAGGTAAACCAGACCTTATATAGATCTATGATTGGGAAACTAATGTATGTTGTACACACTAGACTAGATATAGCACATGCAATTGGTATAGCTGTAAGATTCTCTGCTAATTCTAAGGAATCACACATGACCATTGTTAAAATAATTCTGAGATATCTAAAGAATACAGAAGACTATGGTTTATAGTATAATAAAGAAGGCAAATTTGAGCTACAAGTTTATACAGATGTTGATTGGGTTGGAAACATAGATGATAGAAAAAGCACAAAAAGAGGAGCATTCTTTATGGGTGATAGACTTGTCACATGGATAAGTAAAAAACTCGGATACATATCTCAATCAACTATAGAAGTAGAATATGTGGTTGCTACTGCAAATTGCTCTAAGATTGCATGGATCAAGAAATTGTTGAAAGGTATGAATATGGAAATTATTGAACCAATAATTAAATATTGTGATAATACAAGTACTATCAACATTTCAAAGAACCATGTGATGCATGCTAAAACAAAGCACATAGCTATTAATTATCATTACTTGAGGGAACAAGTACAAGAGAAATAAGTAATAATGGACTATGTACAATCCAAAGAACAATTGGCAGACTTATTCACAAAGACAATGCCAAAAGATACATTTGAGTACCCAAGGAAGAGACTAGGGATTTGACCCTTTTCTACTGGTCACTAAGATGATTAGAAGGCTGCATCAGCCTAAACATTATCAGAAGATCAATCATGTTGATGCAAGCAAAGATATGGACTGCAATGGCACATCAGTTAAGAAGGTACTTATCTAAAACACACACCAGAGATATTGTTGGCTACCACAGAGCTATATTGCTAATGGAAAGGAGATTCAATGATATATTTTTGTTTGGCATTGCTATCAAAGGGAGATAAATATATCCATATGAAATATATATCAGGGAAAAGAACATCAGTCAAAGGGAGAGAAATTATCAGAGAATGAAGTTTCTACAAAGGGGGAGAAAGATCCAATGATGATGAAGAGAAAGATTCAAAGTAACAACTGTCCATCCAAGGGAGAGAATTGGAGAAAAGTTAACACTGCATATCTATCCAGAAAAGGGAGAAGAGATTCTACAACAAAGGGAGAAACAGAATAAGAAGACAGAATTGCTACACCTATCCATTGAAGGGAATGAAAAAAGCACTCTGTAAGAATCAAATCTAATCTAGAAGAGCTTACCAAGAATTAGATATTTAAATTAGTTATAGAACAGTAATAAGAATGACATGTTTTACATTATATATTTCATATTTTGTTGATAGTATACTGCCATCAATGCCAAAGGGAGAGATTGATGAACTATAATTGATTGAATGTTTGAAGAAGATAAGTTGATGATCACTGAGCTACAGAAATTAAATGCAAGACATTAAATCAGTTAATGTATCATATTGTCATTAATGTCAACTTAATATGTTATTATTACTCATACACATATTGTCACAACACTTGAAGATCTAAAGAGATAAAGTATTTGTCATCAGTAAAGGTATACACCAAGTGACAGGGTTACCTGAGAACAGTGAACCCCGAGCAGTTCACACTATTTCTCGATGGACAGTGTTACTCGAGAGACACAGTGGTACTTGAGAATAGTGTTACCCAAGATTAGTAGTACCCGAGCAAGTGTTACCGAGAAAACTAAGAGTTGATGACCGAAATCAACTAGAGTTAGAAAATGACAAATCTACTTAGCTGGTAGAGCTATATTTAGAGTTAATTGATTGATTGCTTTATTTTTATCGACTCCTTGAATTGAGGATAAAAATAAGATTTAAAGCTATTTTTATTCATAGTTTCAAAGAGAAATCTATGAAATAAAACTGAAAGCTAAGCTTTAAAGATTAAAGTAATGCATGGCAGGATTTGCGGATCAAGAAGCAATCTACCTCAAGAACAAGGAAGACAAGGACATTGAATGATGAAATCATGTCTATATAAATAGACAAGGAATTAATTATAAAGAGAGTAATTCTGAATATAATTTTTATGAAGATAGAAGTCTTCATGCAAATCTGATCATACAAGTTGAAGAATAGAGCCAAAGAAATTCTGCAGACACCTACCAACAGAAGCAAGAACATTCACCGAGTAGAATAGAAGAAAGAAGGGGAGAAAAGGAATTGAAGAGAACATTTATCAGAGAGGTATTATTAGCTAATAATAGATCTAAAAATATGCAAGTTAAATTTGTATTATTGAATAGATCATTTCCTATTTCAGTTTAGCCATTGATTCAGAAAATCTTTTAACCGAGTGGGATTTAACCATCCTTAATGTATTGAGATACTTAAGAGTATCAAAAGGTTTTCATATTGATAGCATAGTGAATGCTAGGTCAAATGATAAATTTTTATTTTTTAATCCTCTAACAAGGTCACACTTAACAGTGTGTTTATAACCTTTAATAGGGTTGGCTCTTCACCGGGCTCACTTCAGAAGAGTGAAAATTTTGGGTTACCAATCCCAAGTGGTTTTTCCCTTAATAGGGTTTCCACATTAAATCCATGTGTCAAATGTATATATGGTTCATTTATTTGATGTTTTTCTTTACACATTACTAAAACAAGATTGGTCAGTAAACACTAAGTTTAATTACTGCTACTCGGTAAAGGCTAGAAAAAGATAAACAATATATTCACCGAGAAGTTTATATTTGCTAGAATTACATAAGGCATACATATTGAAGGAATGGAAGATATTTAGAGGATATTATATTTGTGATATAATTTTTTGGTTGAATATTGGAATTATTTTTAAGGCCACTGATTAACCCCCCCCCCNATTACCCCCCCCCCCCCCCACCCCCAGTTATTCTAACAAGACAAGACTCTTAATGAAATCTGATGTAACTTCCTCTCCCTTCTCTTGATCAAAAATAGGATGGTCATGAAATTGTTCTTCTTTATCAAAAATGGGTTTTTTGTGCTTAGATGCCTCTTTGTTTGATGAAAAGGGAGGTATGGATGGCTCATGATCATAGAGAAATGGAAGAATTGATCTTAATGAGGACTTGTTAGATGATGTATCCTTTTCTTTTTCATCATCCTTCTTTAAGGTTGATGTGTCATAATTATGAGGAATCTTAACTTCTAATTGAGCTAAATTTAAGAAATATATTTCTTTATCCCTTTCCAAAAGTATTTTCATGACTTCAAGGAACATGGGATCTTGGGATGCGTCCTCAACTTCCTCTTTAGTTGCTTCTTCATTTTGATGCCTATGGTGATTTTGATCTTGGTTTTCCTTATTATGATTTTGATCTTGATCATAATTATTATTTTTCTCCACCATAGGTCTGATTTGTTCTTCAAATAGATTCAAGATATGATCTCTTTTCTCTTTTTCAATTGATTGATTTTTCATTGAAAAATTTCGTTACCCGCTGAATTATATGAGACTTGATCTATCTGATGCACTGGATAGGAAGGACTCTGAAAAGGGTATCCAAATATGACCTTGAAATTTTCCAAAAAACATAAGAGATACTCACTATTTGAGAGTCTCAGTCTATACACGCTACTTAAAACGTTGCACGTGCTACTTTAATTGGTTCTATGTGCTCACTAGAAAAATAGAATGTGTTGGTTGGCTATTTAGGCATACTACTTTATAGTTCATAAGTGTCAAAACAAGGCTGCATGTGCTAACTCTTGGTTCATAAGTGGTAAATTTCTATTGAAAAGTATCACTTAACAGTTGATAAGCATTACTTCTATGTTGGTACGCGTTAAAAGGCCTCTGGAATAGGAATATGTTATTGTTTTGGATCGCCGTTAGATTGATTTTTGAAAGTTTTAAAGTATGATCAAATCTAGATGAATGTTTTCCTTTTGCAATATAAATCATCAACCATAGAACACACAACAAAACAAAGTTTTAACCCTTAATCTACACACAAAGTGTATGTTCTCAATCATTTTCACAAGTATTTCACAAAAAAGTATTCCAAGAAATCTACCTATGGAAAAATTTGGCTTTTAAATAGTTATAAAAGGAAGGCATTGATAATTTAACAAATTTTTAGTCAAGATTCCATTCAAAAAAATTCAAGTTTCATCCCCCATTATTAAAGCCTCCCACATGCATAAAAACATGATTCTGCGCAATCCCAAAGGACTACTAGAGGAGGTTCGATTCTTAATTCCTTTCATCAATAACCCAATTAAATATGAATGCATTTTATTTTATAGTGTGTTGGATTACCATGGCTAAAATGGTTGTGTCCCACTTGGGTCGCTCCCTCTCACTGTCCTTGAATAGGAAAATCTTCGGAGGCAGGCCCACTAATGCTCTAACATGTTCATTTGAAAGCAAGAAATGAAGTGGATAGGTAGGTTTGGGAATTTGATTCACCTAAAAGGTGAAGAGCATATCTCTACTACTTCTCTGATTCCAAACACAATAAACAAATACGTTCAATTACCACCTCTTAAACTAAGGGATTCAAAGTGTGTATGGATTTTGGATTCACTTAAAGAGTTAAGTGCATATACCTGGCACTTCTCTTCCACAAAAAAGGAGGTTTAAAATTGTAGTATTTGTTCACTTCCAACCTTTATTTCTATTTTCAAATTCAACATATTTGGCATTTTTATAAAATTAGAAAATAGTTGAGAGCATAGGCCTAATGTCTCCTTTGGCAAACAATAATAGGCTTATAATTAGCTGGATTTCAACTTTGACTTACAGCAATTTGATCAAATACAAAGGGATTTTTATCTTACCTTTTTTTAAGCTAGCTAGGCTAGGCACTTTTTTAATTGTTTTTTTTCTCTTTTTCACTCACCTAATGGCGATCTTTCCAGCTCTTTTGCATCCTCTCCTCCAACAAGTTAGTCCAACACAACCCACACAAAATGAGGAAAAACAAAATCCAAAAGAAACAAAGTTCAAATTCTCCAAAAATTAAAGCTATTTCAAAGATTTCAAGGTGAATTGATTCAATTTAATGATATATATTTAGATTTGTAAGCTTTTACAATTTTGACATAATGGTCATAAAGCTTTTCCTCTTCATTAATTTAAAGTTTCTAAAATATTTACATTATGGATTCATTTTTCAAACCTTACCAACCTTTTGATCTCTCTTTTCTCCTTGTGAATTTAAAGTGTGGGCTTCTTCATCTTCCTATGCTTTGACATCTGCAAATTGATAAACAACTTCCATTAATTTACTAGCTTTTTTTAAGACTTTGTAAGAATTTCAACATAGTAGCATGCGTTATTTTAAAGATGACAAAGCGCTTCTTTAAAGGTGTCTACGCACTACTTTAAAGATGACAAAGTGTTTCTTTAATTTCTTCTATGCATTGCTTAAATGTTATATAGCGCTATGTGACAGCTTGAAAGAGTTAAAACAAAATTAAATGCGCTGGAAAATAACACACTAAGTGTTAGAATAAGCCTGTTATGCATCACTTTGCCATGAAAATGTGTTAAACTTTGTTTGTCGCATGTTTCTTTACTATCAAAGGCGTTGAGAGAATTGAAGATGAAGGCAAAAGATATTTTACACGCGCTACTTCATTGCATAAAGGAATCAAAATGTATGCATGTACGTGTCACTTTGGTTGTCTAATGCACTGAGAGAATGTAGGATGGAAGATATAAGAGTTATGGTACGCCTTGCTTCACTATGTAAAGGTGTCAATATTTACGCCTGCACGCGTCAATTTACATAGAAATTGTCAATTCTTGCAAAATAACACACTCAAATCATACTAAACATTCATGAGATTATTAGAAATGGGGCTAAAAGCCCCACAGTGGGCACTATTTTGTGTATATGTAAATCATACCTTCGTGAAATTAGTATTGTTACTATCAATTCAACTTCAAAATATGTAAAATTAAGCTTAATTGAATCAAATGAACAATGAGTGTCTCATGGATCTCAATCTAGGAAAGAAAATAGTATGCTCTCACCTTAAGTATCTATTAATGGCATTCCTAATAATGAGAATTGAAGATATTTGATGTGATTTAACCCTATTTAGCTCAAAATATTCTAAAATGCTTCAAAGATTAATCACTAATTGCAAATTAAAATCAAAATGAAAGCTATGAACTCTAAATCAAAATGCCTATAGTGATGATGCTTAGGTCATGAATGTGTGTTATAGATTTTGCACTCAAAATTGACTCTATTTAAAGGATTTCCCAAGGGTAGGGGGTAGAGTTGATTTAACCTTGATTGGGGTTAGGTTGACTTTGTTGTCTCAAAGGTTAAGACAATTTAAATGATGGTTTCAAATAAGGGGACAAAATGAGTTGTCAAGATGCAACTCCAAGATGTGTGATGGAGGATCAATTAGGGCTTGATCCATGTGATCTCATTCTTTAATTCACAGTGGTTGAAATTTATTTGTCCATGTGATGGGTGAGAAATATTAGTAATTAATTAAATTATTTAATTGAATTGTTCTAGTCATGTGCATCCTTGAATGGGTTGAAATTAATTTTGATTTAACTATACAACTAATTGATTAAAATCAATTGCATAATTATTTGATTATTTAATTTAATTAATCAAAAAGCTTTTGATAATTCAATTAATTCATGGTTTTGCTTGATTTTCTCACTTCATTTTATGTTTGATTTGCTCGACCAAATTTATTTGTCTACAACTATGTTGAGTAATTTTGTGAATATAACACCACATATTTGTGTCTTTTGGTTCCTATTTAACAACTTTATTGAATATTGGTAATTGGGGAAAAGACTCTACAATTGTTTTTGTTTTGATACTAACCAATTATTTTCCTCTTTTGTTTCATCTTATCCCCAGTCTTTTATGAATATTTGTAGGCAGTTCCAAGTGATTCAACCTTCAAGAAAGCTAGTTTTGTTTGAATATATCATTGCATCCTACTATGGTATTTTAGAACCTAATGCTTTTAAAAATCTTGGATGTAAAGCTTTGCTAATATATTGGTGTATTTTGCATTGGTTTGTCCCTCCTTTGTAATTTAATAGTTGTCACTCCATATATTTTTCTTCATACATGTCTTTAGGATAATATCTCTCTTTGATGAATTCTAAAAAATCCCTCCACATAGGTTTGGCATCTATTCCTCAATCTATTTCTTCCTCATCTATTACATTTTTTTCTTCTTTGATGAAAGTTTTCCTTCCCATGCTTGCATCACATGTGCCTCAAATTTTAGGAGGGAAAATTTTATCTTCTCAGCATTAGAAAAGATATTAACAGGTAAATATATTCTATCAAATTTTGTTAACCATTCAACTATCACATTTGCATCAATTTTTCCTTTAAAATTTGGAATATCAGTACTAACTTGTAACTTGAAAGGAGTGTCACTAGTAAATGTTTTTATTTTGTGCTATATATTTTAACATTTCAAAGAATCTAAGAAAAATTTCTCATCACTTATCCCCTTTTTTTGTCAATGCTTCTTCCACAAAGGATTTGAAAGGGTCTGCATCTTCCATCTTTGATTGGTTTCGCTTCACTAGAAGATAAATTGATGTATTATATATGTCTTCTATTCCAAATTTTGCTAATCAAATTGTGTGTGATATGACATATAGGAGCATACCCAGTTTGACTCTAGTGGTCTAAATTGAAATGGTGAATTCAATTACAATACTAGGTATGTTAAAACCTGTAAGTATTGTGAAGAAAAGGGGACAATAAAAGAAATCATAGAAGATTTTTGTGCATAAAATGCTATCATTATTTTCTCCAAAATGTGTTTTAAATACATATCTAGAATCCCAATAGTCTCAATATTCCAAGAAACTTATAATTGAATATTTTTTTAAAGAATAAAATAATAAATAGACTTACAAATATCCAAAAAAACTATAAAATTAGGAACCCCAACTTGGTAAGGTCATATAAATTTATAATCGAAGATCAAAATTAAAAATTGTTTACATCATTGGGGAGGTATTGAAGAGGTCTAGTTTTAGTTTCTTAGAATCATTCCTTTGTAAGTCATTCTAAGGAATCAACAACACTTCTGACCCAAATTCCACTATGGAGACCTCCAAAAATGCATATTAGTAGGATGTAGAAATTATTGAGAAATTAGATTTGTAAGATTTCCCATTTCTACTCACTTGGTAAGATATTGACAGTTCCAAACCACTTTCAAATGGATATGGACCATTTTTAGACAAGTTTTGGTATTTACGTCATGTTTTGCATCTTCTCCACATAGATCCTAATGGCTCCCGACACACATTGGATTTTCCTCATATTTATTAGGATTATAAAAGTTATAAATTCATAGAATTGGACAAGGAAATGTTGCCATCAAATAAAACACAAACAAATTTTTCATTCCCTGAATAACCCTCAATCCATTCATCACAAGAGAGGATAGGTGGTGACCAAGGTTGAACTCAAAATAGATAGAAAAAGGTGCAACAAAGGTCATTCAATTTTTTTTAAGAAAGATAAATTATTTTACTAATATATAATATAGATTATTTCAAAAATTTAGAATAATAAAGGATTGTTGGGTGAACTAATTTGTAATCATCAAATGCATAAATGATGGATTTGGCTTAATAATTGAAAAATAGAATAAAATTGATATGGATATGAATTTTAAGTGTATTAAATTATGAAATAATAGATAATAGAAATATAAATGATGAGGAATCAAAATATATAGTTGTGATTGTGGAAGATAAGTTCAATTATCAAGGACAAATTGATAATTGAAAAATTGTCTTGTTTGAACTGCTAACTTTTTTTTTCACTTTGTCCAACATATATGAGTTTTTATGGTCTTGAATATCTAGATGCTTTATATTATTGAAAAGTACTTTATAGGAATATCATTACATCATAAGAAAGCTTGTACCTATAACAATTATAAGAAATTAAATAATATCAATATTTAAAAAAACTATATGTTGAACACCTTCAAATGTTGGGAGGGGAAATGAATCAACATAAACAAAATTTATAACAATTATGTCACAATTCTCATTTGTGGATTATTAATCCAACTAATCATTAGTAAAACACAAAATAAAGGCACATAAACATAAACACCAGATTTATGTGGAAACATATAGTTTTAAAAACCACGATGAGAATCCTATTCACTATATGAAACAAATGATTGAAAAATTTTAGGCTAATATCTAAGGAACTCATTGTCCCTACTATTTTAGGCACATTGCCAAGGAACTCACCATTCCAAAGAAAATTTTTAAAAAAAACATAGCTCTTCACAATTAAACATAGAGAGCATAATTTCCAATAGTAAACACAAAAAATCTAGAAAATGTAGGATCTCTTGATCAAATTCTTCAACCCTTATGTAAAATATAGCTTTTCACACTTTTGTACTTCCATTTCTACATTACATAGACTTTACATATTATCCACACATATTTCACAATAACCTCACATACTTGCATACTTCATTCATCTATTTACCCATTCATATATAGTATTTGTCCATCAAAAATTTTATCAAGGTCAATCTTGAGGAAAATAAGTAATAAGAGCACATAGTCAACCATCACAAGAAAAAATATTAAATGTGGTCCACCCAACGAAATAATGAGGACCCAAACATGTCTCAAAAAATGTTCTCCAAATTTTATTATCAAAGAACATGCATCACAACACCCTCTAAAGTTTTTCTCATGGGTAACATTTAAAAAAGAATTAAAATGTGTTATCACTAAGATCCAAAACATTCTCCAAAGACTATAATATCGTGTGAAGAAAATAACACCATGGCACAATCATCCTTTACCTCTTAACTCTTTCCTTGTGTCATATTTGATCCAATAATACACAAACTTGGTCACCAAAAGTATCAGACTCATCCAAAGACCAACACAAATGGTAGTATCACACTTGTGATAATAAATATTTACTTGTGAAGCACACTATCAAAATATATTTGAACTAAAACACTACACAACTCATCTAACCATGTTCATCAAACAACACAACTTGAATTGTCAATGTAGATCAATGTGGAGCATTATTTGACCTTAAACAAACCATCCCTAATAGCCACTCTTACTGTCAACAATAAACTCATCATAATTTCTTAAAAAGGACAAATGAGAACCTATCAGAAAGATAGTGCAACAATTATAGTGCAAAGCCATTATTAACAAATCTTCACGAAGCCATCATCTTAGGTAGAAGAATGTAGATAATTTATTCATAAGGTTTTCAAATATATTTTTCATTATGAACCTTCTTATCAACCTTCCATCTTATAGATAATCCTCACATTTCCTTGGAAAAATAATCAAAATAAATAAACATCATCTGAACACTCAATCCCAAACACTTATTATCCTTCAAGAACATTTCTTATCAAATCAATAATCATATACACTTCACTACATAAAAATTTCTTTAAACCTTCTTCGTCAATCAATGTTAGCACCAATATTATTCATCAAAGGTCTTAAAATATTATTTGATAATTATTGATCCCCATATTTATGAAATCAATATTAGTCTTCTCCATCGTTCATTAATTTCCTTCTTTAGTAGGTTGACATTAATGCCACAGTGGTTGACATTAATGAAAACACAAATTTTAATGATTTCTCCCTTTTATTGATGGAAAAACCATTGATAATGAAACATTCCTTCTCCCCCTTTGACATCAAGGACAAGTGGAATACTCCCCCTTTCACTTTTCAACTTCCTACATTACTCCCTCGAGAGAAGCCACAACATCTATCCAAGAGACATTGTATAGTCGATGATTATTCTCCATCTGGAAAGTGCACTATGCATATGCATCTAAATTGAAAAAGGAGGGTTAATAACCCCTAATTCTATTTAAGAGGCTCAGAATTATCATTGGCCAAAGATTTAGTGAGAATATTTGCAATTTGTTCCTTAGTAGGCACATACTCTAACCCAACTTCCTTTTCAACTATTTTTCCCTTAATAAGTGATACCAGATAGAAATATGTTTTTTCTTTTACTAAATTAATAGATTATTTAAAATATTAATGGAACTTGTATTGTCACACATTATTGAAATTTCTTCATCAAAAATTACCTTCACATCCTCAAGAGTCTGCTTCATCCGAATTATTTGAGTGCAACATGATTTCCTTGCAATATATTATCCTTCTACAATGGATAATGTGGTCAAATCTTGTTTCATTCTTATCCAAGAGACTAATCTATCTCCCAAAAATAATGCACCACTACTTGTACTTCTTTTTTCATCTATACATCTGACCAATTCAACATCAAAGAAACATTTTAGTGAAAAATCACCATCCCTCTTATACAGAGGCTAGCATCTGAAGTTCCTTTCAAATATTTGAAAATTCTTTTGATTGCCACTTCATGAGATTTTATTGAACTGGATTGACACTTGATAGCCAAAAAGATAGCATGCATAATATCTACACTAGATGCAATCAAGTACATATATTATATATCTATATAGCCTTCTATCAATACCTTTATATTCATCATGCTTTCTCAAGCTACAACTAGTAGTCATAGGAGTTAAAATTGGTTTGACACTCTCCATTTCAAATTTCATCGACAATTTTTTTATGTACTTGGTCTGAGAAACAAAAATACCATATTCCATTTGCATAACTTTAAGACCAAGAAAAAATGACATCTCACTAATCATAGAAATTGTTTTTTCTATATTTTTTCAAAAAAATTCTTATAATAATTGCATCACCTCCAAATATGATATCATCAACATAAATAATTACTACCATCAACTCATCATCTACAATTGTAAAGAAAATATTATTGTTTTTTATACCTTTATTGAGCTTGTATTGGAGCAGCTATATGTCTATTCTATTATAAAACCCTGGGGACATATTTAAGTCCATACAATGTCTTCTTAACTCTGCAAAACATATTTGGATCTTCTCATAGCTTGAAACTGTTGATCAACTTATGGAGATGATGAAGACTGGGTGATAATAGGTATACATGTTTGTAGAAATGGTTAGATCAGTTATTATTTTGTCATTGATGTCAGGTAATTGATTTACTAATTCTTATTGAGTTACCATATCATAACAAGGAGAAGTTAAATGGGTGACAAATTCATATCAGAGAATGATGAGGTAGTGTTGATACAATTTTTTGCTACTATATATTTGATGTTATCAAGTCGGTAACTTGATTGATTAAGTCAAAAATTACAAAGAAATAAGTTATGACTAAAAATATTTACTCTAGCGAGAAAGACAGAGTTAGTTAGTATAGAGTTGTGTTATTTGGTTTCAGTTACCGAGCACCGAAAATGAGTTAGGCACTCGGCAGTGAATGAAGTTAGTTACCAAGCTGCAAAGAAAATTACCAAGTATAGGATATTGATTCAAAACAATGATAAGATTGAATTTAATACGAAGATATGATGATCTAGATGTTGTTGAGAATTAAAGGAACTTCGTTAGAAGGTCTACGAGTGAGAAAATTCAATGATAATATCTAAGGAAAAGATTAAGCAGTTAAACTTGATTATGAGAGTTTCAAGAAAATTTCAAGTTATGGGGTAAAAGTTAAACGACTTACTGAGGTAAGATTTATAAATAAGATGATCAAACGACTAAGTGAAAATGATGGAAAACCTAAGCAAGGAGATTAAGAGGCAAAAAAATTTCTACATAAATGATGATAAATAAATAGAGAAAGTGATGCGGGTAAGTTGAATTAAGAAGTAGAAGAAGCTGAAGAACAGAGTTACCGAGCAGAATGAAGAAGCAAAAAGATCAGAATCCACAGTCTAAAGTAGAGACAAATGGAGTGTGTGATGTCAATATTCATGTGAGCATACAGGATCTAAACCAAGAAAAAGGTAGTTGCTATATTTACATGTCAAAGTTTTACTGTTTCTTATTAGCATTTGTAACAGATGAAATCTCTTAACCGAGTGGATTTAACAATCCTACTTGTAAATCCTAGACATAGGTGACATTCGAAAAGAGTGTTTAATGTCCTCTAGCATGGCCACTCCTAATAGGGTGAAGATATTAACAAATCTGAGGTAAATCCCTTAATAGGGCCACATCAATAAAATGTGTTTGTAATCGTTAGTAGGATAATATCTTAACTGAGTGTACTTCAAAAAGGTACATTTTTATTGTGCATCACAATTCTTGTAGAGTTTTTTCCCATATTGGGCTTCCTCATTAAATTTGGTATTAACTAATTTTGAATGATTGATTTGCATATTATGAGATGTATGGTTGTTTAAGTTATTAATTTATTAAGTTATTTGGTGAGTCAATTATTACTATGTTCAATTCTACCGAGTGAATTAGTAAGCTAAGTTTTAAGTGTTTAAGTTTGATTTGGTCTGATTTACCCCCCCCNCGCCTCTCAGTGGGACCAAAAATTAGTATCAAAGCTTTGGTTCTCTGAAGTGTTAAGTTTAAATGGACTTGATTCCAGATCTAAAGATGTATAAGAGGGAAGCACCAAAGTTGAATAGGGAACATTTCTCTACATGGAAAAGAAGAACGAGATTGCATGTGTCTGGTATAGGAGAATATGGACAATATTTTCTTGATAATGAATATTTTGCACCTACAACTGCACCTTTGAAAATCATTGAGAAAAGACAGAAGAAAGAACACACACTAGTTATGATTGAGATTTCTTCTACACTTACCGACCAAGAATATGATGAACTTGATGGATGTACTACTTCAAAAAAAATGAGGGATAAGCGTATTTTGACCTATGATGGAGATCAACATGTTCAGAAAGAAAAATAAGAAAGTCTCAGAGGTAGATTTGATTCAATGAGAATGAAACATGGAGAAAACATAATCAAATACAGTACTAGACTTAAGGAGATTGTTAATTCTATCAGAGGAGCTGGTGGAGCCATAATAGAGGAAGATGTTACAAGAAAAATGTTGATAACCCTACTACTAAGTTATGTTATTCGAGTATCCTCTATACAAGAGATTAGATCCATTCCTCTGATGAATGTTTGACTTGATGCTACTATTGGTATGATGGTTGCATTTAAGATTAATGATTTTGATAATAGTCTACCTGCTACATCTAAGATTGAGTATAAATTTATGTCATCTTTGAAGATTGGAATTTTTAAGGACTCTAGACCTATTGATGGATATGTGAGCAGTGTTATTCAAAGATTTTATAGTTGTCAAAGTGGTTTGGAAGAGTTATATGCTAAAGATAAAGAGAACGAGAGAGATTTTGAAGATTTGTGGGCTAGAAGGCTACACAGAGGTAATGGAAAATACTGAGGTAAGTTACCCTTGAAATTTTTTAATTATAACAAGATTGGTCATTTTGCATCTAACTACCCTAAGAAAGACAATCAGGGTAAGAAGGATAACAAAGATAAGGATAAAAGGGAAAACAGATTCAGAAGATTTAGAGACTACAAAAATAAAGGTAAGAAATCTTGTCATATTGCTAATGAAGATCTAAGTGATGATGATTCAAATGAAAGTGATGAAAAATAAATTGTGTATGTTTCTATTAAAGACAATTCTGATGATGAAAATAGAGAAGAATGAAGAGTCCTAATATCACAAATAAGAATGAAACATGGATTATAGATAGTGGTTGTTCAGATCACATGACTGGTGACACACTTAAGTTTATTTCCTTGGAAAAGAATGATGGGGGATTTTCTAGATTTGGTAATGATCCTCCATACCCTGTGAAAGGAAAAGGTTCTATAATTCTACTGAATAACACAAGATGTGATGATGTTTATTGTGTTGAAGGTTTAAAGTATAATATTGTGAGACCTACCTCAGACAGTCCTTGTTTTACTGCTTCATTTTTCTATGCTTTTAATGATATTATGCTTAGACATACTTTGATTATTGCAGACTCTTATGTTTTTGAGGATCTATGGAATCCTGGTTATATATTTAGTACCTGATTATGTAATCAGGGTAAACTTGAGATACTGTATGTTTTGATTCAGTTTCAGTTTATGATGATGTAATATATGAGATTAAATGTCTGGATGTATTGTGATGGAAATTGGTTTAGGAAACTGATGATATGTTTATTTAAGTTTGGATGCAAATATAGTTACATGCAATGTATTATTGATGTCGTATTATCCTTTCATATCATGTTATTTTGGACCTATTGGTGTGTGCAATGAGTGTGCAGGGATAGTTGACCTTGGATCTAAATCGGGGACCCAATATTGGAACCTATGTGAAATTCTATGCATTTCAAGGTCTTGTTTATACAAAGAAACATGAACCTCATTGTATATTTGTTTTATTCATAAATGTGGTTTGCATGTGTGTATTTCAATTAGTTAATGTTAATGTGAATAAGCCATGTCATTTGTTTTAATTTAATGTGTCAATTTTGGCAAGTGTTGCAATTAATATTGACATGGCTAGTTATGTGAACCATGGTTAGGTGTAGGGTTAGCCTAAGGTTACCTAAGTGTAGTACCCAAGGTTACCCCAGGTTAGAAGATTCTAGAAGGTCCACTTCACTTAGAAATCCGTGGGTTAAGTTTAGGTGTGGTTTATGAGGGTCTTTTAGGCTCCTAGAAGGTAACCAGAGTCCATTTTAGCTACCCAATTTGGTACCCTAGGGGTTAGGGGTCATTTTCAGTCATAAATGAGCCTCTAAAATCATTTATTGCTCTCCTAAAGTCTCATTTTCAAACTTGAGCGAATTTGAGGAGTTGTGTAACTTTGGTTAACCTCTCTCTTCTTCCCAAGTTGCATTTAATTCCATTCATGGAGAATGAAGGCAAGTGGGAAGAAAGGGATGGTTAGGGTCGCCTCCCCTTTGGGTTAGTCTTGGTATTGTTGGAGGTTTTCCTATAAAGGGAATGTTTTAGGAGGATTTGGGTGTTCACCCACTCTCTATCCTTAGAGACAGTTTTTAGATTTGAAGGAGACTAGGAAGGATAGCTCATCACCAATATTCAACTCACTTTATCATTGGAGTAAGGTTGGTCTTCTTTTAAATCATTTTTCACAGTTTTGGATGTTCTTGAGCTTGAAAATCCATTAATGGAGTCCTATGTAAATTTTAAGTTATTTTTTTGTTGAGCTCTTGGTGTTTTATTTTGTTGTGTTTTATTTGTGAGTTATTTTGTATGGGATTCTTCAAGGCACACTCACCCTTGGGAGGGAAGAGTAACCTTGGAAGGGGTGGTAGGAAATGAATCTTGTTTAGTGTAGATTCTCCCATGTGTGGAGGGAAATACATGGGGTTTCACGATATCCATGATGCCAAGTATGGCCTAAGGGATTTTGGGGGGCATAAGGAGGTATATTTTATGACTGTATCTTGTGAAGATGGTCATTCCAAGTCCATGTGTGGCTTGAAGTTTTCTATTTGTATACTTTTTTTTCTCCTACTATGAGGTCTACAACTACCCCTATTTTCAAGAAGGCCTCTAGGAGACCTTCCTCCTGTTATACCATGTGATTGGGAAGTTTTCTTGCTTGTGGATATCTATGAATGTTTTCTGTAAATTGTGTGTTTTCTTGTTGTCTCTCATTCCATACTCGTGTTAGGATTAAGTAATACTAAGAGGGGGGTGAATCAGTATTATAGTACTTAAAATTAACTTTAAACCAATTCAACATAAACCATAAGAATACTGAAATCAAAGGAACATAAACAAATAACACAGTACTCATGACACCATTATTTTTTGTCAAGGAAACCCTGGCCAAGGGAAAACCCCGGTGGGAATGGTACCCACAAGAATGCACTAAAGTATAATTTCCCTATTAGGAGCTAAATATTGCATAGTAAAATTCCTTATTAGAGGAATACAACCCTGTTAAAGGTATACAACACCATGTTAGAGGCCAACTGAGGTTACAACTCTTACAATATACTTCTATTACAAAGTGTTCTCAGTAATAAACAAAACAAGCATCTTCAATGCTTAGATACTTCCAGTCATAGATCTTCAATGATCTCTGTCAACCCTTTTCTCTACCATTTTCATCTCTCATATCACATATTCCACTAGTACATTATTTCTTACTTCGCTTAACAAAAATTCTTCATATATATATATCTTTATCTTTACCAAGTCGACTCTCTTAATAAAATATTACATAGTAGGCTCTCAATATAAAATACAATTAATAATGTAAATATAAAATACATTGCTGGTGCTCTTACATAATAAAAATATATATTATCAACAATCATAATCTATCTTAGCTTTCCAGGAACCCACATCATACTCCCCAAATCATCACTTCAGCTCAACTGCTCTGTATCACTATTCTATTGTTGTCGCATGTCTTCATTTTACTGTAACTCTATGTAAAATTTACCAAAATCAAAGAGATCTTAGATGTAGGTCATACATATCCCATAGTATCTCCCTCTAAGCTCGCTCATCTTAACTCTTTCATCTCGATCTTTGATACCCAAAATACCTCAGTATTTCTACTCTGTACTTAGCCGATTCCATAATAGAATCACCAAAACATAACTCCAGATCAATCGATCAATATGCCATATGTGTTTCCATAAATTAAAACCAAAAATAGATTCATATCACACAAAATTGATCACTTGCAAAAAATATCTCCCTTTGGCATTAATGGCAACACTTAACAAAAATTGGCTAAGTGTTCCAACAAAAACAAAAATTGTCTCCTTATTTCTTCTTCTTCTCCCTTATTCACTTTACCTCTTCTCTCTAATCATTTTTATTTTTCTCATATATATATATATATATATATATATATATATATATTCTTCTCTTCTCCAATTTCTTTCTTCTCTTTTCCAATTTTTTCTTCTCTTCTCCTCTACCCCTTTAACAACAATGACAAAGGTGCATACAAAGTAATAAGACTAGTGCTTACTCACCATTTTTAGAATATCTTGAAAGGAATCTTCCAAGATGACTTCTGCACTCCATGATTTAATCAATAGCTGACTAACATGAATGAATCCATTCAGTTCAAATGATGTTATTTCTAGTTCTTTCAACTCTGTGGGCATTAGGTTTTTCAGTGCTTCTGCATTCTTCTCCATGTCAGATAAGTAGTTTTCAAGAATTGATAGCTTAGGAGTGATTAAACTCTTCAGCAAACCAAACCTTGTCATGAATCTCCCTTTTTCAATATCTAATACATTTAGCTTATCCAAAATTCTTGTTACTTCGCTATCCATATCCATCACATATTGTGAGGAGGTCTCACAACTATCCATCATACTGTTCAAGGTTTCTCTGTCCTTAGAAATAATTGATGACATTAAGTTTTTCCATTAGTATACTTAAGTGAAAAAAATGATAAAGGTCATCAACATAATCATACCCGATAGATAGCACACTACATAACTGACAAGATGTCATAAAAATGCGAAGTATAGAATTTCTCGACGAACACTATCAAGTGTTGAACTGACAACAAAGCATGAAGGACATCACCGACAGTACAGTTTTATGAACATCACCGAAAGAGAAGAAAAGGCATGGAACCTGACAAAAATTTCAATATAGGGACACCGACAGAGAAGAAGCCTGACAGAGCAAAGAATGAAAGAAACCTGACAGACTGATAGAGTAGTCCAACTATCAGAACCGATAGTCAGTTACAGAACCCGCAAATAGTGGATCTGACTTTCCACGTCGGATAAAACATTGTAATTCTATTTATAGAGTTTTAATTTATTTTAAATCATTACTTGAGGGTCAAACATGTATATTGTAATTTTTTTAAAGCATCCTAACAGATCGAAAACATAACTAACTAAAGATCAAGGTCAAGTTGTAAACCTTGGATCTAGAGTTAACTTGAAAAGCGTGAATCAAGAATGAACCTAGAAACTAGTATATATATAGATGTTCCATCATTGTAATAGATATATTTGGAAAATTATTGTAGCCACGAAGAGCATCTAAGAAGCAGAAGTGAATTCATGCAAATTTCATAAACAGATCATATCAGTTCTCAAGAACACAAACAAGGCTACCAACAAGTAGAGAAAAGGTATCATTCAATCAATCAAGGTGATTACATATACATTGTAAGCTTTATAGGATCTGTTATCAGTAATTATAGATTTCATATACTATCATATCAACATTTATAATGTAGTTGCATTCTTATAAGTGCATCACATTAGAAATCCTTTAGTAGAAGGTGGACTTAACAGTTCTTGACAAATCTCTTAACAGAGTGCACACTTAATAGTGTTGCCAAAGCTTCAAATGAAGTAGATCCTAACAAGTCTCCACTCTAATACTCTTAACATGGTAGATCATCAGAAGTGATCAAATTGTAAGCCTTAATCAGCTCCCTTCTTATCTATAAATAGTGAAGTTTTGTGGGTGACATCCCCACCATAGTTTTTACTTCCTAACAGGATTTTTTTGCGATATCATATCTTGTGTTATGTGTTATTTAATTTCATGTATGTTTCTTTAATGTTTACACATGTAAAGAACTTATGTTATAATTTCACATACATAAATAAAGATGAACAAATAGATAGGTGAATATACAAATATGATGACACAAAGGTTAATGGGCTAATCACATAAAAATTTTAGAGGTACTGATTAACCCCTTCCCTCTAAGTACATCATTTCCAGTAATTCCAACAATAATGTCCTCAATGTTGTGAACATGTCTAATTGGGTTCATGGAATAATTGAATAGCTTCCTGTCATGTGAAACACAACTCTTAGCATTTGTTGTAATAGTTCTCAGAATGCCCAATTCCCATGAAATAGACTGGAAAACTTCAATCAGTTTCTTCTCTAAGTACCTCTTCTCTACCGTATATTCTGCAATCTTCACTAAGTTCTCATAGTGACCATCAAAATCATCAAGTGTCATCTTCAAGTTCTCTGTATCATATCTTTTGTGGAAAAAAATAGGTATTGGAAGCAATTTATTCATAGTATTAATTTCCCTAGATATTACCTTAGTCTTCTTGTCACTCTTCTGCTCCGATCTCTCTTTTTCTTTAGTAAGTGTGGTGAAAGATAAAATCACCAACTCATCCTCATTCATGTGATCAACATCAACATCTATAGGTTTTTCTTTTCTTTCCAACAATAGGATAGAATATGTGTTTACCTCAATTTTGACTTAATCTTTTGTTTCTTCTTCCTGCTTCATTTCTTTCTATACTTCCTCTTCCTCTTTCTATTCTTCCTTTTTTTGTTCTTCCTCTCTAGCCATAATATCAATGTTTCCTTTGAAAGGGTCCTTCTCATCATGAGAAGTGTCAAGTGTTACGTGCACACTAGAAACATAGAAATTTGGTTGCATTTCATCTTCTCTTTTCTCAGTACTTGCCTCAGCTGCTTTTTAACTCTCTCCCATTCGTAAGGGTGTAGCCATTTTAGTCTTATGAGGTGTAGTCTTCTCAAGAATAGTAGACATAAGTATCTGATCTAGTTCTTTCTCATACTCTTCAGTAATATCTTCATACTTTCTTGCCATGATTTTTGCTGGCCTTGCCTTAGTCCTCAATAATGGTTTTAGTTCTTTGAATATTCTATCTCTCTCTTGCATAGATATCACAGGTAACATTTTATCAATCACTTGATTTTTGATAGTCTCATCTTCAATATGTGCTAATTGTTTTCTTATTTCCAATCTTCCAAATCTTCAGGTACAGTGCCCTTAATCTCTAATAGTTTTTTTTTAAACAAGTAAATGATTTACTACAATATCTTCAATCTTAAGTTTGTCAGATTCCTCATACCTATCATAGTATTTGTCTATTGTAACCAGCTTTCTATGCTCAATAGCTCTCTTCTCAATCATTTTCAAGTCAGGCTTCCATACTTGTCTATCACTTTCAGCTTTCTTCTCTTCTCTCTTAGTCCTCTATTCTTTAGGTGATGATTTATGTTTGGTGGATCTAGTGCTCACTCTAGGAACCAATTTCACTTCCTACGAGGTCTTCAAAGATGATGAAGGGGTGTCTACATCAATGAATACTGTAGGTGCATTATTTTTCATCACAACTTTAGGATATGGAAGGACTCAAGTACTAGCACTTGCCAATCCAGAAGATCATTTTTCCAATTTCCTCTTTACTTCCCTCAACTCTTCCTCGGTAAATCCTACCTTAGCTCCACATTCCTGAATTATGTTCTCCACTTTTCTTTTTCTCGAGCCTCTGGTCTGTTCTTCTCTCACCTCAACTAATTTTTCTTCATAAGTACCCCATCTCTTCTCAGATGTATCTACCTCATATGCCAGAACATGTTCAATCTTCATAATTAGTATTTATGAACTCACTACATATCCCATAGGATAACACCATTTATTTTTAGGAACTACTGCCTCAAAGCATACACAATCAGTTTCAAACATGAAAAATATTGTATCCTTGTATTTTTCAACTAAGTCTTTAGGGATCCTATATCTTTCTTTCATCTGCCTCTAAATAATCTTAATCATCCCAAATAGTTCTCCATCAACCCATGTATTTTTCCGTCTTCTGTAACTCTATGAAATATGAATACTAGTAGGTATCCTTGTTCTCCAACCACTAGGGTGCATTTCTAGAAATCTATTCTCAATGTGTATGTACATGTTCATTAGAAGTGAACCAAATATTAAGGTTTTAGATTTTTATTTCTTTATCAACTTCACATTCTCCAAAAACTGTTTTGCCAACACTTCACATAGGTTATACTTTGTGTTTTCATTCACCATTCTATAGGCCATCATAATAACTCCAGTAGATACAAAATTAGGTCTACTACTATAGTAGAATTTGTAATGAAGTAACATAGTAATCAATCTCATATCCTACTGAAAGATGTCATTCACTATCATGGCTCACCTATCCCATTTTGAGTGTGTTAGGGTTTCAACTTTCTTCTTAACATGTTTCTCTGCCACATGAATGATTCCAATATTGTCCAATCCAATAATATCATGTATCAATTCACTACATATCTTCATAGGTTGTTCACCTATCCAAATAAATTGATCATGTACTCTGCTCAAAAATACCTAAAACCATTCTTCTTCGATGAATTCATGTAAATCCATAATTTTGATGATGTTTAACTCATTAACAGGTTTGAATTTGTCTTTCCTTTTTCCATTATCAGTCATGTATTCCATTTCAGTATAAATGTCATCAATACCCAGTATGTCATACTTGTAATGAATATATGCCCTAATGTCTTGAACATGCAAGACGTCGTGAGGTGTTTGGGAAAACACTCCTTCAGGGTCTTCTTCATAGGATTTGAAAGGATTTTTCTTGAATTTATATCTAGGTCTATCCACAACATCAAATATCACAGGTGCATCCATAGTTTCTTTATAAGTAGATGACGTAAATACCTTTCACACGATGAATTCTGAGTATGCTCTTTGATCGATCACGCAAGGTTATTGTTGGATAGTCTGAATCTCTTTTCTCTCTGATCTCCTTATGTTTTTTCTCGTCAAATGGTAAGGAAATAGATAATCATTCAGTGCTTTATACAATGTTAAGTTATAAAAGCTCACATTACCCAATTTTGACCAGTCGGTCATAAATCTTGTGATCAAAATATATACATCATCTGATGTTGTGATCTTAAATATAAGTTCCATGATGTTGGCCACAATCATACCTAAGATCGCTAGAGCTCACTCTTCAAACTGAGGAGCAGGATGTATTCTGATATCTTTATCCAATGATACCCCTTAATATTTAAATTAGTTTAGTTTATATTTAAACTAGTTTATTTATAAATTAATTTATTTATAAATTAGTTTATTTATAAATTATTCTATTTAAATATTAATTAAAACTAATTTAAAAAAAAAAAAATTTAAACTAATTTAAACATTATAAATAAAACTTTGAACAAATTATATTTTTTTTTTTAAAAACCAAATATCAAATGGGGGGGGTCCTGGCCCCACCCCAACTCCCGCGGTTCCCTTTTAAAGGGACAGCCGCAGGCCCCTGTGGGCTCTGCGGCCCCCCGTGGTACCCCGTAGGGTCCACGGGTCCGCAGACCCACAGGCCTGCGGGCTGT
>MU226589.1:373752-385763 GCA_018584345.1 Thuja plicata | reverse complement strand
ATATTGTAAGGGGAATGCCCATGTGGCTTTGCATATTGTAATTCTGAAAGTTTGTAATTCCACATTTGTAGAGATAATAAGAAGCCCATTTTCTGTTCTTGCAAATTGTTGTTGCTTCTCTGTTTCTATTATGTGTTTGTGGCATTAAGGGGAGCGCCCTTCATCAATATCAGAGATAGCATAGCTTTACAAGATAAGCCTCTTTTGTTGTCCCACTAGACTAGATTAATGGGAATGCTATGACTTCTCAGCTACAAAAATGACTTATTAGAGATAGTATAACCTTGAGTTTGACTTCTTTTATTGTGTTTTCCCACCAGGCATGCCAAAAATGTTGCTTGCAAGGTGGGAGAGTTTTGAATCTAATCTTTAAAAATGAACTAGACCTTCTTTTAATTTTAGGTCCCACCGGTCATGCCAGAACTGTGGCGTGCAAGGTGGGGAAGTATTGAATCTAAAATTTGGTTGTTAATGGTCCCACCGAGCATGCCAGAACTATTATACACTAAATTTGCACCCTATTCAATCTCTTGTAGTCTTGATAATCTAGTATAACATGGGAATCACTTCGAGGTTGTGGAACCTATGCTAACTTCAACTGAAGCCTCCGGATTCTAGGCTAGTTCCTCTTGGATTATCACCTTAATTTTCTCTTTATGCATGAAATTAAACTGGATAGGAAAGGGCATAGAAGGAATGATGAAAGGGAAATGAGTGGTAAGCAAAATATCCTACTAGGTGATACACCAAAGGTAACCTGAATCATAATATAGTGACTGAGATCAACATGAAATCTTGAATCTAATAGAACACAACTTTCTAGATAGGCTTGCATAATTATTTCATAGAAAGGTCTAAGATAAACAGAGGCTATTTAGGGTAAGAAGTAATTTCAGAAACAATAATCCACTTCTGCAACTAGGTACAGGAATGAAACAAAATGACAGAGGATTGAAGAATATCCACAAACTCATCTAAATCAAATCATCCACAATAGTACATAGAATTGCAGAAAGAAAGAGGGCTCAGGAACTCCAAGGTTTCTCTAAAAACATTTAGTATATTCCAATTTAGTAAGATAAATCCAGACAAGAAAGTCTAGGGATAGAGAAAATGTCACAAAAAGCCTTTGCAATATCTGAAAGTCAATGAGATTACAAACATATAAAAAATTAGGGGCAGAGAAAATGCCAAAAAAATCTTACACTAGTTGGAAAAACCTAAGCTAAAAATCTTTAAAACTAACTTATATACATGTCCCTCCTAGCACGCGAGCTCAAGGAAATAATCTAATTCTTAGAATTAGGGTTACAATAGATTTTGCAGAAACCCTAAATCTATCAATTTTTCTCATTAATGCAGCTGAGAAATATTCTGCTTGATCAAATATATCTTTGAAATCTTTCTTATCACCATAAATATAGTTAGAAGAAGTTGGCTTGATCCATCCCTCTATCTGTAGCTTGAAATTTTGTGCCACCATCAAACTTTTGAGAATCTGATATTTCAATATTTTAAATGAGAAACTGTCATAGGTGGCATAGGTACTTGCATCACTGGCTGAGAAAATACCTTGATCTTTATTTAAAACATGGTCGTTCATCTCCCTTTGATTTTGATTATCCTTGACCTTCCTTTAACCCAGGTTACCATCTTCTCTTTGTGTCTTGGAGTCTCTAAACTATTTACTTAACCTTGAGTTTCTTTCTGAAACCTAGCGACAACTGTTGGATTAGATAAAGATCTGGCAGCCAGTGCTAAGTCTCCAATTCTTAAGAGAATATTCCATTTTATCATGAAACTTAGTGACTACATTATCTTAACCTAACTTACCTTTTACCTTGGGTTTCTTACTGAGACTTAGCAACTAAGGAGTCTCGCAATCTCTTAATATTTTGCTTGACTATAGTTTCAACATGCGATTACGCGACCATCGTAAGATTAGATCTCAAATCAATGGCTAGTGAGAAGTCATGATCATATTTTTTATGTCATTATTTTTCCTTGAGACTTGGCGACAAGCACATAATATTTGGGCCCACTTCTGCTACGTGTTACTCTGCCATTTGTTTATGATCACCAAACTATAAATCTTTGACCCTTTGACTAAACCAGCCTTCTAACCATGATTTAATTTTGAGACTAGAGTGACTGAATAGTCTCGCCATCTTGAAACTAATTTTTCTGATCATGGTTAGTTCACGAGACTAGGCGACTGAAGGGTTTTAACTTAACTCAAACGGAACCAGAGTTCCATTTGCAAGGTTAGTTTTTTCACTAGTCGCGAGCACTCTGAACCTTTTATTAAGTGAGGGTTACATCTGGAGATTTAGTGACCACCGTGAGATTAAAACATGATCAACGGCCATGATCATGTATTTTAAATTTAATCTCTACAACCATAACTTCTTTCAGTGACACCACGACTGAGCACATCTCATCAGGAACACGTGGCACCACGGTGCAATGGCTCATAAATTAAACTTTGAGCACCTCTACTTCAAGCCTTTACACCAGCCACACAATCAAAATAGAAAATTCTCAAAGATTACCTTTGTGCTGACCTTAAACCTTAACTCGGATTTAACCCCAGGGTGAGCAAAAAACCTTAATCTCTAAGACCCATGATAAATTCTTAACTTTGAGTTACTTTTTGAGACCTTGCGACTAAGAAAAATATTTAACCTGACTTATCTCCTGAGCTAACCATGAGTTGGAAAGGAAAAACCCTGAGTCACTAAGTCACAGAAGAAAAACCACTAACCCACCATTCCTTTGGAGACTAAGCGACTACCGTAGGATCATCTATCTTGGAAAATCAACGGTAATCTCCAAGTCTCATGATCTTTTCTGATTTCATCACTTTTTCCAAAGACTTAGCGATAACCGTAGGATGGGGAATATAAGTCATTAAGATCGACGATGTGCAAGAAGTCTCACAAGCATTGAAGAATATTTGTTTTCTTACCGTGACAAGGAGACAAAGGGCTGGGTAAAAGCGCACATGAAAAAAGGAAACTTAAGTCAATGGAAAAGGTAATGAAAAATTAGAACATGCCTTGGAATACTAGGGTTTATATCAAATTTACATAGGGTTTTCAATACTTAGGTTATTTTTAGAGGCAAGGGTAAGCCAAAGAGAAAGAAAAATGTAGAGAGCAATGGATAAGACCAGGAAAACATTGTAGAACCCTACAATCTGGACTCAACCCTTGTGGGAGCCACATTTTACTCCCCTTCTAGCCAGAATTTGCATGATGGGGAAATTATGGGTAACATTCCTAGCGATTTCTGATGAATGTTTGTCTGCTAGACATAAGACCAGTGACCTATGACAATCCATTGGGCTATGAGTCTGCACTTGAGCACACAAAAATTCTCTGGGAAGGAAAAGTATTGGACCATGAGGAGGAACAACGAACTGTGTAGAAGCACTTCTTGGAAAGCAGGAAACTAAGCTGGAAAGAAAAAAAAATAGGAAAATAAGCTTACGTAAACTAACCAGTACAAAAAATTGGTCAAACAAAACAATTTACTGGAATGTTAAAATAACTACCCTTCCTCATTAGGATATCTTGCATCAAATGTATAAGGATAGCTAGTAGGATATGAGGCACAAAAAAGTATATCATGAAATATAGAACTACCTCTTGAAAAATAGGATCAAAATTACTCACCTCAAATGGCTCATCTGAGAATGATTCATTAAGCTCTTGCTGGGCCAAGTATCTAATGGGGCAGCCTCTTGAAAGTTTGAAAAGAGGACTCCTCTTGATGGATTCTTCTAAATTTTCATGGTTTTCCTTTAATATGGATAGCCATATTAATTCCTCTTCAATGGTCAGGGGATCACCATCATCTTTCAAACAGGCTAGGAGCTCCTCAAAACTATCAATTCCTTGAGGGTCTAGAATTGGTTCCAGCTCATGTTCATTTATAAGATCTGTAGGAAGAGAGAAACCCAAGACCAGGTCTCCCTCAATAGGTGCATAACTTTGGATCTTTGGCCCAGGGGACCAAGATTCCTCACATAATTTGTCACAAAAAACCTCTATTTTAGAAAAAACATAATTCTCTTCAAAGCTTTTGTCCATGTTCTTTTCTTGGAAAATCTCTTCCATAAATGCAGGATAATGAACTATCATATCATCAGGACCAACCTCCCCCAACTACTAAAAATTGTAGAAGTGGTCATGATGGGGTCTTCCACATCTGGCTCAACAAAACTAGGTAGCACATCCAAAAAATACATAGCATCCCTTTCGTCACCAATGCCCTGTTGATAGTGATCCCTCTGTCCTAAATGACTTTCATCCATAGGAAATGGCATGTCTTCTTTTTAATCAACAAAAAGGGGGAGCTCATCAAAAAAATTCACCAAGAGCTCAGGCTGAGCATCAACCTCCTTTTCTTCACCTCACTGTCTCAACTTGTCACATTCATCACTCAGCACTGACCACTCTAATTTTCCCTCCTCATCACATGAAGACTCATCTACCAAAATTCCTTGATTTGATGCTTGACTAGTGTCCTTGAAAAGACTTGGTATCTGAAAACTAGGAGGTGGAGTCCATGAAAGTTGTCATTGAATTTTAGTATCTTGAGAGACCAAAGAAGTCTCTTGGGATAGACAATTGTCTTGAACAGACTGCCCTTGCAGAGTGGTGGACTAAAACTCCCCAAGTATAGACTCTTGGAATGAATGATTGCTCCTAAAACTTGGGATGTGAAATTGAGAATATTGAGATGCAGGCATAGAAGGCATGCCATTTTAGAAGCTTGGAAAATTCAAGACCCTATATGATATCCCCTGCTCCCTTGCAATCTGCTCTGCTTCAAAATAATTCTCAGGATGTTGCTAACCATAACAAGGCTGCACTTGGTTGGAAACTAACTCTTGCTCATATCTTTGAGCTTCCATGTCTTGTTTTTCCCCAAGTTTATACATTCGCTTAAGCAAGTCAAGCATCATATTTTTTATCTCCTCATCCTTCTTGATTTCAACAACCAAGTCTGACCTTTAAGGCTGAATTAAAAGAACTTCATGTTGATTAAGCATGAAATAGTTTCCCTCGGACTGTTTATAGTTTTGAGTATGTTACCAATCAGGCTGAGCAGGGGAGGGTGGGTGGTATGCATGATGAATCTGCATCTCGTGACTCTCTTGTTGCCTCTCTTGTGCCCATGATGCTTCCTATTGGAGATTATTCTCATAAGCATGTACACGGGTATATTGATTAGAGGCATATTGAACATATTGACAACCTGCCATGATATGGTAGCTTGGCTTAAAAACTACCTTTGGATGATTTTCATATGGTTACTGCTTAGCCCATTGAGTATTATTCTCATGATATGAGGGTGAGTATCCTGACTGTTCATAATAACTTGACATGTCTACTCATATAATTAGCTGGAAATTTGAAGATGAAAGATTTGAAACATATCAGCACTTGATCTATTGAGACCAGTATACCTTCTTGAGTTGTTCCTTAACCAATGGAGTGGCCAGATATACATAGAGAGAACCTCTTTAGGTCAATACTATGTAATCATCATATCAGAGATAGCATAGCTTTACAAGATAAGCCTCTTTTGTTGTCCCACTGGACTAGATTTGTGGGACTGTTATGACTTCTCAGCTGCAAAAATGACTTATCAAAGACAGTATAACCTTGAGTTAGACTTATTTTATTTTTTTGTCCCACTGGGTGTGCTAGAACTGTTGCATGCAAGGTGGGAAATTTTATAATCTTATCTTTGAAAATGAACTGGATCTTCTTTTAATTTTAGTTCCCATTGGGCATGCCAGAACTGTGGCGTGCAAGGTGGGGAAGTCTTGAATTTGAACTTTGGATGTTATGGTCCCACCAAGCGTGCCAGAACTGTTATACACTAAATTTGTACCCTATTCAAGCTCTCATATTATTTATAATCTAGTATAACATGAGAATCACTTCGAGGTTGTGAGACCTATGCTAACTTGAAGTGAAGCCTCCAGATTCTAGGTCGGTTCCTCTTGGATTATCACCTTAAATTTCTCTTTAGGAATGAAAGTAAACTAGATAGAAAAAGGGATAGAAGGAATGATGAAAGGGAAATGATTGATAATCAAACTATCCTACTAGGTTATACACCGAAGGTAACCTAAATCACAATATAGTGATAGAGATCAGCATGAAATCTTGAATCTAATAGAACACAAATTTCTAGATAGGCTTGCATAAGTATTTCATAGAGAGGTCTAAGATAAACAGAGGCTATTCAGGGAAAGATGTAATTTCACAAACAATAGCATATTCACTATAAGTAGACACAGACTATGACCTGCAAACAAACATCCACTTCTGCAACTAGGTACAGGAACAAGACAAAATGATAAGGGACTGAAGAATATCCATAAACTCATCTAAATCAAATCATCCACAATAGTACATGGAATTGCAGAAAGAAAGAGGACTCAGGAACTCCAAGGTTTCTCTGAAAACATTCAATATATTCCAATTCAGTAAGAGAAATATAGACAAGAAAGCACAGGGATAGAGAAAATGTCACAAAAAACCTTTGCAATATATAAAAGTCAATGAGATTACAAACATATGAAAACTTAGGGGCAGAGAAAATGCCACAAAAATATTACACTAGCTAGAAAAATCTAAGCTAAAAAGCTCTAAAACTAACTTATATACATGTCCCTCCTAGCACACAGGTGAAGACATTATATTTTTCCATTAGTATACACAAGGAAAAAAATGATCTACACCATCAGTTTACACTACACCAAAAGATAGGGCACAACACTGCCCAACGCCAAGGTTACCCAATACTGCCCAGTTCAAAGCATCCTGACAAACACTATTCAGTGTTACCCGATGACAAAAGGGATAAAGGAACCCAAAGAGTAACAATAGTGCAACTCGACAGAACATAAAGGAGAGGAACCTGATAGATGAAGGGAACCCAGTGATCAATTCAACAAAGGAACACCAACAAACTTTCAGTTCAACCCGATGACCAAGAACCAACAGTCAGTTACATCCCGCAAAAAGTGGATCTAACTTTCCACGTCAGATAAAACACTGAATTTGTATATTTAGCTTCATGATTTGTTTTAAATCCATTATGTGTGGAGGAAACAATGTAATTATTATTTTTTTAATTAGTTTTACTAATTTAAAACATGCAAACTAAAGATCAAGGTCAAGTTGCAAACCTTGGATCAAGAGTTAACATTGTAATTCATGATTCTAGAATAGGTCAAATACGTGTATAAATAGATGCTCAATCTATTGTGAACATGGTGTTTGATGATGAGTGTAGCCACTAAGAGCATCTAAGGATCAGACAAGAGAATTCATGCAGAAGGACAAAAAAGGATCAAATCAGTTTCAAGAACAAGAACACAGGCTACCGACAAGCAGAGAAAAGGTATTAATCAATCACTATAGGTGATATTCATATTATGAGAGATTTAATGGATCTATGATCAATAATTATAGATTTCATACAGTCATGTCAACATATTTTACTCATTCTAAAAAGTGTAGTACACTTAAGAACTCCTTTCAAGAAACGTGGACCTAACAGTCCTATTGTAAATTTCTTAGCCTAGTACACACTTAAATCAATGTTGCTAAAGCTCTTAACAAGGTGGATCTTAATAGGTCTCCACTTTAATACTCCTAATAGGGTATGTCATCATAAGTGATCAATTGTAAGCCTTTATCGACTCCCTTCCATTCTGCAGATAGTGAAGTTTTATGGGTATCATCCCCACCACAGTTTTTACTTTCTAACAAGAGTTTTCTATGATATCATATCTTGTGTTATGTGTTTATTACTTTCATGAATGTTGCAAACAATTAAAGATTATGAATTAATGTTGCATGCATAAGAAGAACATCAGTAATGGTCGGTAATACAGTTATAATGATTGCTAATGATCAAAGGTGAAAAGTGTTAAAAATTTAGAGATACTGATTCACCCCTCCCCTCTCAGTACTACTTCCCATTAATCCCAACAATTGGTATCAGAGCTGAGTCTCTTCTTGGAAAGCTTAAAGGCTTAAGAGAAAATATCATACAATGGATAAGTACAAACTTGATAAGAATATTGAGAATAAAAAGCTTGAGATACATATGTTCTATGAACGGTATAAAGAAGCAAGAGTCAAGGTGAGAGAGTTGTTGGATGAGAGGAAAGGTATGGCAAGTCAAAGCAATGAAAAAGATTATCAATAAGATGAGATTCTAGATTTCTTTGAATCTTTAGGATCAAATACAAGTAATGCATCAGATACATCAAAAGAGAACAAAACAAACCTAAAGAGATTAATCAACATCTGACAAAGAAAATAAAGATGCTGCAAATCGGTTAAGAGACCCATATGGTAAGAATGATTGATGTGATGAGTTCTGCTAGACAAGCTGAAATAGAAAGAACACTTTCTATTGATGACATAAGGAAGATTATAGATAAACTACAATAAAATGAGTTATAAATTCAAAGACATGCTCAACATCACCATGAGACTACAAATCAGATTATTCTAATGAGTCAAGAAGCAAACAGAATGAATATAGAGAGTACAGGCTATCGGTGAACTAAGAGAAGAAAATGAAAAACTAAAGCATGAGGTTAGAGTTCAGCAACAACATAATGAAATTATCAGAAAGGCTAAAGAAATCAGTAAGAGAATGGATGGTTTTCTGGAAGGACAACAAAGAGTCAACAACAACAACAACAGTCTAGGCTTTATCGAAAATGGAGAATTGTCTAATCAAGCCAATTCAAAGAATGTCTATGAAAATCCAAGACCAAGAAAGCTGACATGCAAACACTGTGGAAAGCAAGGGCACACATCAAATGTGTGTAGAGGAAAAATGAAAGGTATTCCTAAATCTACATCTTCATTCATAGGATTCTGTTATAAATGTAACAAGAAAGGACACAAAGTATATGAATGTAAGTCTAAGATGGATCAACCAAAGAAGGAAACCTACATGGACAAATATTGTCCTACATGACAGATGAATGGGCACACAAGTCTTGAATGCTGGAAAAAGAAAAGGCAAGCATGGAAGCCTAAATGTCAAGAAACTCCCTATCAACCAAAGAAAATCAGTAATCAATATGTATGGGACTACAATACTTGGACTAACTGTACAGCATGTGGTAGATATGGGCACATTGTTGCAAACTGCATGAGGGCATGGACCAAAAGGTATAGAGGATGGACAAACCCTGGAATGGCATGCTTACATTGTCACAAAGTTGGTCATCTCAAGAAAGATTGCAAAGACTGAATGACAGAGACAAGCACATATCCCAATGGAAACAACATTGAAGATATCCAGAGGGCTAGAGACAAAATGTGGAGAAAAGTTTCAAGAAATGATAAAGCTGGACCAAGGAATGAAAATGGTGACACCCCATCCAATGGATCCAGTGACATCACCACCCCCACTTAAGCTGAACAAGTAAGTATGGAACTACACCACACCAAGTCATATTTTTGCATCAGTTCCATTATACAAATTGATACATAGTCAAAATCTACATAAATAAAGATGCATATTATTTTATTTGTTACAATTCTGAGAAAACAACCTTGTTAGTAAACACATACCGAGAATCATCGATGAATATAAAGGATGAGCTGTCTACACTTACCGAGATTTTTTGGTTAGCACATAAAATGACTAAGTTGCTAATGTAACCTGACACCCATCCGTAAGGAAGAAAAGTTATAAATTTGTCATGATAGAATACCAATATCCATTGGTAAAAAAAAAAATCTTAACAGCAATCTCGAGCATCCTGACAACCCCGATGATGATTTTGAAAGTCTTCCCGATGAACTTTGTCTTCATGTCCCAATGAGTCATTGAGTATTTATGACAGACTTCAGGCAAAATTCTATAAATACTCGATGGGAGCACTTCATTTTGCACCCATGATTTGAAGAGAAAAAGTAAAGCAAAATTAGAGTGATTAGAGAGCAGAAAGTAGAGATTCCTCGACTCGATCTAGCACATAGAAAATGGATCATTCACCAGTTCATAGATCGAAGTAAGTACTGAGGGCACCGAAAGAACTCTATCGTTATTTTCAAGAAAGACCTAAAATTTGAAAAATGATGGCAACCACTTCAAGAACCGCTAAGATCAAGAATGATAAGAAGAATGTGGTTAAGTTAATTAAGAACAACACTTGTGTAGAGCCCAAATATAAGATATGCCCAGAGATCGTATCGTAACCCGATGAAACCAACGCATTTTCTAAAATTCCACATAGGGTTTTGTTAATAGAGGATGTAAGGTCCTATATTCATTGTAAGATTACTGAGATAGGTGATCTGGAGATGGATGAAGCTTACAAGAAGCTTTGTGATGTAGAAGGAAACCTAAAAGATGAACATAAGCATCTGCAAGTAAAGTAAATAACCAATGTCCTATATTTCCTGAGGGACTTCAAAAATGACTGGATTAGGTTGGTGCTTAGCAGAATGCATGATCAGAAGTTGTGGTTGGATCAAACCAAAAAAATCACTAAGAATGTCCTTCATGTTGTCACTGGTTATCCACTAACCGACAAGCCTAAGGTTCACAAGCATCCTTCCAAGCCAGAAGTTGAAAATCTTACAAAAGCTTAATGGGATAATAGAGGTCTCAAAGTGAACACCATCACTGATGAGGAACTGAGGTTCAGTGCATGTGTGGTTGGTTACTAGCTCTTTCAGGAAAGTAGGCTGAACAACATATCATCAACATCAGTAAGTATAGCTTACAAGATAGTGACCAAGGGAATTCAGATGGATCTGTCTGAGATCCTGCTAAAGAAAGTTGATTAGAACGTGAACACAAGTAGGTTTGCCAAGACTAATACATGTAAGTTCAGCTCACTTATCATGTGTATATTTTTCTACTTTCAAGAATAATTTCCTTCAATAGGATAAGTGAAATGGGATACCAAAAAACCAGTCACATTATAGATTAGTGAACTAATTAAGTCACTAGGAGATAACTTTGAATCAGTTATGACTGCATACTTCCTTAAATTCAAGGAAAATGATGGAAAGAATAATAATCCCTGAGCAACTAATTGAAAAACATAGAGATGAGATATGTTTTATGGTGGATACAACATTTACCCACATAAAACCAGTTGTACCAAGGATAGCTTGGTTAGCCCCACTTGATTATGAAATCAACATAGATCAGGAAACCAATTCTATTTATGCATTGATTATGAGCCCATTGACAGCAAACAACCAAGGTTTGGAACCTATGAAGAGGCCAGGTCAAAGATTAAAAGAGGTCTATAAATCAAAAAGACTATCAATAAGAAGAATAAGATGGTCAAGAATCTTGAAAATATTCTATCGATTAATGAGGAAAACAAGAACAAATTGAGGAAACTGATGAATAGGGTACCATCGGTATAGGGCATGATGAACATAAATTAGACTTTGAGGAAACTAAGTTTGATACACCTCCACCTCCTACAAAGAAATAGAGGACAAGCATCCAAATGGCTAAGACCAAAACCACACTGTTGGAATAATGATACATTTGGCATCAGTGAATGCACTTAGTGAAAACACTTATTCAGTTTTGAATGCTTACCGAGCTCATCACTCAGCCCACAGCCTATATCGAGCATTCAGTAAAGCTCACCGATCAAACAGTTCAAACCGAGCAGTAAGGCAGTCACCGAGCATATGAGAAAAACAGCAGTTACCGAGCAGACGGTAGTCACCGAGTCACCAGAGGTTACCGAGTGACAATGTATCTACCGAGTCACCGTAGCTACCGAGTTCCAAGCTACACTTTGGGACTAGTATGGACTGAGCCTCTACTCTTACCGAGAGCATGATGATGTCGAGTACTATAGTGGATGCCGAGTATCAGAAGTTCACCGAGTCAGCTTGAGGAACCGAGCTTCTACCGACTCAGTAATATTTTGTTCACCTATGTAAGGCCGACTTAGAAATAAGTTTATGTTATTA